>JANAVB010028000.1:26060061-26535061 GCA_029216955.1 Iris pallida | reverse complement strand
AGGGCATTTGGGGGCATTTGGCAAATGTCCAAAATGCCCTCCAAGCCTCCTTTTGGTCAAATTTGACTTATGTGAAATTTTGGGATTAAAAGGGCCAAGTTAAAATCTACAAATGGACCAACTAAGTCATGTGGGATTAGTCTAAAAGCACTAGACTAATTAATGGGATTTATGGGCCATGTCTAACTTAAGTTTGGGTTCCATCTAGAGTCTAAGCTACCCGGGTCCCCGATACAAGTCGGAATGAGATAAAATAAAATTCGAACCCGACTTAAATAATCTCCAAATAGCATTATTAATAAATAAATAATTCTAAAATACCCAAAAATATAAAATAACCATTTTACCCCTATGTATGAAAAGTGGGAGTGACACTCCCCTTCTGATTGAGCTCAGCAGCAGATCTAACCGCTTCTAAAAAGCCTTCCGATTCTTGGACTTCTTGAGGCATCACCCGCAATTCAGAAAGACCGTCGCTTCCATGTGGTTTTCTAAGGATGATCCGGCCCCCTCACTCGAGTGGCAGTTAGACTCAAAGCCACCAGGAAGACCCTTTCTACGTAGAGCGTCTGCATTCGGTAACCTCTTCCAAGTGGTCAGAACGGCAGAGGATGACGTCAACCGTGCCGAGATCCAGTTTGTCACAGACAGATCATCGCAGGCCCGGTTCGCACTCAACTTGGCCAGAATTATCCTCAAGTCTCGTTTGAAGGTGGAGGCGAAATTCTGGAAGCAGAAGGCTAGATTAAAATTGGACTCCGAGGGGGACCGTAACTCGATCTTCTTTTACTCTTGTGTCATGGGCCGCCTTCATAAGCTTCATATACACCAAATCTGCGACATGAACGATAACCGGTAGGATGACCAGAACCACATACAAGAGGAGGCCGCTACCTTCTATTCCAATCTATTCTCCAAAGAAGCCATTGTAAAGGATGATGAGTTCCAGGCAATGGTCCACGGTTTAATTTCTGAAGGGGATAACGAGCAGCTGCTCACTCCACCCTCCGCAGAGGAAGTCAAGCCTGCAGTTTGGGACCTAGATGAACTCAGTGACCCTGGACCGGATGGGTTCTCGGGTGTTTTCATCAGATCTTGCTGGGATCTGATTGCAGAAGACTTCCTCGAGGCTATCGTTGCATTCTTCGAAGGGGCCCCTACCCCAAATCCATCTCCTGTGCTAACCTAATCCTCATTCCCAAGAAAGATAACCCAGAGACCTTTAAAGATTTTAGACCCATCAGCCTTTGCACTTTCACCAACAAAATTATATCGAAGACTATCAACAACCGCAAGTCCGCTTTCCTCCTTAAGATCATCTCTGAAGAACAAAATAGTTTTGTCCCTGGCCGAAACATCATTGACAACATCCTCCTAGCCCAGGAAATGATCACATACATGAAACTCCCATCTAGAGGGGAAAATATCGCCATTAAACTTGACATAGAGAAAGCATACGACCGGTTGGATTGGCAATTCATGATTTGGATTTTCAGGGCTTTCGGTTTCTCGAAATCTTGGATTGACATCATCTTCCGCTCTATCAGCAACTCATGGTTCTCCACTGTCATCAACGGTCAGGCTGCAGGTTTGTAAACCCCTTAAGTTTCTACTATTTTTTTAAAAATAAATTTGGTACTGATATTTTTTGTATTTGTGCGTCGCATACGAATTTGTCGTATTGAACGTCGTGTATGAATTCGTATTTTCATATGGCTCGTCGAGTGCGAATATGTACGAGGTACATATTTTTGTAAAAATATTTTATTTTAGAAGTATGGTTTTTCAAATAATAAATATTTTCAGTCGCTTAAATTTATAAATGCATCACGACGAGATTTCCAAAACACCATTTTTACTTATTATAAAAGGTAGTTTTATTTTTGGTAATTTAGAAAAATATATTCTAAATAAATATTCTATTTGCATGCGAATACCTGAATTTAATTTATATATATAGTTTAATTTTTGAAATTTATTTTTATCATTATTTTAAATTTTATGAAAAAGTATTTTAATGCATCAATTGTAATTTAAATCAAAATTTGATTTTATTGGTAATTTTTAAATAGTTTTGAATTAAATGATGAGATTATTCTAGTTTATATTTTGAGATATTGAGGGATCGATTTAAAGTAATTTTAAAAAATGATAATTATCTATGGGGGAATTTAAATCCTTCCAATTCTTATCCTGATTAGATTCTCACCTCCTATAAAAGGAGAGGTATTTGCTATCTTTTTTCCAAAAACTAAATAATTCTAAAAAATTCTCCACCATCCACAATAGTGAGTGCATCGTGTTTGTGTCCACCCAAAGTTTTATTCCAACTTTTACAATTACATCAATTCCCGTGTCGGACACACCCCGACACAAATCAAATCCTAATCCTACCCCTAAACCAATCCTTCATCATCATAACAGCAGCTTTTTGATGTCGCGACTCTCCGATCGTCTCTCCACCATCACCGCCACCCGTCTCCGTCACCAGCACATCCCCATCTCCTCCCCTGCCATTCCTTCTGCCAACCCGCCAATGATGACACCCATCACCGCTGCGGCCACTCTGACCGCACCAACCATCAACCCGACTACCGCCATCACCTTGGTTGACACCTCCACCACCAAACTCTCCCAAGCCACCAGCCGACTTCATTGAAATCCTGTCGGACCACCATCCCTGCTCACCCATCCAACCTTCTTTGCATCGACAGCCATCGTCATCACCACCATAACCACCATAACCACCATCGCCAATACCATTAGCACCATAACCTAAAACAACGATCGCAACCACCACAGTATCCTGGCCCCGACTCTTCCGGCCACCCCCACCTATCATCATCTCCGCCGTCGTCGGCTACCCTTCGTGACCGGCTACCTTCCGAAACCCCGAAACCCTACTATCACCGTCGTCTCCCACAATCTCGACCAACACAGGAAGCATCACCACCGCCACCACCAGAAATAGAAGAAAGGGGAGAGAAAACACTAACCTGAGCGTCGCGGCATCCCGGAATCTTCCGCTACTGCGGAGGCGAGCGTCCCGCCCTCACGTGCCACACCGGACATCTCCTCCACCGCCCTTTCTCCTTTGGCCGCCTGTGTGCCAAGCTCCCTCCGTCGCCGCGGACGCGCTCGAGCTGCCGGCGCTTGCTTCATCGGGAAGATCCATACGCGCTGGCTACCGCCTGACGTGACCCGCAGCCGATAGCCACCGCCGTCTCCCTCGTCTGGTGACCGGCACCCCCTTCATGAGAACGCCACCTCCGTCGCGCTTCGCTGACAACGACCCTCAATAAGTTCTCCTTCTCCCCGCTCTTTCCATCTCTCTCTCTCTCACCAGGGGTTTTTATTACTTACAATATTATTACTGTTATAAAATATCTACACATATAAAATTTATATTTTCAAGAGATTATATTATTATAAAATTTATTATCAAAATAAAATATAGTTTTAAATTATTTAATAATTATTTGATCTATTCAAATAAATAGCTATTTTTATCTACCAATTATAGTTGTCCTAGAAGGATTCTATTCAAATATAGTAGGTTATTTTAACTTATAAAATATAGTTTCCAATTGTTATATATAAAATTATTATTTTTCAAGTAGTTTCGTAAAATCATTTTAACTAATAAAGCTATATTTTCAAGTATAATTTATCTAAATTATTTCTTAAATAATGAGGTATAGTTTTTTTTTTATCTATGTTGACAAACGTAAGAGTTTTTTAGTTGAGACAATTTTCTTTAGATTTTTGTAGTAACCTTTAGACTAACCAAAATTTAGTTTCATATACTATAAATATTTCTAAAAAAATATGGTACGTAACTTTCTACACAAATTCTTCTCACCATTAATCGTGACTAAATCACGCTTCGTATTTTCTTGTGGATTTGTACCGTTACTCATCGACCATGGCTTTGGACTAATTAGGATATGACAGATCCTCACACCATACCAGACGTCACCTAGGCAAGATACCTTGCCATTAAATTGTTTATATTCAGTCTGTATTTATTTATTACATATCACTGTTTATTATTTTCGGGTCTTACAGTTCCTGATTTACTACCTGCTCAGTGATTATTAGTTTTCTTTGTTATTTTCCTTTGTATATGAACCTAGAGTTAAGGGACTACTGTATGTAGTGTATCGCATACACCTTGACACAATTGTACAACGAGGATATGTGAGATGAGTAGAATGTAGAGGTTCTTGCGTATAGGCTGATCCTCCATGTGCATGCGTTAGGGTTAACTGCTAATAGAGGCATGTTAGGAGACTTAGCAGTTAGTAGAGGTATATGAGTCATGGATGTGACTTTGTTAGGCATTGGGTGGGAAGTACAGTTCCTTAACGTATTGGTCACTTATGTACTTCCCCATTGCCGATTATCTCCGCGGGAGATACGGTCCTCGATCCTGATACCTAATTTTCTGCTGGCCTCTGACATTCGTTAAATGTTATGCTTTGTGGTCCCTGGTATCCTGATGGAGCCATACCTGAGATTCCTGCTCCTGAGCCAAATGTCCATGCGTTGGAGGTTTGATCTTAACTACATGAACACAGTAGTGCTGTTTAGGTACCTTATGGATGTCTTATCACTTATTTTGGTTTGTGACATATTATATATTCAGTTTATTATGGCATGTTCTTCTTGTATCTTGTTACGTCCCTCTGAGGACCTGGTGATATCTCCAAGTGTGTGTGTGCTTTCATGATTTACTGCAGGTATTCTAGCCAAGGTCGTGATCTTCTCCATTCCTTCGAAGACAATTGCGTTTGGTCCGTCTTGATATCTTATCGATCACTTCTTGTACATTTTATTTGAGATAGTTGGTAGTGGACTTTGTCTCCGCCCAACTTTTGTACAAATTATAATTCTGTGTTGATTCCAATTTTATATTGATTTTTTTATTGTAGATGAGATTAGTATCATGGATTACTGTATTTCACAGCTTATGTATACATACGATGGTTCCATATATTGGAGTATACTTCGTATGTATGCATCTGGAATGGATACGTACCTAGTCCTAAGTATTTTGGGACTGGGGCATTATATGTTTTTGTGGTGGCCCATGCAGGTCAAGTTTATCACTTCGGTTACGTCACTGTACCGATGTGAACCTACATATAGGAATAAAGTTTAGGATCTCATCCACAAGCTTGACCTTCTTCCTTGTTTCAAGTTTTGAACTCTCGTTACCATCCTTGATTTGCATCCTGCTTGAACTCTTTCTACCGTAAATTCTTATTTTTCGTGCTTAGTGACAGTTAGGAAGATGACTACACTATTATATGCTCATAGGTCAAACCTATGGCTAGAAAGATTACATTGACAATTAGTATGCATTGGGGTCATATCTGAGTTATAAAGACATTTTCTAAAAGTATGATCTTTAGGATTAGTTAATTCTAAGTTGGGTAGTAGCATATTACCGCCTTCAAAGGATAGTTGGAATTTTATTTTGATGTTACAAGGTGGTATACACAAGAGGATAGCTAGATCGAGAAAACAAATTTATGATTTATGATTTTTTTTGAAATTGTAAAATAGTTATGATTTATTAGGGATATGAAATCGATTTGAGAAATATCTTAAATTTTTATATTGTGACGCATGATTTACGGTTAACTTTAAATTTGGATTGTAATATGATAAAGTTTATCTCAAGATTATTTAAAGAGTTTAAATTGTGATTTTGTAGATGACTAGAGAAGACGAAAGTTAGTTTAAAAAAAAGAGTTGACGACTGATAGAATTTTTTGAATATTATTTTATTACAATTTTGGGAAAAGCTATTAATGATATGATGAAAAGTTATTTTAGGTTGATTAAAGGAATTTACATTTTAAGTTATGATTATATTGGACGATTTAGAATGAATAGAAATTATGGTAGATTTTTTAGAATTTTTGTGAAGGCTCGAGTTCAAGAAGTTAGATTTGTAATGATGGACAACCAAGGTAGCCATAATGAGATAGAGTAGTCCACATTAGTGACATATCATCCATGGCGATGCTAGTTGTAAATACTCGAGTATAGTTAGTCATCTACTAAACTATGTGATCATATCACAACCTTGACCCACTCGACCTTCCATCAAATCTAGATCTTTTGTCGTGACCAGCAAATTATTGGAAACTTAGAAATGAATAGAATCTTTCCCTTGACCATGTTCCATCTAAGAGACTATCTTCTCTCTAGAAAATGTGTTCCTAACTTATTATACTTTGACCTACTAGATTCCTTAATTACCTTTATTTTATGCTTTAACTGGATCCATTTTATTTGTGCATAAATATCACCTTATGAACACCCACTTTCTATTCTAGACCTATTGGTGTCCCTACTCGTGACTTTGATATTTGGAGCACAATATTAGACTTTTTCTTCCAACAAATTTTACATGTGAGACCTAGGCGAGCCCACCTTCATGTAGGTATATCACGTGCCACTAAAACACGTCTCCTTGTATTCTATTTTTATGATATAACTTTTGGGTAAAAAGAATAAACTGTAACCTTTACCATGATATAGACTCATGACCATAGATAGAGATTCAACCAAGACTCGAGACTTTTGACCAAATAAATGATTATGATTGCTAACCGTGCCTTTTGTTTTCGTGCCTTATCTTATTTGCTTAGACCATAAATTTTATTTTCCTGCAACAATCCATATTTATTATCCAAATCATGACCGATGAACCTAACTATATTCTCCTTCCGATTGTTTTTCTTCTCTATTCAAGGATCTTATTTTTACTACACTGTTATGCATGCAAACCTTGCTTCTTATATGTGAAGATGGAAATTTTATCATGACACCCTTCGGTTAAAGGATGAGTTAGAATCGGAAGGCCATAAAGGCGATTAGTATAGATAAATAAAATGAGGGTATAATTTGGAGACATGAGTTGAAAAGTGGTATTAGATGGAATTAAGGGAAGTGATATTTGGTTTTATGTTCAAGTGATAATATGCTTGAGATTGACAAAAAGTTTACGATTAATCAAACATAGTAGAGAGAAATTCTATGTTTAGTGCTTAAGGAATATTGTTAGCTTATAAATAAATGTGAATGTCCTACTAGGAAGAACTTGATTTGGACATCGACTGAACGGATTGAAGGTTATAAAATTTAAATTTTTGAGGAGATTATAGCTTGAGGAAATATAGACCTATATGAAAATATTGGAGAAGAAGAAATCAAAAGTTTTGGACCTATTTCTATCATGGGATATAGTTTGGAAAAAAAAGAATTTGTATTATAAAGGTCATATTAAGATAAGATTGAATCTACTCTTTACTAAAATGGGGAAGGAAATTTTAATGTAAATTTTGCATAGGAAAATTTGCTTTAGGGAAAAATATGTGGGAAGAAGAATATTAGAGATTATTTTGTACTTAGCAATTTTAAGATTTTGGACGTAATTTCATATTGAAGTAACATTGGTTTATCGTCAACTAAATTGATTAAAGGTTGACTAGATTATTTTAAAAAATTTTGAAAGATGAGAAATTAGTTTGAGGGAAATATTTGCTAGAGATTGATTGAATCCAAAACCTTAAATTAAAGACGAGCATTAGGAGATATCGAAGGCATATATTGGTTGACATCTAAATTTTGTTCATAAATCTCAAATTTAGGAATGTATGTTTTGAAAAAAAAAGGAAGTTCAATGGAATATCAATTGGAAGAAGAAATATTTTTGAAGATTAGTGGTAAAAGGATAATGATGAATTCAAAGATTTAACGCAATTGAAAACCACAAGTGACTCGAAACTAACGCGCTCGCAATCGAGATTTGAGATAAGGAAGTAATTGCCTATTGACAAGGTTACAAGTCTATAGGATAATGGTAGCGTTATTTATTTAAACACTCATGGGTTGTCATGCATTAACCATCTTCGAGCTGTTGATTTTATTCGACCAGAATTATCTAAATCTCCCATTCCCCCTATCTTATGCCTTGAACTTCTCGCCCGAGGATTTAAGTCATGATTCTTATCGACTAAGCTCTTTACATTCCCTTCGACTCTACCTACCCTAACTACTCCTAAAATTTTGAGGACGAAATTCTTTTAAGTTGGGTAGGATGTAAACCCCTAAATTTATACTATTTTTTAAATAAATTTGCTACTGATAGTTTTTTGTATTTGTGCGTCGCGTACAAATTTGTCGTATTGAACGTCGCGTATGAATTCGCATTTTCGTATGGCTCGTCGAGTACGAATATGTACGAGGTATATATTTTTGTAAAAATATTTTATTTTAGAAGCATGGTTTTTCAAATAATAAATATTTTCAATCGCTTAAATTTATAAATGCGTCACAATAAGATTTCCAAAACGCCATTTTTACTTATTATAAAAGGTGGTTTTATTTTTGGTAATTTAAAAAAATATATTCTAAATAAATATTCTATTTGCATGCGATTACATGAATTTAATTCATGTAAATAGTTTAATTTTCAAAATTATTTTTATGATTATTTTAAAATTTATAAAAAAGTATTTTAATGCATCAATTGTAATTCAAATCGAAATTTAATTTTATTGGTAATTTTTAAATAGTTTTGAATTAAATGATGAGATTATTCTAGTTTATATTTTGAGATATTGAGGGATCGATTTAAAGTAATTTAAAAAAGTGATAGTTATCTATGGAGGAATTTAAATCCTCCCAATCCTTATCCTGATTAGATTCCCACCTCCTATAAAAAGAGATGTACTTGCTCTTTTTTTTCCAAAAACTCAACAATTCTACAAAATTCTCCACCATCCACAATAGTGAGTGCATCGTGTCTTTATCCACCCAAAGTCTTATTCCAACTTTTACAATTATGTCAATTTCTGTGTCGGACGCACCCCGACACAAATCAAATCCTAACCCTACCCCTAAACCAATCCTTCGTCATCCTAACAGCAGCTTCCCGATGCCGCGACTCTCCGATCGTCTCTCCACCATCACCACCACCCGTCTCCGTCACCAGCACATCCCCATCTCCTTCCCTGCCATTCCTTCTGCCAACCCGCCAACGACGACACCCATCACCGCTGCGGCCACTCCGACCGCAGCAACCATCAACCAGACTACCACCATCACCTTGGTTGACACCTCCACCACCAAACTCCCCCAAGCCACCAGCCGACTTCATCGGAATCCTGTTGGACCACCATCCCAGCTCACCCATCCAACCTCCTTTGCATCGACAGCCACCGTCATCACCACCATAACTACCATCGCCAACACCATTAGCACCACCACCTAAGACAACCATCACAACCACCACCGTATCCTGGCCCCGACTCTTCCGGCCACCCCCACCTATCATCATCTCCGTCGCTGTCGGCTACCCGTCGTGACCGACCACCTCCCGAAACCCCTAAACCCTACTATCATTGTCGTCTCCCAAAATCTCGACCAACACAGGGAAGCATCACCACCGCCACCACCAGAAATAGAAGAAAGGGGGGAGAAAACCCTAACCTGAGCACCGCCACATCCCGACATCTTTCGCCACCGTGGGGGCGAGCGTCCCGCCCTCACGTGCCGTACTGGATATCTCCCTCGTCGCCCTTTCTTCTCAGGCCGCCTGTGCACCGAGCTGCCTCCATCGCCGCGGACGTGCTCGAGCCGCCGGTGCTTGCTTCGCCGGGATGGTCCACGTGCGCTGGCTACCTTCTGACATGACCCGCAACCAATAGCAGCCGCCGCCTCCCTTGGCTGGTGACCGGCACCCCCATCGTGAGAACGCCACCTCCATCGCGCTTCGCCGGCGACGACCCTCAGTAAGTTCTTCGTCTCCCCGCTCTTCCCATCTCTCTCTCTCTCTCTCTCTTTCTCTATCACTGTGACGAAAATTAGGAGGGAAGGGCTGTGTATATTTTAAAGTAATTATTATTATTATTATTATTATTATTATTATTATTATTATTATTATTGTGGTTGTTGTTGTTGTTGTTGTTGTTGTTATTGTTGTTGTTATTAGTATAATTATTATTTTTATCACCGGGGGTTTTTATCACTTACAATATTATTACTGTTATAAAATATCTACACATATAAAATTTATATTTTTGAGTGTTTATATTATTATAAAATTTATCATCTAAATAAAATATAGTTTTAAATTATTTATTAATTATTTGATCTATTCAAATAAATAGCTATTTTTATCTACCAACTATAATTTTGTCCTAGAAGGATTTTATTCAAATATAGTAGGTTATTTTGACTTATAAAATATAGTTTCCAATTGTTATATATAAAATTATTATTTTTAAGTAGTTTCGTAAAATTATTTTAACTATTAAACTATATTTTCAAGTATAATTTATCTAAGTTATTTCTTAAATAATGAGGTATAATTTTTTTTTCTATCTATGTTGACAAACTTAAGAGTTTTTTTAGTTGAGACAAATTTCCTTAGATTTTTGTAGTAACTTTTAGACTAACCAAAATCTAGTTTCAGATACTATAAATATTTCTAAAAAATATGGTACGTATCTTTCTACACAAATTCTTCTCACCATTAATCGTGACTAAATCACGCTTCCTATTTTCTTGTGGATTCATACCGTTACTCATCGACCATGGCTTTGGACTAATTAGGATATGACAGATCCTTGCACCATACCAGGCGTCACCCCAGACAAGATACCTTGCCATTAAACTATTTATATTCAGTCTGCATTTATTTATTACATATCACTGTTCATTTTTTTCGGGTCTTACAGTTCCTAATTTACTACCTGCTTAGTTATTATTAGTTTACTTTGTTATTATCCTTTGATTGCATATGAACCTAGAGTTAAGGGACTACTGTCTGTAGTGTATCGCATACACCTTGACACAGTTGTACCACGAGGATGTGTTAGATGAGTAGCATGTAGAGGTTCTTGCGTGTGGGCTGATCCCCCATGTGCATGCATTAGGACTAACTGCTAATAGAGGCTTGTTAGGAGACTTAGCAGTTAGTAGAGGTATATAAGTCATGGATGTGACTTTGTTATACATTGGGTAGGAAGAACAGTTCCTTAACGTATGGGTCACTTATGTACTTCCCTATTGCCGGTTATCTTCCCGGGAGATACGGTCCTGGATCCTGATACCTGATTTCCTGCTGGCCTCTGACATTCGATGAATGTTATGCTTTGTGGTCCCTGGTATCCTGATGGGGCCATACCTGAGATTCCTGCTCCTGAGCCAGATGTCCATGCATTGGAGGTTTGTTCTTAACTGTATGAACACAGTAGTACGATTAGGCACCTTATTGATGTCTTGTCACTTATTTTCGTTTGTGACATATTATATATTCAGTTTATTATGGCTTGTTCTTCTTGTATCTTGTTACGTCCCTCTGAGGACCTGGTGATCTCTCCTGGTGTGTGTACTTTCATGTTTTATTGCAGGTGTTCTAGCCAAGGTCCTGATCTTCTCCAATCCTTCGAAGACGATTGCGCTTGGTTCGTCTTAATATCTTATCGATCACTTCTTGTACATTTTATTTGAGATAGTTGGTAGTAGACTTTGTCTCTGCCTAACTTTTGTACAAGTTATAATTCTGTGTTGATTCCTATTTTATATTGATTCTTTTATTGTGGATGAGATTAGTATCAAGGATTACTGCATTTCACAGCTTATGTATACATACGATGGTTCCATATATTGGACTATACTTCGTATGTATGCAGCTGGCATGGATACGTACCTACTCCTAAGTATTTTGGGACTAGGATATTACAAGGTTTCTTCACTGCCAGTCGCGAGGTTAGACAAGGTGACTTTCTCTCTCCCACTATCTTCATTATTGAGGCGGAAGCCCTTAGTAGAAACCTCAAAACATGGCCAATATCCCTAGTCTCCATCACTTCCATACTACCACTGGATGCCCTCTGATCACGCATCTTGCCTATGCCGATGACATTCTTATTTTCTTTGCTGGAGATATCGATTCTGTCGAGGTGGTTCACACCACACTGGAGAAATATGCCAGATGCTCGGGCCAACGCATCAACACCAATAAAAGTGTCATATACACCCACCTCAAAGCAGAAAAGATTCACTCAGCAGTGCTATCCACCCGGACTTCCTTTTCTACTGCTTACCCGCAGTTCTCCTACTTTGGCTATCCGCCGGTTTATGGCAAGTCTAATTCAGGCATCTTTGCGAGCCTTGTTAGCAAAATCAGATCCAAAATCGAAGGATGGCACAACGCAATCTTATCTCCAGAGGGCAAGTTGATTCTGATCAAACATGTCCTATCCTCCATCCCCATTTATACCCGTATCGTTTGTGCCTGTGAGACTCGTCTCACAGTATCGGTATTTATATACGGATACGTATTTTATAGTGTATTTTGTATTTCCTTGGTTTTCGTAATACTTTAAAATTTTTCCTAACTTATAGATTTTCTCCTTGGCCGGCATACCGCCAGTATACCGGTGTATACCGACGGCATACCGTCTAGACAGATTTTTCATATTTTAGATATTTACGATTTCAGATATTTTTATGAATAGTGTTTTCGATATTTTCATGAATAGTGTTTCTGATATTTTGATGAATAGTATTTTGGATATTTTGATGAATAGTATTTAGATATTTTCATGAATAGTGTAGATGCACTCTATTACCCAATGGATAATTGGTTTTGTTTGGGTGGCCATGATTGACTTAGATTTTCACATGGATCACCATCCAACGGCTAAGATTAATTCCTCCTTCTATATATACCATTTCACTTTCTCTCTCCTCTCGCTTTTCATTCTCTTCACTCTCTCTTCAATTCTTCTTCCCTTCTCTCCCCCTTGGAGCTTGCCAAGAGCTTGGCCTTGAGGCCTTGGGTGTGGTGTCTAACCCCCGTAGGAGGAGGAGTAGAAGATTAGGCTTGGAGCTTAACCTAGGCAAGTACATCTTGCCAAATCCATGAACCATATTGTTTTGTTGTCATTTTTGTTTCCCTTGGTATTAAATTCTTAGAATTTTTCCAAACTCATTTTGTTAAATATGTTTTCCTTATGATTCTCGTCTATATGCATGTTTCTAAAATTTATTTAAGCAAGGTTTTAATTTTTTGTTAAAACCCAATATGGACTTAGTAGAAAACTTGGTATCAAGAGTGATACTAGTGTTACCATCATGTATCTTGATCACATATACATATATGAGGCCCTCACATAGTTTGTATATCATGGATTTTGAGTTTGGTGGCAATCGGAACCCGTTTCCGTGTCCCGGGAACCATTGTTTGGGAGTATTTTGAGGTATTGATCTATCAAATATTTTGATTTGTGAAAACTAATACTTCTATGTTGTAGGAAATTCAATTGTATGCAATTTTGACTTTTGAAAATCCGAATTTTGATTTAAAACAAAGTTTTTAAGGCCGAAACAAGTTTTTAGTTCAAAAATCAACTTTCTGTGACGGTTCGGAAAATTCGTCTGGAATCCGCGGAAATCCGTCGGAAAATCCGAACTTGCACCACAAAACTTGCTGTTTCAATCCGGAAAATCCGCCGGAAATCTGCTATAATCCGCCGGATAATCCGGTTAGGCTATTTTTGTCTGTTTTTGCCCATTTCTGCCCGTTTTTGTCCGTCTTTGATATTCTCTTCGATTGTAATAATTTCTTAACATGATTAGATGATCTTGCATAGTTAGAAAATGATTGTACACCCTATATACACTTGACACTAGCACATGTTCAATCATTTTCTATGAAATGTACTTAGCTTAAATTATTGTTTCCCACATGCCATGATATGTCTTTTGATAGATTCTTTCTTACAAGCTATAATAATTTTTACATGTCTTCCTTGCTTACATAATAGTGGCCCGTCGTGGCGCACTCTCCTTACATGTCTTCTTTGCTTACTAGATAGTGACTCGTCGTGGTGCACTCTTGTACATGTCTTTCTTTACTTACATGATAGTGGCCTGTCATGGCACACTCCCTGTAGTGGCTCGTCGTAGCGCACTCCCAGCTTCCAGTTTATTATATTTTCTTGTTGTGGCTTGTTATGGTGCACATTCTTGCATTTGTCCAGTCTTGTATGTCTCATGTCTAGGATGGATTCTGCGGAATGCCATACCCAGAATCCAAGAAAATGGTAAGGATTATATAACTAGATTGATCATTAGAACATGGGTGGGAAGGATTTCCCAGTTACCTGTTGCCTTTGGTCTAGGTCGTTATAACATTTAATTTAAGGGTTTGGAGCTATCCGTCGAGATGAGCACTCTCCCAGCTTCACCGTCGCGTGGGAGCACAAAGTCACACTTGTAATCACTTCCCGGCATGACCAATAGGTGGCAGCAGGCAGGTAACCGGACTTGGAATTCTCAAACTTGCATTTGTTAGTAATTAGGATTGTGACAACCCTAGTTAGCTAATGTATAAAGCCGTACTCATTGCTTGGCCGTGACTTTTGTATGGAGTCCAGTCTAGTCTAGTTTGTCTAGGCAGTGTCCGAATTTGTTTATTTCAGTACATCTTTGTTTATGCTTTACTTTTGCCGGTAAATGATTAGATACTAAAGTTCTATTCAGGAGAAGGGTTACAACCCCGGTCCTTGTTTGGTTTACGGGTTGTAACTTGGGTCTCGGAATAGTTCCTAAGTCATCTTATCATTTGTCGTTCTATATAGTATCTTAACATGCTCACATGTCTCAGTTACCCTACATGCTCACATGTTCCAGTTATCTTACATGCTCCAGTTACATAACATTCCCACATGCTCCGTCTACTTAACATGCTCACATGTCTAGTTTATCTTTCATGTTCACATGCTTCCTTTTCCTCACATGTACACAGTTTATAGTATGTCACATGTCCTTTACTTTATGCTACATATTGCTTTACTTATTGTCCTTCTATTCTCGGGATAAGTGCATTGGTAGTGCACGAGTCTCGATTAGTACTTACTCATCTCTCTCTCTATCTATTGTTATGATTTGCATGCTGGTTTTAGTTCATAGTTTGGCTTCCTTTGTGGTACTTGCTATTGGGGGTCTGACCCCACTGGTTTTGCATTGACCATATCTGATAGAGGAGCCCGGAGGATCTTCCGTACCTTCCACTCGTTGGTGATTACCCAGAGCACCAGAGTACCTTAGTGGATTTTCTATTTCATTCTTCCACTAGTTATGTACATTATTCTTTTGTGGCGTTTAGCCTCCGAGCACATGTTTAGCTCGTATTTTGGACTTGACATTTAGCCTACGGGACAGAACATGATTTGCGTATTCTAGACTATAGCTAGAGCTTATCATGTATGACTATTACTCTTGCTAGTCTTCACTCTGTATTACTAGATTCATGATCATTGATATATAATAGTTTGGGACGCTTTACTATTTTATATTCCAGTTGATCTTACTTTTTGTACATTGTTTACTGCCTGTGATTGAGATACCTAGGATTCTTGACCCAGGATTGCCTGTTGGATTGTAGTAGTAACCCCCATCTATACAGCTTATACGTTATTTCGGAGTACTGGAGTACTTTGGTATACGTAGCTGGCCTGGTCCGTCCCTACTTGCCAGTATTCTGGTTCTGGGGCGTGACATAGGTTTTAGTGGTGGCCCATGCAGGTCTGATTTATCAGATATGTGGGGGTTACTGATGTTTAGATATCTCAGTCACAATTCTCCTTTATTGATATCCTTTGTGTTATTCTATATCTCTGATCCTTTGACCTGATATCTGCCTTGATCGTTGATATTTCCTGTTCTCTCGATTTAATCCTTTTGTCCTCTAACTTTCAAGGGCATTGTTCTTAATCCTTCCGATCATCTTGTTTGGGTTTTACCGATGGCAGGTCAGTGATATTCTGTTAAACCAGTTATGGAGGATCAGTCTCAGCATTCAGGGGCAGAGTTCAGAGTTGACCCGAGGACGGAGGTATCAGTTCAGAATGATCAGCCAGCAGGGTTATTCCTGCCAGAGTCCAGCTTCACCGACTACCCCGGCAGTCCAGCAGTATATGGCTCATGTACCGGTTCAGCAGCAGCAGGTTAGAGCAGCAGTTCTGAGACGTGGGCAGACAGAGTTTGGTATGTTAGAACAGGTTTTGGCCGAGGGCAGTCATGTGGTAGGTATTGTCCTATTCTTCTTCCACTCTTATTTATCTCTTGGGTTACGCATATTTGGCGAGTTTCTCGTCCCACTCTTCTGTCTTCGTAGTCGAGGCATGTGATAACATCATTAGGTATCGACTACGAAGATACGTCCTGGGTAGAGTCATGCCTTGGATTAAGTCATTGGTACCGGCTTATTTTGAGAATTGACTTTTATCTAAGTTGTGGAGTCAGCGTAGGCCTGCTCCTACTCAACTGACTCAGGAGACATATTTATTCATATGCCTCCATCCCTTCTTGATTGTAGTTATGTTACTGCTTACGCATTTACTTATATTACTGTTGTCTTTATCTTACCAACATGCCATGTTTTGTTTTGATTTATGTGATTTTCCAGCTCTTTGGTTTGGTTTTCATGCTTGACTAGATTTAGGAAATTCCGAGGACGGAATTTATTTTTAAGTTGTGGAGAGTTGTGAGACTCGTCTCACAGTATCGGTATTTATATACGGATACGTATTTTATAGTGTATTTTGTATTTCCTTGGTTTTCGTAATGCTTTAAATTTTTTTCTAACTTATAGATTTTCTCCTTGGCCGGCATACCGCCAGTATACCTGTGTATACCGACGGCATACCGTCTGGACAGATTTTCCATGTTTTAGATATTTACGATTTCAGATATTTTCATGAATAGTATTTCCGATATTTTTATGAACAGTATTTCCGATATTTTGATGAATAGTATTTTGGATATTTTGATGAATAGTGTTTAGATATTTTCATGAATAGTATAGATGCACTCTATTACCCAATGGATAATTGGTTTTGTTTGGGTGGCCATGATTGACTTAGATTTTCACATGGATCACCATCCAACGGCTAAGATTAATTCCCCTTTCAATATATACCATTTCACTTTCTCTCTCCTCTCTCTTTTTATTCTCTTCACTCTCTCTTCAATTCTTCTTCCCTTCTCTCCCCCTTGGAGCTTGTCAAGAGCTTGGCCTTGAGGCCTTGGGTGTGGTGTCTAACCCCCGTAGGAGGAGAAGTAGAAGATTAGGCTTGGAGCTTAACCTAGGCAAGTACATCTTGCCAAATCCATGAACCATATTGTTTTGTTGTCATTTTTGTTTCCCTTGGTATTAAATGCTTAGAATTTTCCCAAACTCATTTTGTTAAATATGTTTTCCTTATGATTCTCGTCTATATGCATGTTTCTAAAATTTGTTTAAGCAAGGTTTTGATTTTCTGTTAAAACCCAATATGGACTTAGTAGAAAACTTGGTATCAAGAGTGATACTAGTGTTACCATCATGTATCTTGGTCACATATACATATATGAGGACCTCACATAGTTTGTATATCATGGATTTTGAGTTTGGTGGCAATCGGAACCCGTTTCGGTGTCCCGAGAACCTCTGTTTGGGAGTATTTTGAGGTATTGATCTATCAAATATTTTGATTTGTGAAAACTAATACTTCCATGTTGTAGGAAATTCAATTCTATACAATTTTGACTTTTGAAAATCCGAATTTTGATTTAAAACGAAGTTTTTATGGCCGAAACAAGTTTTTAGTTCAAAAATCAACTTTCTGTGACGGTTCGGAAAATCCGTCGGAAATCCGCGGAAATCCGTCGGAAAATCCGAACTTGCACCACAAAACTTGCTGTTTCAATCCGAAAAATCTGCCGAAAATCCGCTATAATCCGCCGGATAATCCAGTTAGGCTATTTTTGTCTGTTTTTGCCCATTTCTGTCCGTTTTTGTCCGTTTTTGATATTCTCTTCGATTCTAATGATTTCTTAACATGATTAGATGATCTTGCATAGTTAGAAAATGATTGTACACCCTATATACACTTGACACTAGCACATGTTCAATCATTTTCTATGAAATGTACTTAGCTTAAATTATTGTTTCCCACATGCCATGATATATCTTTTGATAGATTCTTTCTTACAAGCTATGATAATTGTTACATGTCTTCCTTGCTTACATGATAGTGGCCCGTCGTAGCGCACTTTCCTTATATGTCTTCTTTGCTTACTAGATAGTGACCCGTCGTGGTGCACTCTTATACATGTCTTTTTTTTGCTTACATGATAGTGGCCTGTCATGGCGCACTCCCTATAGGGGCTCGTCGTAGCGCACTCCCAGCTTCCAGTTTATTATGTTTTCTTCTTGTGGCTTGTTATGGTGCACATTCTTGCATTTGTCCAGTCTTGCATGTCTCATGTCTAGGATGGATTCTGCGGAATGCCACACCCAGAATCCAAGAAAATGGTAAGGATTATATAACTAGATTGATCATTAGAACATGGGTGGGGAGGATTTCCCAGTTACCTGTTGCCTTTGGTCTAGGTCGTTATAACATTTAATTTAAGGGTTTGGAGCTATCCGTCGAGATGAGCACTCTCACAGCTTCACCGTCGCGTGGGAGCACAAAGTCACACTTGTAATCACTTCCCGGCATGACCAATAGGTGGCAGCAGGCAGGTAACCGGACTTGGAATTCTCAAACTTACATTTGTTAGTAATTAGGATTGTGACAACCCTAGTTAGCAAATGTATAAAGCCGTACTCATTGCTTGGCCGTGACTTTTGTATGGAGTCCAGTCTAGTCTAGTTTGTCTAGGCAGTGTCCGAATTTGTTTATTTTAGTACATCTTTGTTTATGCTTTACTTTTGCCGGTAAATGATTAGATACTAAAGTTCTATTCAGGAGAAGGGTTACAACCCCGGTCCTTGTTTGGTTTACGGGTTGTAACTTGGGTCTCGGAATAGTTCCTAAGTCATCTTATCATTTGTCGTTCTATATAGTATCTTAACATGCTCACATGTCTCAGTTACCCTTCATGCTCACATGTTCCAGTTATCTTACATGCTCCAGTTACATAACATTCCCACATGCTCCGTCTACTTAACATGTTCACATGTCTAGTTTATCTTTCATGTTCATATGCTTCCTTTTCCTCACATGTACACAGTTTATATTACGTCACATGTCCTTTACTTTATGCTACATATTGCTTTACATATTGTCCTTCTATTCTTGGGATAAGTGCATTGGTAGTGCATGAGTCTCGATTAGTACTTACTCATCTCTCTCTATCCATTGTTATGATTTGCATGCTGATTTTAGTTCATAGTTTGGCTTCCTTTGTGGTACTTGCTATTGGGGGTCTGACCCCACTGGTTTTGCATTAACCAGATCTGATAGAGAAGCCCGGAGGATCTTCCGTACCTTCCACTCGTTGGTGATTACCCAGAGCACCAGAGTACCATAGTGGGTTTTCTATTTCATTCTCCCACTAGTTATGTACATTATTCTTTTGTGGCGTTTAGCCTCCGAGCACATGTTTAGCTCGTGTTTTGGCCTTGACATTTAGCCTACGGGCCAGAACATGATTTGCGTATTCTAGACTATAGCTAGAGCTTATCATGTATGACTATTACTCTTGCTAGTCTTCACTCTGTATTACTAGCTTCATGATCATTGATATATGATAGTTTAGGACACTTTACTATTTTATATTCCAGTTGATCTTACTTCTTATACATTGTTTACTGCCTGTGATTGAGATACCTAGGATTCTTGACCCAGGATTGCATGTTGGATTGTAGTAATAACCCCCATCTATACAGCTTATACATTATTTCGGAGTACTGGAGTACTTTGGTATACGTAGATGGCCTGGTCCGTCCCTACTTGCCAGTATTCTGGTTTTGGGGCGTGACAGTGCCCCACCGAAAAAAGTGCTACACTCACTCGAAGCCCTATTTGCCAACTTTTATTGGGGTCACTGCGATGGAAAGGATAAGCACCACTGGGCCAGCTGAAATACCATGGCCAAACTCACCAAGGAGGGCAGCCTGGGATTCAGCAGACTTCCCCATATCGTCGATTCCTGCTCCATGAAGTTGTGGTGGAAGCTACGCTCAGATAATTCTCTCTGGATCTGGTTCATGAAGGCTAGATATTTCAGAACCTCTCACCCCACGCAGGCCGTCGCCAACAACAGATCCTCTGTATTATAGCGGCATATCCTGCATAGCCGACACCTTGTTGAACCTCTCATTCGCCTCAAGCTCGGGGACGGGCGCTCGTCGATGTTCCACGAACGTTGGCTTGGGGAGGAGGTTATCCAGCAGTCAACGACTTTTGTTCCTTCCAGCAAAATCTGGGAGCCGTGGGACAGCGCCTATGGATAGAGATGGGACAGTGTTAGAGCGCGGCTGGGCACGGAGGCGGTCACCAGCCTAGCTGTCGCGGACCTGCGGATCATCGATTCCCCGGATACTTTACGGTGGAAGCCCAACCCGGACGGGAAGTTCTCTTTAGCATCGACAAGGATTATGGCGAGGGGCATTAGTGTTCCGGCCCCTCAAACTGCTCCTTTCTATCAGGCGTGCATCCCCATCAAATGGTCCATCTTGATTTGGAGAGCCCATAGACGGAAACTCCCCACCGACGACATCATAACCTCTTTCGGCTTCAGCCTGGCTTCGCGGTGCCACTGCTGCTCATCCTATCAAACTGAAACTACGAAGCACATCCTTCTCTCCTGCGACCTCGAGACACTGTTGTGGAAGAATCTATCAGCCAAATGACGACGGGATCATCAGCCGGGCGGCCTCAACGATCTCCTGGTCAACTAGAGCAGTTCTCAAGGGCATCAGATCGTTGCGGCCGCTGGCATTTCGGTTATATGGAAAAATTGGAACAAATGGAGATATAAAGAATACCAATATAACTCCGACCAACTGATCAGGGAGGCTATCAGACAGGTGAGTAAAGATGCATGACGCTGCAATCACTCCCGCCTAAATTTTGGAAGGCTCTGGCTTCCGGCGTCTAACCCTTCCGATGCTCCGACTAGGAGCCATTTTTTGGGCTCCATTTTGTGGTTGATACTTTTTCTTTTTTTGTCGTCTTTAGCGCGTGGCGCATTTACATGTATAGGTTTCGACATTTTGTGCCTTATACATCAATAAAAGTCTCTTCTTTAATATATATATATTTTTTTTAATATATATCAATAAAAGTCTCTTCTTTAAATATATATATATATATATATATATATATATATATATATATATATATATGATCTCACATATACCAATCCTATGAGAAATCAAGCCATGCACAAATGCAAAAATCTGAGAAACAAAATTAAATGGCCAATTTGTCATTTTGAGAAACACTTGGTGTGTCATCCTTGGATTTCTCCAAAAATGACACTAAAATCTATAGAACTCCTATCAAAATGATGGTTAGAGCCTTGCTCTTCTTCCTATGGGTACCCCTAGTCCATGGGTGTGTTCCTACTAGTGTCATATATGAAAATAATATCTAAACTTGTCATGACCCGCACCCAGTATAGGGGCACGAGAAGTGGGTACGTCCAGCCTACGCCGCAGTATCGGTGGTAGAATGCTGTACTAGGTCACTATCAATTCAACAACTCATGCAATTATATAATATACTAGTCAAAATTTCAACTATGAATAGAGGAAAAGTATAGATATAATGAAATCTCAATCACAGTCTAAGCACGATAAGTTAACACGGAAGTTTATTACTAAGACTAAACAACAACAACAAATATAAACTACTAATTAATAATAATCTCAAACAATCTCAAAATAAGACAAATCTCAACTTATTACAATTCAAGTTCTAAACATGAAATCTAAACAAGCCTACTAGCTAGTCTCCTGATCACTCCTGAGAGTCAGGGCCAAGGGTAGCTAAGCCATCTCCTGCTCCATAGTAAGTAGGACAAGTGTCCACAGGGTAAACATCTGCTATAATTTGTCAATGTATCCAGTCAGGATTGGAACGAGCACAACTCATCAAGAAATCCCAAGTAAATGACAAAGGCTCTAAAGTAGTTATAGACAGTTATATTGATGAAAATGGAAGTTAATACAGGTAATGGTATAGAATAATAGTTAAAGTACAAGGGAAGTAATATAACAAAATAAAAGAAAAAATATGGCAAGGAAGACTATAACACAAGCTAGTTGACCTAGAGTAACACGATATAAGTCCAGACAGTACAATGTAAGACAAGTGTAATCCCAAAGTGAGTCTAATATAATATGAGTCCAGTACAAGACGAATCTAGTAAGTGATCAAGAACCTAAGGTGAGTCATAAACATGACACTAATCAATGTGTTTTAAAATAACGAGATCGACATGTAAACAGTTATAGGTAATACGGTACATCGCACACCTGGCCAAGTGGGGATGGCTACTTTTCTAGTATAATTCCAAGGGAGGTAATTCTAGCGTATTAGGAATGTTCACATGTCTACTCCAATATTTCTCTACCCCATAAGTACAAAATGAATCCATAACCCATCACGAAATAAGTACAAGTGCAGGCAGCACAAGATGATGCCAGTAGGTGTTTCCAGTGGTGGTTCCAGTAATGGAAGCAAACATGTAAAAGGTGAGTGCCTCATGTAATGGATCTAGTACAATCAATATGTATTTGTAACAAGAATCAAACAGAACTAACTAGAACTGAAATACAGTAATTGACAAGTAAATGAAAGAACTATCAGAGAATGTACTCGTCTGATACCCTGAATGACTGATGAATATCAGATGTCTGAACCAGAGTCGCAATGTCTCTAATTTGAGAAATATAGGTTTTGAAGTATTTAATATGTAATAGATGAAATCTATAACTACATAATTCTAGGTCATTCTAGGTCAAAGTCAACACTTGGTCAACTCTGGTTAATTCTAGGGTTCGAGGTCAACTGTCTAGGGTTTGGTCAAACTCAAGTCTACAAATCATATTAGGCTTATTTTGGTCAATTTTAGGTCAAAATACAGTCAAGGGTCAGCTATATAGTCAAACTCTATATTGGTCAAACCTTGGTTAATGGTCAATTTGGTCAACTAACTATCTAGGGTTTGACTAAAAGCCATGTAGAAGGTAACTTGGTTGATCAACTCACAACTCTATAACTATACTACCTCAACCATATATATACAAGCTATATATATACAATACCTATATATTAACCCCAACTCTCACATCTATACCATTTCCTATACATTATCTATCTATCTATCTATCTATCTATCTATCTATCTATCTATCTATCTATCTATCTATCATCACATCTTTATATACATACATGCATATTCCTCTCTAGGTAATCCTCATATCTTAATCTGAACAATCAACAACTAAGTAATCAAGACTCTACTCTAACTCACCTCACTAACTGAAACCTAGATAACTCATCCTCTAACACTCAACATATATCTATAATATCCTAACATAACTACACAAACTTAAGCCTAAACCATATATACAACCTTATAAATCCTAACAAGGCTAACACACATATGTACATGGACACAAAGGGGCTGCCTAGTGCAGCCCCTACTGCTGCTATATGCTACTGCCGCTCTACTGCTACTGCTCATGTTGCAGCCACTGCTACTAGTAAATACTAATGTTGCTGCTAGTTGCAATTGCCAAGCCAAGCCCAGCCAGGGCAACCAAAGCTCTGCTACTGCTGCTAATGGTCTAAATGCTAATGCCTAATGCCTCATGACTGAACCAATCATTCAACCAACTCAAATATACATATATACATACTTACATATCTATAGAATCAACTGAAACATATATACATTAAAATCAATATGAACTAGACAAAAAGGGGGGTCATGTGAAGCTACAGGCAATAGAAATGGGGTCTTTATGTGTGTGTCACATGGAATCAGATGTGTCCAGCAGTAAATATAGTATGTACCGTGTCTAAAGGTTAAGCCAAGGTGTCTAAAGTGTCACAGGGTGATGTGTCAACATAGAGCATGTGTCAGTAACTGTATCAATGTGAGTGAATTAGTATCCATGTGCAAACATGTACAAACGTGTGAAGTGCCAAATGATGTATCCAGCTAGTGTCAGGTGTCCACATAGGTGCCCACGTGTCTGCAAGTGTCACTGAGGTGTCAAGTGTCCAAAACCGTATAGAAATTGTGTCACAAACATGGTGTCAGCATAGTATCAAAGCTAGGCAGAGGCACAACCTCGTGCAGAGGTGTCGACTAGCCTAGGGACTCGTGTGTCCATGCACAAGTGTCTTGGTCGTGTCAGTAGCTAGTTGGGGTGTTAGTGTGTTTGTATTGAGTCCTAGTTGTGTCGTGTCCCTGTTCGAGGGCCGTATCCGAACCCAATATTCGTGTGTGTGCGTGTCAGGTACAACATCTATGGATGCGATATCTTACAAACCAGTCGATCAAATAACCTTAAAATTTGTGTGTGCACTGACAGACATGGCCCCCACCTTCCTACCAAATCTTGTGTCAATTCATGTTGTGTATAGTGTGCACGAAGTGTCCAGCAGCAGGGAAACCGTACGAAGTATCGTGTAGCATACCGTGTCCAGATTTTGGACACTAAATATGTCCAAAATCTACTCAGAGTTTAAGCAAAATAATATATACATAATTAGCTACAAAATTATGTAATTTGTTTTTGAAAAATACTAACATTCAATCTATTATGATATTTTACCAAACACTTTACACTACACTCTGATACGTGTCCGATACACGTACATCAAATAGACACGAAATCCTACCAGACTTGGTCAACAGCAAGGGGGACCCTAAGTGAATACATCTATTAAGAGAAATCAGGATTTTAATGGGTTTAGAGGCTATTACCTATTGAGAGTTGGAATCTCAATGTAAGTGAACTTGAGAGCCAAATCCCTCCACTTCTAATGGCCAACTTGCTTCCAATACTTGCTCGCTACCCACCAATGTCCTCTTCTACAGTAGGGGAGTGTGATGCAATTGATTGGGCTCAATTTGGAGTTGATTTGGTGAAAGGGGGTGAATTTAGAGAAGAACTCTAATTAGGGTTTCAAGGGGCAATGGAAAGAGACTAAGGGAGACTAACATGTGTTTATCTAGGGGAGAGGCTTCTCATGGCAGCCAAGGGTTTATTTCTAGGATTAGGGTTTAGTTTCTAAGTGAATTAGAGGCTTCTACCTAATTAATTTAAGGCCTTCTAGCTATAGGCCCAAGTTAAATATCTACCTTGATAAATATCCTACTCTTAAATAAATATCTAGATATTCTTAACCTTGTCATGTGATGGAAGCTTCTAATCTAATATTTAGCCTCATGACTAATTAGGTTAGGGAAATTCTAGGTTAAGGCATAATATAATTACTTAGCACTTACCAACTAATCAAAGTCCGAATTAATTCAAAAGTCACCAAATGACCAAAATACCCTTAGCCTAAAAATAGGTAATTAGTCAATCTAATCACATGGTTAGGTCTCCATGGTCATAGTTAGTCTCTAGGCTAAGCAGTTCTAGGGTTACACTATAAAAACACCAAAATCACAATGCACCAATTTAAATAGTATTAAATTAATTAAAACTTGTCAAAAATCACTACCATGATTTAAATCATATTATTAAATGGCCAATTTTATAAAAGTTCAAAATTATCCTCATTTTAGAAAAGTGGTGGTTACAAAACTAAGGAAAATAGCACGAGTTTTACCTATTGGGAAATAGATTCCCAATGTATATCACCAAGGGGACACAAGGAACTAGATGGACACCTCCCTCTAAAAAGCTCCATACCAAGCTTCCTTCCTCAAGTGCTCCCTTAGCAATGTCAAGCTTCTAGCCTCCTTGGAATAAAAGAAACGGGATTTGGAATGGTGTGCTAGGGTTTTCTTTCTAGGTTGGAATGAAGAGGGTTGTGAACTAGGGCTTGTCATGAAGGGGTTTATATAGAGTTTTATTAGGGTTAGAGTTTGGTTTTAGGGATAGCTAAGATGACTTAAACGCCCTTCCTCTTTTGTCATGACTAGAATCATTAACATCCTCCCCATAACTAAGGTAATAACTAACTAACTTCTCTATTAATGGCTATTCTAATTAATCAAGCCTATGGGTCAAGTCAAATTGAATGGGGTCCACTAAGTCTAATGAATAGGTAAAAAAATACAACCATCATATTTAATAAAAAAATATACACAAATTAGATAATTATGAAATGACAAAAATATTATTGTTCTAGAAATGTGGTAGTGACACTTCCTCTTGCCATCAAACCTTGGTCCCCACCATTTTCGTCATTAGAGCCAACCTTCGTACCTTATTAGAAAATAAGGCACTTATAGCCTCTTCTATAAAAATTGAGTTATTTCTGTTTAGTAATGTTTGAATAAGATTCTCATAAGAATCAGGTAAAGAAAATAATAGGAATAATGCCAAGCGATCATCATCTTCATGTATGTCAACATCCTTCAAGTCGGAAATAATTCGGTTGAATTTTGAGATATGATCCCGAACTGACGTACCTTCCTCCATCACTAGTTTGTAGAACGACTTTAAAATATAAAGTTGGTTGGTAAGAGTCTTCGTCATCTAGAGTGATCCCAACTTCAACTAGAGCCCAGCGGCGGTGATTTTGTTTTTTATAGAGTACACGACATTTCTTTCCAAACATAGGCGAATAGCAGCATATGCTTCGAGATCCATGTCATCCAAATCATCATCGGTCTTGTCAGTGGGCTTCTTAGATTTTTCCTGTAAAGCCTTGTGAAGCTTTTGAGATATGAGAACGTCATTTATTTGGCTTTTCCAAAATCCAAAATCATTCTTCTCATTGAACTTCTCAATTTCGTATTTCCAAACCTTGCTTGACGGAACCATCTCAAGATTCTACCCAATTAACTTTCTCTGAGAACTTTGTTGGATACTTTGCTAAAATCCCAAACCTCTGAAACCAATTTGTTGGGGCACAGTGAAAATAAACCTAAGAAATCAGAAAATACCTCAGAGAAAATTCACAACCACAAAGACAATGATTTACGTAGTTAGGCCAAGATGCCTACTTCCACGGACGAGGGTGATTCAGTTCCATTATAAAGAAGAAAAAAATAGTTACAATGCATAACACTTCTCTCGTTGCTCATAAAAACTCTCTATCACAAAGATAAAGAAGAAAAAAAATCTTAAACTTTTGTGTTGGACTTATTCAACAACTTTTATTGAGCACAATGAGATATTCTTGTGTTTAACTTATTCAACAAAATACATTGAGCATTATTGAGATGTTTTGTAGAGAACCTTTAGACCCCCTTTATATACCACGACAAATGTCTATATATGAAAATCCAATCCTATGTAGACTTGTATATTGGAAATCCAATCCTATGTAGATTTATATATATTAGAAATCCAATCCTATGTAGGCTTATATATTAGAAATCCAATCTATATAGACTTATATATATTAGAAATCCATATATGGAAATCCAATCAAATATATGGTCAAAGTCAAAAATGGTCATGGGCCTATTTTTGGCCACTTTCCTTCATGAACAAATGTCTGCAGCGCAAATAAGTATAAGTGAACGAGTTGGAATTGTTTTCTATATGGTAGTGTGCTTTATTTTATGTTGTGATACTATTATCAATTTTTACTTGTTGGAATTCCACCTAGCAAAGATGAAAATGTACCTATGATCCGTCTGCATTATTTAAGCTCTCACATTTCCAATTAAAAACTTTTGAATTCTAATTTTTTATTTTTAGTTTCATTTTTCTATTGTACTCTCAATTCCAACATGTGCTGATTGTTGTCCTTGTAATCATATTAAAAAAATAAAAAATAAAACTAAAAATAAAAAATTTAGGACCTAAAATTTTCAATTAGACATGTCCAATTTTAATGTAAAGTTTAGAGTCTAAACGCTAAGTAGCCCGAGTATATATTATAGATAACTTGATGGTAAAAGTTAGGTTTAGAATTCTTTAACAGAGATGACCATGCTAAAGATGGATTTGGGTCGGTGACCCCAAATTATGGTGGAGCATAAATACTTCACTGTTGGTGTCTTGTTGTTGTTCTTGTTGGCGTCTAATAATTCATTTAATTAGTGTTCTAGAAGTAGGCACCCACTGCTTAAAGTATCCTTATTAAGTGGTCTAGATAACATCCCTACATGCAACTCTTTTTCGAACTTTTTGATCCATATAATAGAAAATGATTTGTCAAAAAAACAAAAAAAAAGAAGAAGAAGAAGAAAGGGATTTAAGTGCTTACTCTCAAACTTTTTAGCTCATGATAAGTTAAATGAGGCTTGTTGTTTATATACATGTAGATATTTGGAAGAGAAAAATAAGCTGGTATGTGTGAGACTACTACTTAGAACTCGAGAGTCAAACAGATCGACCAAAGAGTTACTGATCAGCATTTACATTTGTTAGTTCTATCGATAATGAGGAGATACGTTCGATAATTCAACCTCAGATTGGTGATAAAAAAATTAAAGTGTGAAATTACAAAGTGAATTCTCTAATAAAACATGGTTTAGTGATATATCATGTAAATTTAGTAAAACCTTGCATTTACTAACCAATTTTCCTACTCCCATGAGCTCCCAAAGAAAAAAAAGATAGCAAAGGATGGAGCAAGGAAAATCTTAGATTTCTTTTTTTTAATTCAGCTTTGGGCAAAGAGTATCTTAATTTTTATTTATTGAATTACGATACGCATCGACACTAAGGGAAGAATAGTCTAGGATAGGTGGTACAACAAAAATTATGACGATGATATCACTAGAGAATTTATACTCCTAATGGTGAGGCAGAGGTTCGCTACAGACATTTGGAGAGTTGAGTGATAGAAAGAATAGGAGTTCGACCTCCACATTGTGAGTGGTAATATCATGAACCTTTACCTATGATGAATCTGAGCTAAATTTAACTAGAAGACATGTATATGTGAAGCTAACTATCTCATTTTGTCTCATTTGTATACCCATTGTGCATCCTCCCCAAGAATTGTCATAATTCTCCACCCGAGCCCAATGACCGACTATGGAGTGCCATCCAATGATGCTCCTGGAGATGCAGCCATGCTTCTTGATGCGAACACCCCCCGCATAACCTTGCACCTTGAGACCCTCATGCCAGCTTCAACCACACAATCGCATGACCGTGCACCTTGAGTTCGGATCCGTTTGGACTCGCGGGACAGTCATATTCGAACTCGTTTTAAATGGGTCGAGTCTAGGCGGGTTCCAACAATTCTATGGTCTAGTTTTGTTCCATGATCCCGCCAAAGAACAGTCTAATCCGATTCTATAAAATTTTGATCCGCTCCGATCCATAGTCCTACTAAAATTACTCTAATATATTTAATATGGAAGTATTACCATGTCATTATTTTCTTCGTATATACTTATAAACAACCTAGTATAAGCCTATCTAATTATAATAAAAAAATTCATATGGAAAGTAATTACATAAAATGAATGATAACTAATATAGAAAGTACTAGCATACATGATAGTTATTTAAAATGATAAGACAATTAATAATTAGTCAATCAAAAAAATAAGAGTTACTTAAGCATTTAACTATAATTAGTGTATTTATTTTAAATACCATGTGTAGTCGGCTAGGTGATTCAAAAAATACTAAAATTACTCTAATATAGTTAATTTTGAAGTATTCGTGTCATTATATTTTTAATATATACTTATAAACAATCCATTATATGCAATATCTAATTACAATAAGGAATTTGTATGGAAAGTAATTACATAAAATTATTCATCACGGGCCCCCATGAGCTCAGGGTCGGCCCTAACCCCGCATAACCTTGCACCTTGAGATCCTTATGCCAGCCTTAACCACATAATCGCATGACCGTGCACCTTGAGTTCAAATCCGTTTGGACCTGTGGGACGGTCTTATTCGGACTCGTTTTAAACGAGTCAAGTCTGGTCAGGTTCCAACAATTCTTTGGCCCCGTTCTGTCACATGATCCCGCCAAAGAACGATCCGATCTGATTCTATCAAATTTTGACCTAGTCTGACCCGTGCCCAGCCCTATTAAAATTACTCTAATATATTTAGTATGGAAATATTACCATGTCATTATTTTAGTATATACTTATAAACAACCCAGTATAAGCGTATCTAATTAAAATAAAAAAATTCATATAAAAATTAATTACATATAATTACCGATAACTAATATGGAAACTACAAGCATATATGATAGTTATTCAAAATGATAAGACAATTAATAATTAGTCATTCAAAAAAATGCTAATTAAGCATTTAATTATAATCATGTATTTATTTTAAATACCATGTGTAGTCGGCTAATTCATTCACAAAAATACTAAAATTACTCTAATAGTTAATATGGAAGTATTGTCATGTCATTATATTTTTAATATATACTTATAAACAACCCACTATATGCAATATCTAATACATGAGATATATCAATACATCTAAAACCGTTGCATTGAAATTTGTGAATTTAATTTGACTTTGGCTTTACCTGGTATATATATATATATATATATATATATATATATATATATATATATATATATATATATATATATATATATATATATATATGGGTCCTTCCATAATACATGAGATGTATCAATACATCCCAAACTGTTGCATTGAAAATTGTGAAAGATGTTTAATTTGACTTTGGCTTTACCTGGTATAGCAAGTCATATTAACCTGCTCACTTTATTAAAAAAACCTCCTAGATTACTGTAATCTGTTGGACATTTTGCATTCAACATTTACATTTTTTGCCCTACAACGGGTGGAGGGACTGCGTCCGGAGGGTCTGGATCTCTGCCGAGGAGCTCAGGCTCAGGATCTCCCCTCCCTCCTCCCCGATCGGCTTTGTCGGATCGGTGCTCCATAAGTGTGATGGCCTCTCCCGGCTCTCGCTCACCATGGAAAGGTTATAACAAGAAATTAAGAATCGAATAATATGCCAATCGACCGACGTCCTACACTGCACAGAGCATCTGTGCTATCCGTTGTTCCGTTATCACATGAACCGGAACAATGAATCTAATAACAATGACAAAAATTGATCAGATCTAATAGATAGAATATGAATTATCGATGGATCTTGAGATCAAAGAAGGCTAATGATGTGCCTTTCTGTTGATCTAAAACTTTGGCAACAGACAGTTTCTTTTAATTGACCTTTTGGTTTGGGTTTCATCAAGTTGAGGTGCAAGGGCACGATATGATACTGACATAACAAGATACGGACACGCCATTGAATTCGGTGTGTTCTAGTACATTTTGCAGCGTCAGTGACTTGTCTAATACGTGGCCACAGTAAAGCCATCACCAAGTTTTGGAGTGTTTGTAGTTCTCAGTCTTTTCTAGTGACCTAAAAATTTGAGAAAGATTGATTTTTGTATAATTTCATTTGTTTGTATTATATTTTACAGATCTAAGGATTTATATATGAGATCAAGATGGCTTTTTTATGTGCCATTCTGTTGGTCGAATAATATTTTTATTTTACAGGAACAAATATTGCATGATTTTAGAACTGATCCATATTAATAAATGTGAGATCAAAGCGACTGCTGATTGGATCTTTTGTTAACTATAATTTTTTTATTTTTGCAAAATTCTTCATCTATGGTTATGTCAAAGTGTTTTGAGAATGATTTTGATAGAAGATTTAAAGAAATGACCAGTAATGATTTTGATAGGAGTTTTTGTGATCCAAGGAATACACCCAGAATAAAGGCCAGCTGCATATCCTAAGAATGCACTTAGGACTCATCAAATCTATGAAGGCCATCTGCAAATCAAAGGAATACACCAAAAAATTAAAAACATCTGTGAAGGCCAACTGCAAATCAAATGAATGTACACAACTTAGCTAAATTAATGTTTAGGTGATTCATACAAACAAATATTAACGCTTCAACCAAACCAATCATAACAAATTAAATAAACTTTATTCCAAGTCCAATATACTACATAATCTACGTTACAATAATCTGCACAATCAACGTTAGTAATTCAACATAGAACCTGCATAATTTATATTACAGTAATCCTTCAGCAATAACAAAGGATGAACATGCAGGATTACATTATGCATTACACTGACATCGAACTCATACAGATGGCATCGATGTATTGATTATTTACAGAAAACAAAACACATTCCAATCAAACAAAGTTTTAGTAATCCTAGAAATGCACCCAGAATGAAGGCCAACTGTAAATCCTAGGAATGCACTCAGGACTCATCAAATCTGTGAAGGCCATCTGCAAATCAAAGGAATACACCAAAAAAAAATAAAAAACATCTGTAAAGGCCAACTGTAAATAAAATGAATGCACACAACTTAACCAAATTAATGTTAAGATGATTCATACAAACAAATATAGATGATGCAACCAAACAAATCGTAATCAAATTAAGTAAACATTCTTCCAAGTCCAGTAAACTGCATAATCCACGTTACAATAATCTGCACAATCCATGTTAGTAGTTCAACATAGAATCTGCATAATTTACAGTACAATAATCCTTCAGCAATATCAGACCAACTCTAAATTCAAGACCATATTATAATTTTCCAAACATAGTACGAAACATGCACCCCAATGGTGCTTAGTACAACCGAGAATTTTAATTTACAATTTTTCAAACATGGAATCGAGTTTCACCGCCAAGACCAACAAATATTCAAAACCATATTGCAATTCAAATATTACAGTCCAAATTGAAATAAAATTTTTAAAACTCAAAAGATTAATCTTTATCTCCATCTTCTTCTTTTTTTTCTTTTTTTCCTTCTTCCTCAAAATCTCCTTCATCTACACCTTGAGAGACAGAATAAGAAATTATAGTCAGTATGGACTCAATGTATATGTAGAAATGACATCCATAAATATAAATAGAAGTATCAAAGTGAGGGCGAGTATTAGAGTATCAATTTGCACAGTGTGTGTTCTAACATAAGAGTATCAATGTGCACACTGCAGGTTCTAACATTAGAGTATCAATGTGCACAGTGTGGGTTCTATGATGCGACCCCATTTTGTATCAATCACTGAGTAGTGGATACACTCTCCTGTTAGCTCAAGTGTTAGGTTACTCTCAAGGACTCTCTCGAGTGTCAGGATACCAAGCAAGTTTAAGTGCCTGGCTTACCCTTAAGGACAACCTATATTATAGCGGTGTGCTGACTGAGGGAGTGTTCTAGCTCAGTCCTACATCTAATATCAGACATACATTACATGCCTTTAGGCATTTCCATTCTATACATGCATTGGACCATCATCTGTTCAGTCCTAAAACACCATTTCATGGTACAATTAGGCAGTATCAGTGCAACTATCAGAGCAACTAGTAGCAGAGTATCAGTACAATATTAACTATTATCCATAGTCGCTTTGATTCAAGACCATGTTCTTCTATCCTAGAGTGTTTAATATATAATATAGGGGCTAACAAGTGTTGATATATCCTTAAGCATTATAGATAAACATTTTGTTTAGCTAAGTGAAGCTCACAAGTGTATACAACAATGTACACAATAATAACTGGAGTAGAGCTTTAATTCAAATATAAATGATTTCCTGAATTCTTTCTTTAGTGATGATACTAATATCATAGTATTAGCAAGTATATACAGTTAGCAAGCAAACCTAGAAGTCATATAAGAAAATAATCCAGCATGGATAGCTTGATCAGTTAGTAACAGAGTATAAATGTGTATATATGTGTTCTTCACATATTAGAGTATAAATGTGTGTATTAGATTACAGAATCATCAAGAGTAGTAGAATAAGAGGAAAAAAATGCAAAATAGCACCAGCTGGGGTTATTCCTATTTACCTTCTACACGAGGAAAGGGAATTCTTAATTTTCGTCAGCCAATTCCACCTCTAGCTGGTTAATCTTCTCCAAAATTAATTTCTGGTTATCGAACATATTCTTCATCTCTTTGAAGACATTCTCAAAGTTTGCAACAACAAAATTGTATAGATCGTCAACCCTTTCCTTACTGGTTGGGATTCTATAAGTTGATGGTTTCCCAGATGTTGATGGTTTGCTTGCTGCTGCTGCCCATTTTTTAAACATTCGAGTGAAGGTTAGTTTTCTCATAGGGCCTTTATTTTAATATAAATATCCCCCGCTAAGCTTTGGACAAAATGTTTACTAGCCATTGAACATACAAATCCCCTGAAAGGGAGGGCTGTCCTTGCCGTTGGTTTTCCCACGAGATGCATCATTCTACTGAACAAGTAAGAACCTATATCCATCATTTTTTTCTTCCCCATATAATAAAGAAATTTTACTTTCTCGGGATGGATGGAAAACTCATGTCCAGTAGGGTTGAGTATATGAGATACGTAGGTATGCAACAACTTATACAAAGTTTTTAATTGATCTTTGTATACATTTTGTGGGGTCTTGGAACACACTGATACACCTGTAATCTCATGAATTGTATCCCTTATGGAAATATTATCAATATCTTTCATATCAAAATCAGGAACTAGATCAAATCCCTAAAATTTATTGATGACAGCAGCATTTATCCTTATCAGTTTCCCTCTCAGAAACACCAAACACCACTTGTTGATCATCTTCTTTTTCTTCAATTTCAGTCCTAAGATTTGAGTAAAATTTTCTTACTATTGTTTGGGAGATTTTTTCAAGACAGGATTTGTTCATTTTCTCCAACTGATAGATTTTAATATATCCAGGAAACCTTCTTCTTCGACATCAGCCATCTTAATTGATCTTTCAGGCATAACAGCCTTTTTTTTGAAATGTTTATTAAAAGTCTTCTTAGATTTAAAGTCTGTAAAAAAAATTTACCTTATCTCCATCCTTGGACTTATTTGACGATAGTTCTTCCTTTTCATCTTCCTCTTCTGATGAGAATTTAGAATCCTCAAAGTATGCTGACGACTCTGTATCTGTTGCCACATTTGCCTTCGCTTTAGTATGCCTTCGATCTTTATAAGTTGAGTCATCGGACTCTATAGCGAAGATAGATTTTTTGGCCTTTGTCGTTCCCTGTTATTTTTTTAGCTTTTTTACACGTGGCTTGGCTGCCTCTGGCTCACAATCATCTGATGCATTTACCGCTGATGCCTCTGCTGATTACGCCGCTACCAAGGGTGCTTCTGCCGCTGTTGCTTCCATCGCTGCTGCCACCCCCATTATGGCCTCTGTCCGGGCGGCCTCCTCTGCCCTAGTAGCTTGTACCTTGGCTGTCGTTGCCCTTTCGGCCTCTCCCCTAGCGGCCATAATCTTGGCATTCATCGCCCTTGCGACCTCTGCCCTTGCAGCCTCTGTCCTTGCGGCCTCTGCCCTTGCGGCCTGTATTGCATCCTTTTATGGATTCTGTTCCTTTGGAGACGGTCGTCGCTTCATCGGCGGCATTTTGATATTTTTAGGCAGATGTTTAGAGGAAAATTTGAAGAGGATTTTAGAAAAGAAAAGAAAAGGGAAAGGTACAGTACTTTAAAAATCCTAACAATCGGTTGCTAGATTATATAAGAATATCCACAGTGGAAATACTTTCAAGTGCTATATGAACTTGGGAAGTGGGAACCTATGAGTAGTTTTGAGTCTCAAATTTTATAAGAGCACCCACCCTTGGGATTAATACCCAAATTTGAAAAACTATGTTTAAAAATTAAATTTATTATTATTACTACTAGTATATATACACGTGCGTTGCACGTATTTTAATTGTCTTCTATTTAATTTCATTTGTATGTACTTGAAAAGAGTAAAAGACACTCAAAGTTGTCTTTTATTTTACTTTATATATAATTGAAAAGAGAAAAAGAAAAAACTAATATATTGAATACTAAAAGCTAAATATTGTAAGTACCTAACTACCCCTAATAGAATATATTATTTTTTGTATTGGAATAGACAAGCAGGGTTATTTTGTAAACTAAAAGTTCCACGATGAAGCCTAACTTTTGGAATTATATAGTAGCATAGACAAAATAAAGTTTGATCCCAGCAAGAATGTGTCGCTGGCAGCATAAACAAAATTGACGTAACAAGACTTGATGGAGATATCGTCATAGATAGATGGATTTGATGGCAGACCTGATGAAGCTATGGCTACTAGTGGTTATCCCCTTAATAAGTGGATTGCTTTTTCACCTACAATTTTTTTTGTCATTTTTAGTAATATTTTTATACTGGTTGTTAATTCAAAAATAGATAAAATAATTAGTCGTTGGCAGCACAAACCAAATTGACTTAACAAAATATTTGATTGTATTGAAATACCAGCTTTTTCGTCGAAACATTCTCCGGCGGGGGATACAAGAGGAAAAAACTTAAAAAAACTAAAAAAGAAAAGAAAAAGAAGAGGTCTAGGTAGACCCCTTACTAGCCTCGCAAAGGACCTCTGCAAAATCCTCCAGAGTGTGCAAACTCGCACGATGGCACAGGCAGCGTAACCCTTCCCTCTTCTCCAGAGAACTTCGTTCCTCTGGAGTGATCAACAGTAGGTCAAAGTTGGGCACCGGATCGAGAGGTCGAGCAATGACCTCCAGTAAAAACCCAAAGGAGGCCAGGAAGTCCGCAGCCTCGGCCAGCCAGTCAGTTTCCTGTACCCTCTTCGGTCCATCAGGGACCGGAGGCGGTGCAGAGGGAGTTCCAAGCGGAGAGGCTAGACGACGACTGGATGTTGCCTCGATCCATGGTTCCTAACTTGAAGTTTTTTTGGAGCCATGTTTAATGTACAACCTACCCATATGAATGGGGACCCCATATGTATATATATATATATACACGTTTTCCTAATCCGACTCGTCTTATTCCTAATTGGGAAACATGGGGGTATTCAATGACCTCCAGTGACTCTTCTTATTCTCTGCCTCCGACCAAATTGTCGTGTAATCTAGGGGTAAGCAACACGTTTGACCATTATTTATAGCATTTTTTAAGATATCTACATAAAATGTTATAATAAATCCACATAACACTACAACCAAACTTATTCTAAAAATTATTATTTACGATACAACCAAACTTATTTGATACCATATTATGTAGCAGACAACTACCATAATTTAAATTAAATGGCCAGATTTATTTATTATTTTATATTTGATATAATATAAATATTTGATTTATATTTGATACCATATTATGTAGCAGACAACTACCATATTTGATCTAATCCAAATTTATTTATTATTTAGTATAACTAAAATCTAATAAAATATAATCTACCATAATTTAAATATAATATATATACAAAATATTAAACCAATTTTATAATTTTGAGTTTAATCTATGTAAAGATTTAATGCAATGCAGATCAAATTGACAACCTAATCTTATAAAAATTAAGAATTCTAATTATAATCAAATTTATTCTGGTCTAATACATAACCAAATCTCAGTATGATTAATCTAAACTAATTTTGAGTCCTTTTCTTTTGCAGCCTATATGATTAAAACATGCATTAGAATATATTTAAATAATATAAATCTGAAGGAAATAAATTATAGACCAAAACGTTATTCAAGTTCAAATTATTATAGAATTTTGAGTCTAAACTATGTAAAGATTTAACGAAAGCAAAATCAAACTAACAATCTAATCTATGTAAAGATCTAATGAAAGTCAAATTATCATCAAATTTTGAGTATAATTTATAGAGTGTGCAAACCAAACCAAACCAAACCAAACCAAACCCAAGTCTCAATAACCTTGTTAAAAATGTGGCAACACATTTTTTGATCTTAGCCAACACATTTAGCTCGCATCATTAACATTTATGATGCGAGCTAAAGAAATATTAGATTCAATCATAATCCCATATAGTCTTATAATTTAGCACACAGAGAGCCTTTAACAGTCAGAACAATCATATGATATTTAGTAATCCAACCACGGTTTATCACCGATGTCAAGTGAAACATCATTCTCCTCCTCCCAGATGTGGTTCACACCCTCCCATGTGTTTTGATCCTTGAAGGGATCCATTAAAAAATCTGCCAAACCATATATGTACTCGAGGTCCCCATCTAGCCGGACATTCCAGCATCCTCTTAGGTCGAGTACGCTAAGATCCTTACACTCCATCATGGTAGCTCTTAGCCCGTTGTCGTCGAACATGCCAAACTTTACCTCGATGTGCTCGAGTCGCGGCATCAAAGAGGCCACGACCATGGCCTCTGCCTTGTCGATGGTTTCCTTCTTGAATCCGTTCATGATCATGAACTGTAGAGGTGGCATGTTCCTCTTCAGCGTAACAAGACGCTGGCAACGACTTCCGAGGAGTTCGATGCCATTAGACGTAATATGGAGGCAGTAGCTGATGTCGAGTTTTGTCAGAACCAAAAAAAACTCTAAATGTTCTTCCAATATTTTTTCACTCACGTTGCTCATTGGCATTCGTAGGATCCTTAAAATTTACTACTGTATTATAAATAATAGTATAACCAGGAAAACAAAAAATTAAAATTAACATCTTATAACTTATGAAACAAAACAGAATACGAATATCGTATACTGGCCATGAGGAAGTAAAGAAGATTTTGTAAAAAGAGAGGGAGGTTTGGTTTCTCTCACTACGCGCCACTAACTTGCCCATCGCCTCATCAATTTTGAGTTTAGGTTAACCCTGCGGCACCACTGAGTCAACTTAATGTCCGACCAGAAGTAGGGACAGTAGAGCACCTTCCACCACGACCGACAAACGAATGCGGACGACCTCCTCAGACGACATCTCCGCTAGTACCAAAACTATGGCTAGGATCTCCTTAGGGATGGCGGCCCATCCGCAGATGTTGATTTTGCTTTTTTCTATTGAGACTGTTCTGAAGGGTTGTGAATATGAATAGTTTTGTTGTTTAGTTTGGTTTTTAATCTATATAAATTGGTTTTGAAGGGTGGCGAAGATAAATAGTTTGGCTGTTTGCATGGCTGTATAAGTAGATTTTGAAGGGTTGTGAAAAAGAAACCAATTTTTTCGTACTCCTCTACGTTGGCCCATTGGTCATGGTTAAACCTGATTTTAATAATTGATCAAACTCTGTCTCGGTATAAGAGCAACTTAAAGAAGTTTTGGACTCTTGGACACTGTCAGAGAATAGCTATCCAATCTGTTCAATACCGAAGCTGTGTTTGCCACTCGAGTCTGTATTTACTTTACGTAATATAATTTTTATTTTTTTATTAAGTCTAGGAATACATTGTACACCGAGTCGTACTGGCAAATAGGCTACCCTAAAAATATTTTCAAAAATATCCCATGTTTTAAAAAATAGCCCCTATTTACAAAAAGCTCCTAACTTCTTAAAAGAATTTCAAAAAGACCAAAAATTAATTTGCAAAAACCGTGACTAAACCCTGACAGAACTCGGCCAGAGTTCGGCCCGAGTTCAGTTAGTGGCCGTTGTGATTTGAACGTTTGAAAACTTGGTCTCCCTACAGTTATAGATTTTTACGAAATTTTCTCATAGAGTTTTGCCCGAATTCTGCCAGAGTTCTGCCTTTGGAAAAACTATAAATAGAGAAGGATTTCGATCATTTCAACGCACCATTTCACTTTCATCTCTTCTCTCTAAAGCCTACTGTTCTATTCCAAAGAGTTCTAAGCTTTATTTTTTAAATCCCAAGCTAGTTACAATCTTCTAGTCGATTTGCCAGTACGGTACAGTCTAAAAGCTTTAAAGCTATTGTAATCAGAGGCTTAATTGAAGAAAGACTCTTCAAAACTGAAGTTGGTCGAGTACTTTGAATCAAATCTCGTGTTTGTAGAAGTTGCAAGGACTTCATATGAAAACTTGTGGTTTATTCCAATAGTAGATTCAACTAGAAGCTAGAGTTCTTCCGACTGGACTAGTCCCCATAAGAGGGAAACCAGTACACATCATCGTCTTTGCGTTTGCTTTCTAAACTTTGCTTTTACATTATTTATTTGTGATATATATTATCTCTGTGATCTTGCTGCTAACTTTTTTAATTAGCTATATTTTGCTGCCTACTCTATATATTCACCCCCTTCTAGAGTATTGTGCTTTACAAATTCGTTTCTACACCCCAGGCCACTCCTTAATTATGGTAAATAGCAGTAGAATTTGCACCACTCCTTAATTATGGTGAATGGCAGTAGAATTTACACTGCCAAAATTTATCTTGAAGAGGGTAAAATGTTATTATTGTGTAGAAAAATGTCCAAATCTCTTGGATATGATTATACTAATGTTGTATTAATGTTAAGCACTGATACAGTCAACATCAGGGTTATTTACACCGCCAAAATTCTTTACTTTGCATTGCACCGCCAAAATTTGTCTTCATATGGTCTTGGGTTGTGGGACAGAAGGAATCGAGTTTGGCATCATAATCATATAATATCACATAATTTGGATAATTTTGTAATTTCTCCAAAATAAAGGAGATCAATAGCTCAGATGATACCCAGACTAAGAACATTAATAACACTTTAACTTTAATAAACCATTGCATTGAGGATAACATACTGATATCATATAAATATGAAAAATATAAAGAAATGCATACATGCATGCATGCTAATGTCATAAGAACCATTCACCCCAGGACTTATCGATGAGATCTAAATTACTATAAATCTCGTATCCACGTTCCCCTGGGATTACATCGTCAAAGGGTCGTTTAAATGTTTGTATTAAATCACGAATGTTTCTGAGGTCGTCATTGAGGAACACGTTGAAGTACCCACGTATGTCGAGCACGCAAAGACCCTTGCAGTTATATATGATATATCGTAGTGTGTCTCCGTTGAACATGTCGGGACCCATCTCGAGATGCTCGAGACGCGATATCGAATCAGCCACGGGCTTTTCCTCTGTCTCGTTGAACATGTTCAGAATTAATCCGTTCTTGACCATGAAATACTGAGGGGGCATATTCCTCCTCAGTTTGACCAGACGCTGGCAATACTTGCCGGTGGAAAATATTTTCGTCGACATGATATAGAGGCAGTAGCTAATGTCGAGTTCTTCCAGTACTGGAAGAAACTCCAAGTGTGTCACAAAAGTTTCATCACTCACGTCGCACTTCGAAATGTGCACCTATCACGACCTGCGCCCAGATATCGGGCACGAGTTCGTAGGCCACGTCCAGCCTACGCCGCATTATCGGCGGTAGAGCGCTGTCAAGTACCCAACAAATATTTCAACATCTAAATGATTTATAACAACAATATGTACTCAAATCAAATACATCTAAAAAGATATAAGTAAGAAGAGAGAACGGTATCACTAAATCAACTAGATTCTACAAAAGATCAAACATATCAAGAATGTGTCAGTGTGAGCCCTTAACCCAATTTCCCATATTTTTATATCTTACTGAATTATTAATTAGTGTATATAAAATTAAACAAATCAAGTATATATGTTAAATATAAATACTATTAATCTTTTGCAAACAAAAAGAAACATGAAGGGGGTTTCTCTTAATTATCTCAAAGAGAGGACCAGTTCATGAATTCAATACTCGAGAGGGGTGGGATTGCAAAATTCCTATTCAAATTCTAAAATGATCGAATTTGGATAAGAGTTGAACTCAGTTTGAATTCAATTCAATTCGAATTCAAATTAAACCCTAACTGAATCTCTCAATCCCTGAGGGATTCAGCTATATCCCAAGCTCGGGTATTTAAGCACGAGGAAGTCGACCCTAATGACTCTAGAAACCCTAAAGAATTTCGAAAGGAGGCAAGAAGGAATTGAATAGGAACGAAGAATCCATCGCGTGGAGGCAACTCAATAGGTACGCAATTCCTTCGTTCTCAAAGTTTATTTTTGCATGCTATTGATGCTCGAAACTATGCCTAGGAGGAGGAGTGGTTAGATTGGGTCATTACTGCCCTACCCCCATTGATTTGACAACAGTAGAGGGTCATACCAATATCCTAGATGTATGATGGTACCCATTATACAGGGCACAGGGGTGTGTCCCTTAAGGAAAACTCTGTTTTGGCATAGGAAAGGCTGTGTGTAGCAACTACAGGTATGCAATATGTAGGAATATCTCCTATGGAGATAATAGTTGTGTGTGTATGGGGTCTTACCTCTGTATCCAATGAATAAGTCCATATGAGCCTTCCTTTGTATCCCTTGGATACTTTCATGTGAACTTTCCCTTTGTAATCAGATTGGTATTAACAGAGAATACATATTTTCATATTTATTGGTAGTATCGAGTCAGGAAACCCCATATAGACACCTTAAAGACCTGTCCAGTTAGAACCTTAACAGATGATTAGTACACTGGGATTAGTTCCTAATACACCAGCAATGAAGGGTGTAAGCAGTCCTGATGAGCAACTGTTCACGTGTTGCTAGTACCTGTCAACAATATACTTTGCTTATAACAGGCAACAATAGAGTATGTGTAACCTATAGGTAATACCCTGACCCAGTCCTATATGTACTTAACATAGATAAACAGGACTGCACATAGGAGTAACTGACGTGGGATGGTTTGGGAGAATGGATACCAAAGTTATAAGATACACCTGACAGTATGCATTCAAAGAATGCAAATTGTGGCATGTATCATTTTGAAGGATAATATAGTATAATCTGTAGTTATTTTATTAGATGCAAAAGCAGGGGTTGTCTCCATTGGCTCGATAAGACAAGAAGGCTTTGGGCATGAAATGCAGTGTTCAATCCTAGATAGATATATGGGCTTTATCATAGCTACATAGATAAACTAATTGGACTAGGTTGGGCTATAGCATTGATGGAATTTTCCCCTATCTCATATCAGTTTAGGGGTTCTATTTCCTTACAAACTGATCAGTTCCCTGTAATTAGCTTCAGTCAAATCTAATGAGGGACAAGTCCATGTTAACCGAATACACCTGTCCGTTAGCTTTTCAGTCCCAATTCACATACTGTTCAGTCCCTATAGATAATCCAGTCCCGAATTAACATGATTTCTTATGTCTTTGCCATTATCTGGTTCAGTCCCAGCTTTTAGGAAGGACATATAGTAATATATTAGTTCAGTCCTTGATCATTTGAATCAGCCCAAACCTATATCCTGTTCACCTTACAGCGCTATATACACATGTATTAGTTCACACACGATACACTTAAGTATCCGTTCACACGACACCATCTCGCATCAGCGCATAGGCTACAGAAATTACAAGTGGGGAACCTGACAACATCTAAATAGGCGATGGGTAGCATAAATGTTCAGGTATACCCATGTATCTGGTGTCTGAGACGTAGATCATACCTCTCAGTTCATAATATTCACCATAATACGTGGTTATATTTATATTCAACACCTCTAATAAGCGTGTAGTCTTTAATTGGAAATTTTCTAAGCACTGTCTGCTGTATGATACCCATTTCTACTCTGAACTGCCTCCCAGATTATTAGCTGTTTTGATAGCTTTAGTAGACTATATATGAACATGCTCATGAAATAGCTTGTATGACTGTTTTGCTCAGTTTATGGTTTGTTTTAGATATCAAATATGGTCCTGGATTTGTTACCTGTTGATAGCCAATGTTCAAACTATCCAAATTGGATCATATGAACAGTTTAATTTGGTTTAAAGTTGGGTATTGGCCCACAGACCGTACAGAGGTTAAGGGACTCAATGGAAAGCTAGTTGGTTGCTACACGAATCTATTTGCAACTAACAGGGTAGGTCGTGGACCTTGTATTAAGACAGTCTTCAATTTAGGCCTAAATTCCTCAGACTACTGCAGATTTGATTATAATCCTCTCAGATTCTCCAGTACAGGCTAGGTGACAGGGACCATGTTGACCCTTCGAGAGGTTCAAGTGTCATAGAGTTGTGGTATAGTTAGTATCATGCAATAACTAGTCTTACTCTGGTGACAAGGAGATTAGTTTGCTTGATAATTACAGTTAAATTGTTTAATCATATAGTTGTCCCAAATTAGATATCAATGGTTTGTTGCTATGGCTACATAAATATAAGTCCCAATTTGTTGTTTCCTGAGAATGTACTTTTGTATCATTGGTCTGTATAACAACATGGTTAAGCACAGACCTGTAGCTATAAAGAAAAGCTGGTATTGGTTGTGCTATTTGGTGTTTGCCATAAAACATCTCTAAACAGCAGGGTATTAGGGGATATAGCCATCATCTCGACTCGTTTACTATCCACACAGTACTTCTGATGATATTGATTGTGAATAATAAACTTATAGTTATGACTTGATTAGGTTGCCTATTCTCTAACAATATTAGAATCTAAATACTTTCATGTTCTATTATTTGTTCAGTTTCATGTTCTGGTTTTGGGCAACCCTTGTTTTATTGCGTCTAACTTAGTAGTCTTGTTTTGTATAGATACCTGAAAATTAGAAATTAACACACGGACACCAACATGTGTATTAGATGAATATTCGAAAATCCTTGACAAATAACCTTGCCTAGTATCCAACTGATGAATAAAAGACCCCTTATTAGTATCCAGCCACTAATGATGCCCATCTCTAAGCACCAAGAGATTAACATGTGGGCTATTGCACTTAACAGGTCACTGCACACAGGAATGTTAGAGGCTGACCAAGTGAAGGTGTATTGCTAAGTATGGGATGACCTAGAACAAGTCAAGAGAGGGATTAAGAGGGCAAGTTGGGCAATAACCAAAGGTTGTTTCTCAAGAAGGGTCTAATAGTTCAGTTAGACACCAAATATAGGTAAAAGGGGAGGGATTAACAGGTTGACTATAGAAATATTCTTATTATAATCATTTTCATTGTGTTAATTAGATTTAATTCACAAAACAGGTTACTTGGACTCCAACTTTTCACTTGATCATTACTCGCAGCTCGGGACGACATGCAAGTGCATGTATCAATTATTACCGTTTCTGATAGTTTTCTCTGCTTGTTATTCATATGTCTTGTCGTTTGGTGACACGATCATCACACGAGGATTAGTACCATGGATTTTTCTCTACATTTTGATTATCTCCTACGTCACCCATATATGATTGATTCCATGAGTACTAGCTGGGCGGGAAAATATCTTAGTAGGCGTGTGAACAACCCATTCTATCCTATGAGTCTATTCTTGAATGGTAGCAGCTGCACAAGACACGTGCAGTGAGCCGTATTTTCCCTTAGCCATTCACACACCGAAACTGATATTTCAATTCACGTAGACAGTGATATTCCTATTACTCCACCATGTTCTTCACCACTTGCTATGCTACCATGATTTACATATTTCCTTATAGTAGCTATATTTTCATTGATAGAGTCTCATGTCTTTCCTTTATGCCATGATGCTAGTTACCTTCTAGTTTCATTCTCATATGCTATTTACATGTTTATGATTCTGTTGAGACTCGGTTAGTGGTCATATGTGTACTTGTTCCAATCCTGACTGGATAACCAATATTTTAGGTGATGAGTTAGAGGAGTTCTATACTACTTTTTATGAGCAGACGGAAGACCCTGATTTGAGCTTGCAGGAGGACTTGGATGCGGGGCTACCCTCCGCAGGAGATTATTAGCTAGACAACATTTATAGAGCATGTGTTGCTCACATAAACTCTTGATTGTATTTCTTTTATTTATGGATTATGAGATTTGAGTAGTGGATTTCCTTTAGTACATTTTGATTATATGGAGATCATTCCTTTATCATATTTAGCCTCTACATCTTGTGATCACTTTTCAGTTATCAGCTTGTTTATTTCACCACAGATATTTGTGTTTATAATTTTCTATGAGATTTGATACACAAACTGATCCTTGTGGAAATCTATAAACTGCGTGGTTGCATTTGATAAATGTGGAGATGACTAGACAGCATTCTACCGCCGATACCGCGACGTAGGCTGGACGTACCCATGGTCATGCCCAAATACTGGGTGCGGGTCATGACACGTTTTTATGGTGGCCCATGCAGGTCTGATTTCGCAAAACACAGCGAAACTTATGGTAGTACTCAACTTAGATGTACTACTACAGGCCTGCGAGTAGGAAGTAGACTTTAAGGACCATCTCTACATGTTTAATATCGTCATTGAATTCAATATTTGATTCTCAATTATTCCTTGATCTGCATCCTATTTGAATTTTTATACCGACTAACGATTTTACTTTTGTGGCAGTTAGATGGATCAAGACAGGAACCCCGCTAACCCGAACACCCCAGCAAACGTTGGTGGGTCCTCCATGAATAGAACCCCACCGACTCACGGGAGCCGTTTCACCTACCTAGGCGAGACTCCCCAGCCGCAGGCTACGAGATTTTACCGTGATGATATTCCGCCACCTCCTCAGTTCACTTCGCCGATCCAACCACCAGCATCTCTCCACCAGCCTGTACCTTTCCAGCAGCCAGCACCCTTTTCGTATCTGGCACCAGTTCTGCCCCCACCACCTCCGCTGGATAATGTTGCCCTCCTTGGGATCTTCCAGCAGATCATGTCTTCACAAATACGGCAGGCTAACGTCTTCCGCGATACTATGAGGGAGGCTCTTCAGACTAGGGAGGCTCCCCCGCAGTGTCCCGGCACCTCCAAAAATTTTATAGACCTCAGGTCCTGGGAATTCAAGGGTACGGAGGGAATTCTCTACGCCGATGACTGGTTGGAGAATGTGGATCGCAATCTCCGGAGGGCCCGAATCCCCGAAGACCAGAAGGTTGATAATGCTAGCTTGCAGCTTTATGACATCGCCTGTACGTGGTACAGGGATGAGCCCCGTTTCACTGCGCCAGACGTGACCTAGGAGGAATTTAAAGAGCTATTCAAGGCGAAGTTTTATCCTGAGGCAGCCCATGAAGAGTTGGAGAACGAGTTCGAGAGTCTCGAACAAGGCAACCTTTCCATCGACGAGTATTCTGCCGAGTTCTCCCGACTCAGTCGATTTGCAAATACCTTGACTCCTGCAGCCAAGGCCAAGAAGTTCAGGAAGGGGCTATCACATGAGATCCGTATAGCCGTAGCCACCATCCAAGCCACCACATATGAGAGGATCTTGAAAGTGTACAAGATGTAGAGAAGGAACTGAAGCACAAGCAGAAGAGGGACCGAGACGCCTATGGAGGAGGCAGTAGCCAGTCTGGATCGGCAAAACGGTCCAGTGCTCCGGGGAAGACCGCAATGCAGCAGCATCAGCCACAACCTCGTTACCAACAGCAGCAGAACCAGCCTCCAGCTAGAGGCATCACCACCCAGCAGAACCAGCAGAGCCAGCCTAGACAGACGACTCCCATCTGTGCCTACTGTAAAAAGCCGGGACATTCATGGGAGGTATGCCGGAAACGACTTGGAGCATGCTTATTCTGCGGATCTAGTGAGCATTAGATGAGAGAATGTCCATCGGCGCGTATTCATGCAGCACAGAAAGCAGCTCCTGTCCAAGGAGCACCGACGAGGCCACGATACCCCAGCAGCAGAGGAGACCCCTGTCCACACAGCAGCAGCGTTTCGGCCAGCACCAGCAGCAGGGCAGAGCTTATGTCACGGTGGTCGATGAGACACTAGTATCTCCTGACGTGATAGCAGGTTCTGTTCTCCTTGAATCTTTTTTAGCTATTGCCTGATTTGATTCTGGAGCCAGTCACAGCTTCGTATCTGCAGCATTTATCTTTAGACATAGCATTGTATCTAAGCCCTTAGATAACACCTATAAAGTCTCGACTGGCGGAGGCGTCATCTTAGTGAAGGATGTTTGCGTCGGTCGCCGCATCACCATAGAAGGCCGAGAACTGCGTGCTAGCTTACTCATCGTGCCACTCCCGAGCTTTGATATAGTACTCGGCATGGACTGGTTAAGTAAACACTTCACCAGTATTGATTGTCACCATGGATGTGTCATATTCAGTCCGCCGGGGGAGGCTGTGTTCGAGTTCTCTAGAGGAGGAGTAGAGCCACGAGGCGACGCTATTTGTGGGACCATGGTAGCATAAGAAGAGCTACTCACCCCATCATCACAGAGTTTTCTTGACGTATTTCCAAAGGAGCTGCCGGGACTGCCGCTAGACAGAGACGTTGAGTTCTCCATTGATCTTGTGCCAGGCGCTGAGCCAGAGTCGCAGCGAGTATACAGAATTAACAACAAGGAGGCCGTGGAGCTGAAGAAGCAGTTTGACGAGCTGCTAGAGAAGGGGTTTATTAGATCAAGTTCGTCGCCTTGGGGTACACCAGTACTGTTCGTGCCCAAGAAGGATGGGACAGTGCGAATGTGTATCGACTACCGGACCTTGAATAGCAAGACGATCAAGAACAAATACCCGCTTCCAAGAATCGATAATCTTTTCGATCAGTTGAGTGGTGCACGGGTGTTCTCGAAGATCGATTTGAGGTCGGGGTACCACCAGGTGAAAGTGAAGAAAGGAGATATCCCGAAGACCGCCTTCTAGACCAAGTACGGCCAGTACAATTCATGGTGATACCGTTTGGGTTGACCAACGCCCCGGCAGTCTTCATGAATTTGATGAACAAGGTATTCCATCCATACCTTGACAAGTTCGTTGTGGTCTTCATCGACGATATCTTTATCTAATCAAAGTCGCCGGAAGAGCACAAGGAGCATTTGAGGATCGTGCTGGAGACACTCAGAAAGGAGAAACTCTATGGGAAGCTTTCCAAGTGTGAGTTTTTCTTTGACAAGGTAGAATTTCTTGGGCATGTGGTGACAGGAGATGCAATATCTGTTGATCCGAAGAAGATCGCTGCTGTTGAGTCTTGGATTACTCCGACTTCTGTGGCGGAGACTCAGAATTTCTTAGGACTGGTTGGGTATTACCGGAAATTCGTCCAAGACTTTGCTCGGACTGCGAAGCCAATGACTAGGCTCACTCGGAAGGACGTGGAGTTCGTATGGTCAGAGGACTGCCAGGCGGCGTTCGATGAGCTGAAGAAGAGACTGACGACAGCTCCTATATTGACGTTGCCATCAGGTTCTGACGATTTTTCCATCTGTAGCGATGCTTCAGAAAAAGGCTTGGGGTACGTCTGAGAGCAAAATAAAAGGTGATTGCTTATGCGTCCAGACAGCTGTGGCCGCACGAGAAGAATTACCCCACCCACGACTTAGAGCTGGCAGCAGTCATATTCGCCCTAAAATTGTGGAAACATTTTTTATACGAAGAGCATGTGGAAATATTCACTGACTACAAAAGCTTGAAGTATGTTTTCACACAGAAGGAGCTGAATATGCGACAATGTAGATGGCTGGAATTGATGAAGGATTTCGACATCTCGTTACAGTACCATCCGGAGAAGGCGAATGTAGTCGCGGATGCCTTGTGTCGGTATCCAGTGGCTATGTTCTTGACGAGAGACCGGCACTTATTGGCAGAATTGGAGAGCTTGGGCATTGAGGTAGTCATTCCTGGAGTCGAGACACAGATGATGGGCATACAGATCCAGTCTGGATTGATAGACAGAATTCGAGAGGCACAGCAGCAGGATGAGCAGCTGAAGGGTATTATTGCGCAGGCACGAGCTGGTTTACTAGAGGACTTCACAATTGCAGAGGATGGCTCGTTGAGGCATGGGTCAAGGTTGTGTATACCTAGTGGAGAGCTGCGAGAGGAGGTGATACAGGAGACACGCCGTTCTCAGTATTCTTTATATCCTGGAGCCAACAAGATGTACAAAGATATGAGAACCCACGTCTGGTAGTACGGTATGAAGCATGAGGTGGCGCACTTCATTTCTAGATGCCTTGTGTGTCAGCAGGTCAAAGCAGTAAGGCAGAGACCCGGGGGTTTAATTCAGCCATTGTCGATCCCCAGTGGAAGTGGGAACATATCACTATGGATTTTGTTTCCGGTCTTCCACGTTCGCCTGGCGGAAAGAATACGATTTGGGTCATCGTTGACAGGTTAACCAAATCGTCCCACTTCATACCATTCAAAGTGGGACTATCTACGGAGAGATTAGCAGAGTTGTACGTGAGGCAGATCGTCAGATTGCACGGCGTTCCAGTGAGTATCGTCTCTGATCGAGACAGCAGGTTCACATCCCACTTTTGGAGGAGTCTGCAGGCTAGCTTGGGCACATCGTTCAAGTTCAGCACGGCCTATCATCCACAGACGGATGGACAGTCGGAGCGGACCATTCAGATGCTCGAGGACATGCTGAGGACATGTGTACTGGATTTTGGCGGCTCGTGGGAGGACCACCTTCACCTTGTGGAGTTCTCCTACAACAACAGTCACCAAGCTAGTATCGGGATGTCTCCTTTTGAGGCCTTGTACGGACGGAGATGTCGTACCCCATTATCTTGGGATAACGTGGGTGAGAGAGCACTATTGGGGCCCGAGATGATCGTAAATGCTGCAGAGAAGGTGAAATTGATTAGAAAGCGATTACGTGTAGCTCAGGATGGACAGAAACACTAGGCCGACAGCAATCGTAGACCGTTAGGGTTTGAGGTATTATTTTATTTAAATTGTAATTGTTGATCATGATAGGAATAAGTCGTGACCTTGCCTGAATCTAGGTGGACGATATGGTGTTCTTGAAGATATCTCTGACACGTGGTACGATACATTTCAGAGGAGGCGGGAAGCTCAGTCCGAGATATATCGGTCCGTTTTACATCCTCGAAAAAGTCGGGGAAGTGGCATACCGTTTGGCACTACCTCCCGCATTGAAGGAAGTGCACAACGTATTCCACGTGTCCCAGCTGAGACAGTATATGGCGGACCCCAGTCACGTGCTAGACCATTCGGAGATCGAGGTGGACCGAGCCTTAGTTACCAGGAGCAGCCCGTGGAGATCTTGGACCGCAGGAAGAAGGTGCTACGCAACCAGACCATTCCCTTGGTACGTGTCGCATGGAGGCACCATTCGCCAGGCGAATCTACATGGGAGTGGGAAGACGATATGCGAGAGCGCTTTCCTTATCTTTTCGAGGCATGAGGTATAAATTCTCACCCTTGCGTCTATCTTTAATTTCGAGGACGAAATTATTTTAAGGAGGGTAGATTTGTGAGCCCTTAACCCAATTTCCCATATTTTATATCTTACTGAATTATTAATTAGTGTATATAAAATTAAACAAATCAAGTATATATGTTAAATATAAATACTATTAATCTTTTGCAAACAAAAAAAACATGAAGGGGGTTTCTCTTAATTATCTCAAAGAGAGGACCAGTTCATGAATTCCATACTCGAGAGGGGTGGGATTGCAAAATTCCTATTCAAATTCTAAAACGATTGAATTTGGATAAGAGTTGAACTCAGTTTGAATTCTATTCAATTCGAATTCAAATTAAACCCTAACTGAATCTCTCAATCCCTGAGGGATTCAGCTATATCCCAAGCTCGGGTATTTAAGCACGAGGAAGCCGACCCTAATGACTCTAGAAACCCTAAAGAATTTCGAAAGGAGGCAAGGAGGAATTGAACAGGAACGAAGAATCCTTCGCGTAGAGGCAACTCAATAGGTACGCAATTCCTTCGTTCTCAAAGTTTATTTTTGCATGCTATTGATGCTCGAAACTATGCCTAGGAGGAGGAGTGGTTAGATTGGGTCATTACTGCCCTGCCCCCTTGAATCGACAACAGTAGAGGGTCATACCAATATCCTAGATGTATGATGGTACCCATTATACAGGGCACAGGGGTGTGTCCCTTAAGGAAAACTCTGTTTTGGCATATGAAAGGCTGTGTGTAGCAACTACATGTATGTAATATGTAGGAATATCTCCTATGGAGATAATAGTTGTGTGTGTATGGGGGCTTAACTCTGTATCCAATGAATAAGTCCATATGAGCCTTCCTTTGTATCCCTTGGATACTGTTATGTGAACTTTCCCTTTGTAATCAGATTGGTATTAACAGAGAATACATATTTTCATATTGTTTTTGGTAGTATCGAGTCAGAAAACCCCATATAGACACCTTAAAGACCTGTCCATTTAGAACCTTAACAGATCATTAGTACACTGGGATTAGTTTCCAATACACCAGCAATTAAGGGTATAAGCAGTCCTGATGAGCAACTGTTCACATGTTCCTAGTACCTATCAACAATATACTTTGCTCATAACAGGCAACAGTAGAGTATGTGTAACCTATAGGTAATACCTTGACCCAGGCCTATATGTACTTAACATAGATAGATAGGACTGCACATAGGTGTAACTGATGTGGGATGGTTTGGGAGAGTGGTTACCAAAGGTATAAGATACACCTAACAGTATGCATTCAAAGAATGCAAATTATGGCATGTAACATTTTGAAGGATAATATAGTATAATCTGTAGTTATTTTCTTAGATGCAACAGCAGGGGTTGTCTCCATTGGCTCGATAAGACAAGAAGGCTTTGGGCATGAAATGCAGTGTTCAATCCTAGATAGATACATGGGCTTTATCATAGCTACATAGATGAACTAATTGGACTAGGTTGTGCTATGGCATTGATGGAATTTTCCCCTATCTCATATCAGTTTGGGGGTTCCATTTCCTTACAAACTGATCAGTTCCCTGTAATTAGCTTCAGTCAAATCTAATGAAGGACAAGTCCATGTTAACCGAATACACCTGTCCTTTAGCTTTTCAGTCCCAATTCACATACTGTTCAGTCCCTATAGATAATCCAGTCCCAAATTAACATAATTTCTCATGTCTTTGCCTTTATCTGGTTCAGTCCCAGCTTTTAGGAAGGACATTAACGTTTTAGCCCTTTTGGGGCTTGTATTAGTAATATATTAGTTCTGTCCTTGATCATTTGAATCAGCCCAAACCTATGTCCTGTCCACCTTACAGTGCTATATACACATGTATCAGTTCACACATGATACACTTATGTATCCGTTCATACGACACCATCTCGCATCAGCGCATAGGCTACAGAAATTGCAAGTGGAGAACCTGACAACATCTAAATAGGCGATGGGTAGCATAAATATTCAGGTATACCCATGTATCTGGTGCCTGAGACGTAGATCATACCTCTCAGTTCATAATATTCACCATAATACGTGGTTATATTTATATTCAACACCTCTAATAAGCGTGTAGTCTTTAATTAGAAATTTTCTAAGCATTGTCTGCTGTATGATACCCATTTCTACTCTGAACTGCCTCCCAGATTATTAGTTGTTATGATAGCTTTAGTAGATTATATATGAACATGCTCATGAAATAGCTTGTATGACTGTTTCGCTCAGTTTATGGTTTGTTTTAGATATCAAATATGGTCCTGGATTTGTTACCTGTTGATAGCCAATGTTCAAACTATCCAAATTGGATCATATGAACAGTTTAATTTGGTTTAAAGTTGGGTATTGGCCCACAGATCGTACAGAGGTTAAGGGACTCAATGGGAAGCTAGTTGGTAGCCACACGAATCTGTTTGCAACGAACAGGGTAGGTCGTGGACCTTGTATTAAGACAGTCTTTAATTTAGGCTTAAATTCCTCAGACTACTGCAGATTTGATTATAATCCTCTCAGATTCTCCAGTACAGGCTAGGTGACAGGGACCATGTTGACCTTTCGAGAGGTTCAAGTGTCATAGAGTTTGTGGTATAGTTAGTCTCATGCAATAACTAGTCTTACACTGGTAACAAAGAGATTAGTTTGCTTGATAATTTACAGTTAAATTGTTTAATCATGTAGTTGTCCCAAATTAGATGTCAATGGTTTATTGCTATGGCTATATAAATGTAAGTCCCAATTTGTTATTTCCTGAGAATGTACTTTTGTATCATTGGTCTGTATAACAACATGGTTAAGTACAGACCTGTAGCTATAAAGAAAATCTGGTATTGGTTGTGCTATTTGGTGTTTGCCATAAAACATCTCTAAACAGCAGGGTATTAGGGGATATAGCCATCATCTTGACTCGTTTACTATCCACACAGTACTTCTGATGATATTGATTGTGAATAATAAACTTATAGTTATGACTTGGTTAGGTTGCCTGTCTCTCTAACAAAATTAGAATCTAAATACTTCCATGTTCTATTATTTGTTCAGTTTTATGTTCTGGTTTTGGGCAACCCTTGTTTTATTGTGTCTAACTTAGTAGTCTTGTTTTGTATAGATACCTGAAAATTAGAAATTAACACACGGACACCAACATGTGTATTAGATGAATATTCGAAAATCCTTGACAAATAACCTTGCCTAGTATCCAACTGATGAATAAGAGACCCCTTATTACTATCCAGCCACTAATGATGCCCATCTCTAAGCACCAAGAGATTAAGATGTGGGCGATTGCACTTAACAGGTCACTGCACACAGGAATGTTAGAGGCTGACCAAGTGAAGGTGTATTGCTAAGTATGGGATGACCTAGAATAAGTCAAGAGAGAGATTAAGAGGGCAAGTTGGGCAATAACCAAAGGTTGTTTCTCAAGAATGGTCCAATAGTTCAGTTAGACACCAAATATAGGTAGAAGGGGAGGGATTAACAGGTTGACTATAGAAATATTCTTATTATAGTCATTTTTATTGTGTTAATTAGATTTAATTCACAAAACAGGTTACTTGGACTCCAAATTTTCACTTGATCATTACTCGCAGCTGGGGACGACAGGCAAGTGCATGTATCGATTATTACCGTTTTTGATAGTTTCCTCTACTTGTTATTCATATGTCTTGTTGTTTGGTGACACGATCATCACACGAGGATTAGTACTATGGATTTTTCTCTACAATTTGATTATCTTCTACGTCACCCATATATGATTGATTCCATGAGTACTAGCTGGGCGGGAAAATATCTTAGTAGGCGTGTGAACAACCCATTCTATCCCATGAGTCTATTCTTGAATGATAGCAGCTGCACAAGACACGTGCAGTAAGCCGTATTTACCCCTTAGCCGTTCACACACCGAAACTGATATTTCAATGCACGTAGATAGTGATATTCCTATTATTCCACCATGTTCTTCACCACTTGCTATGCTACCATGATTTACATATTGCCTTATAGTAGCTATATTTTCATTGATAGTGCCTCATGTCTTTCCTTTTATGCCATGACGCTAGTTACCTTCTAGTTTCATTCTCATATGCTATTTACATGTTTATGATTCTATTGAGACTCGTTAGTGGTCATAAGTGTACTTGTTCCAATCCTGACTGGATAACCAATATTTTAGGTGATAAGTTAGAGGAGTTCTGTACTACTTTTTATGATCTGACGGAAGACCCTGATTTGAGCTTACAAGAGGACTTGGATGCAGGGCTACCCTCCGCAGGAGATTATTAGCCAGACAGCATTTATAGAGCATGTGTTGCTCACATAAACTCTTGATTGTATTTCTTTTATTTATGGATTATGAGGGTTGAGTAGTGGATTTCCTTTTAGTATATTTTGATTATATGAAGATCATTCCTTTTATCATATTTGGCCTCTACATCTTGTGATAGCTTTTCAGTTATCAGCTTGTTTATTTCACCACAGATATTTGTGTTTATAATTTTCTATGAGATTTGATACACAAACTTGATCCTTGTGGAAATCTATAAACTGCGTGGTTGTATTGATAAATGTGGAGATGACTAGACAGCGTTCTACCGCCGATACCGCGGCGTAGGCTGGACGTACCCACGGCTCATGCCCAAATACTGGATGCGGGTCGTGACAGTCAGAGACAAATTCGACAACAAAACATGAATCTAAATAAGGAATAATAACCTAGAGCTCCCAAAAGACAATTCACAGTAAATGGAACATCGGGAACCTGTCTCAGTTAGCATCGTCATGTGGTTCAAGTATGTGGGCATAACAACTCCTAAAAATGTTGGTTATTCAGTCAGGATTGGAGCGAAGTACAACTCAAATAGCAGTTCCAGTTAATTGACAAGCACTATTAAAATATAAATAATAATGAAATACTTGGTGAACAATTTATAGAGACAATGTATATATGGAAGAGACAGGTGAATATAGAGTAACAGATGTATGGGAAGAACATATGAAATATAAAAAATAGATAGATATTTAATAAAAGGGAAACCTGTCATGCAAGGTATACAACTAACAAATTTAGAATATCTGTGTCTAAAACCAGTGATTTGAAATACCAAGTTGACATGTGAATGGCTATAGTGTGATATCCGGCAAACCATACACGTCCATGTGTGGCCGCTATTATTCCAGTAAGACCATGGGGTAGAAAGGGTATGTTCACATGTCTCCTAGATATTTTTCCATCCGACTAGTGCACATGGATCCAGGCCTCGATACGTATCTCAATAGTCCAGAGTAGATACATTAGTCTAGTAATTCATTAGTCCAGTAAAGAGTCAATAGGCATGAAACTATGTATCTCAAGCCAAGGAATCCATACAATACCAATCCGTGTGACCATCATGTCAGAATCAAGATAAAACACTAGTATAAAACATGCATTATAGGAAATATTAAATACTGAAAACTATCAGAGAATGTACTCGCTTGATATCCTGAGCAGCAACTAAGTATCTATGTCCAAACTAACGTCATAAAGACCTAATATGAATTTACAGAGTTACTTGGTGTTCTAGAGTAAACAATATATTTAAATATATTATTTATGTGCTTCTAGGCCTTCTCTAGGTCATGGGAGACCAACTAGGTCAATGCTAGTCAAACTAGGTCATACTAGTCTCTATAAACATTATTTCTAAAATATGAATTGCAAGTTGTAGGTTATTAAAATGTCAAGTTTGTACCTCGCTATTTGTACATCGAAACCTATGACATGCAAATCGAGACAAGACGATCAACCGTAAGGTTAACAATCTTATCTTAGCGATCCACATGTTCATCTTGTCAATTTTAGTGATGTGAGATTACTTGAATCGACTAATTTAATTTCGATGCACAGATTTCAACATACGAACATGATAAGAATTAATTATAACTAATGGTGATACATAAGGAAAAAATCTACAAACGTTGTCGAATGATGAAATAAACATCAATGACGTGTCCAGAATGGTCAAATTAGCTAGGTTAGCCTACCCATAAGTCCAATTTGGACACATGGGCAAAATGGCAATTTTTGATCAAAATAATGTCTGCCGTTGGACCCACTTTGCACCGAAGAACATACTAGAATAAAAGTCTACTAAATCAAGCTAATTATATTCTAAGCGTTCAGAATGACGAAACGAACCCAACGGTATATCCGAAATTGGATTCCGATGATGATGCAGATTGTGGGGCCTACCTTGCACCGAAATGCGTATTGGGGCCCACATCCTACAAACTCAGCAAATTATATATGCATTCATGCCAAAACGATGCCACGAGTCCACTAGTGGTGTCAGAACTGGAATCGGGAGCCATGGGTTCAAAATTAGAATTTTACAAGTTGGAAATTACGAATTCAGACGGCCAACTTTGGCGTCAAATTCAACCACCAAACAACGTCCTATGAAGCTGAAACTTATGTGGCACGAAGGTGGTTATACCTGCTGTGCACCGGAGTTAGTGGTTCATCAACCGAAGCTTCGACAAAAGAGAAACAATCTGCGAAGTTGGCTCCATGAATCTGTCCAAAATAATGCAATTTAAATGGTCAACTTTGCGGCCGGTTTTGATCTATCAAATGATCAAATTAATGATTGAAACTTTAAAGGAGTGAAGTATACCGATATGGATATGGAAGACACGGATCGATGATCTAATAGTCGGATTGTCTAGAAAACGTGTACAAAGTCGCTACCCCAAAATGCGATTTTTGGGTTTTAAACTCGTGCGTCACGACGGCTTTTCGGGCGAAACATACGAATAAACTCTTTGGCACATCAAGAAGGACGAAGACACATCCAGTAGGTTCGCTGAGGTTCGCCCGGTCAGGGGGTGGTCGCGGGAGGCGATGCGGGTTGCCGGAGCGCTATCGGGAACTCGACCAAATAGCAGCAGCATTCGCTGCTATGGCAGCGATGCACGGTTCACTCGCATAGGGTGCACAGCGTGGCCAGGGGATGGCACGTGGGGCATCAGGGCGACATGCGGCTTTGGAAAGCTCGTCGGGTATTCGCCCGGCCATGGGGGGGTCGCGATTGCGAACGGCGGTGCACGGTAGTCGCCGCCACCGCCACTAACATTGTTGCTGCTGCTGCCTTGCGACTGATGCTGCTATTGCTTTGCTGCATGTGATGGCACAAGCCTGGCACGTGCGTGCGACGGATACACCAGCAGTGGCACCGCTAGGAAATGATGTGGCTATGGGGCACGCGAGGACTCTCCATAGAAGGAGGAGAGCATAGGGAAAAGAATGAATGAGGAGGAAATGGTGTTTGTATGAAGGAGGGAAGAATGAGTAGAGGCTTTTGAAAAAAGGAGGAGGGAGAGCCAAGCATGAGCTGGAGTCGGCCAATCCCGTACACAGCATGGCCTGTGCTCGTCTGCAAATTTGGCAAAGAGCTGCCCACGGGAGAAGATCCACAGTGTGGCTTTTTAGCCGTTGGATTTAAACCCAATGAGTCAGGTTTGGATTCAAGGGTTCGGGTTAGTGATTGTCATCCATAACCCACACCCAATGGAGGGGAAGGGCTTGGGCCATGTAGCAGTTACTTTGGGCATAGCTTGGGTGAGAGGAAAAAAAGAGTTGGGTTTTAGATGAATATAGTAAAAAAAAAATTGGGTTGGTTTATTGGGTCATATGCATGTATATTATATATGTGTGTGTGTGTGTGTGTGTGTGTGTATAAGAAAAAATGTATGTATATATATATAATATATATAGAATATATAATATATATATATATATATATATATATATATATATATATATATATAGATATATAATATATATATATATATATATATATATATAATATATTATATAGATATACATTTTTTTCTTATACACACACACACACACACAGACACACACACACACACACACACAGACACACACACATACACACATATATATATATATATTAATATATATATATATAGAGATATATATATATTATATATATAATATAAATATATATATAGATATATATATATATATATATATATATATATATATAATATATATATATATATTTATATTTATATTATATATATATATATATATATTATATATATATAATATATATATATATATAGATATATATATACTCAAAATATATATACTCAAATGTATATATATAACTATATATCTAAATGTGTATATATACACATGTTTTATACCCTAAACGTATTTATATGTATTTATTTACATTTACCCTATAGATACGCATTTTAGTAATATACTCTCATAATATATATAATGATACCCAAAATTAATATATAATATATATATATATATATATAATATATATATATATATATATATATATATATATATATATATATATAAAATCTGAGTAGGTATATAATACCCTATATATACATATATGTATGCATGCCCTAATTATCACATACACTCTAAATGATATACATATACTTGCATATATATATATATTCTTAATTACTTATATGTATACATATTATAGATAATCCCTGATTTGAATTCTAAACCTAATTAGTAATACATGCAGTTATAAATTAGTACTAAACAAAAGGAGAAGGTTTACCGTTGAGGAGAAAATGAGGATTTGATGTTTGTTTGGGGTGTTTGGTATTTGATTGGGTCAGGTTTGGGCTTGGAGCGATCATGCTACACTTTAAGTCATTTACGATCATTGATAAATAATAGCATACGGGAGCTCAATTGGATGGCACACAAGTGGCATGTGTTATAGGCTCAAAATATGTCAAAACTATATATTGGGATCGATTAGATTGGATCGAAGTCGAGCCCTGAAACTAATTTTGAAGTAAGGTCAACTTTTACGGTAAAGGTCAAATGGTCTAAATTGATAAGAAAGTTGTACGATGTAAAAAAATACAAGAAAACAAGTTGAGTGGGACATCATATACCAAAATGAAGATAATCTTATCTACTACAAAACTCATAAAGGAAGCTTTGAAAGGTTGACATCTTCGACGCTCTAAAATCAAAGTTACAAAAAAGAACATTTAATGATCAAAAATAATTATAATAAAATATTATTGAAAATAATTTATTTAGAAAATTTTAAATAAACCCTAAAATTCAAGGGGCTTACAGCAGCACCCTTAGAAATTTTGTACTGTATTATAAAAATAAAAAACATCTTAATTCACAACTTTATGCATAGGATCAATAAAAATTTCTAATTAGAAAAATAAAGTATTAGAAGAAGAAAAAATAAAATTCTGCACAGGTCTATAACATGCAAAAGAGAAGGCGGCTTGTCTAGCTTGTACGCAGATAAGGACCGTAGAATTCTCACATTGTGAGCCGAGCTTCTTTACGGTCAAACCAATCTCTGCGTTTGGTGGTGCATGTGGCACCACTGGTCCAAGTCCACGTTGGACCAATAGTAGGGACCGCTGAGCGCCTTCCACCATGAACGGCACACTGAGGCCACGTTGCGCATGACCTCGTTGCCGACTTTCACGACAGTACCAGTATTATCGAGAGAATCTCCGTAGGAATGACGGCCATCCGCTGATGTTGTTATTGCTCTTGTTCCTCTCCATTGTGACTTTTTCTTCTCTCCTTGTTTCTCTCTAGTAGTTTGGTTTGGTTTCTTAATGGAAAAGGTGAATCTTCTTTTACTTTGTATCTCTCTAGTAGGTTGGGTTCTTTTCTTAAGAAAAAGACTATTTAACCCATTCGTGGGGGTGTGACCGTGCGCTGCCTTTCGCCATGCGTCCCCGTTCGCTCCGCATCCCCCACCCTTAGAAATTTAGAAGTTAATTAAGATTATAAGTTTTAAAATTTTAAAATTACATGTCCGTACAAGTAAAATTTCAGATTTAAAGTTTAATTTAAATTGAAAGATAATTGCTAATTATAACTTTCCAAATGTTAATTTTAATTTTAATTTTATTTTTAAAATTTTCCATGATAATATTAATGTGAACTTTTTATTTTTATAAGGGATTTTTTTGTTTAGATTTTAACTTTTTTTTAGTTGTAAATTTAAATATAATTTAAATTTTAAATCATAATTTAATTTTAATTTTAAATTTAATTTTAACTTTAATTTTAAAATTTGCCACATGATCAATTGGATTTACGGGTACGCATCTATGGGTCAAACCAACCGCATCGAACCGAACCAAACTTGGACGACAAATTATACTTCAATCTGAATCGACATGCATAATCCGAACCATTATTACCATTCTTGATTATGTACTAGTATGTAACAATGATACGTGTTAATGGTAGTTATTAATAAAAAAACTTTTGAAATAAAAACATGTTGATTTGATCAATTGAATTATGGGGTTTTGCAGATATGGGTCAAATCGGCTGCATAGAACTATATCAATCCGAACCGATGGGCTATCAGTCGAACATATGGTCTCGTAACATTAATGTTAATATTAATATTAGTTTGAATATTAATGTAAAAAAAATTATGATAATATTAATGTGAACTTTTTATTTTTACAAGAGATTTTTTATTTAAATTTTAACTATTTTTTTAGTTGTAAATTTAAATTTATTTTAAATCAAATTTTAATTTTAAATTTAAATTTAAATTTAAATATAATTTTAATTTTAAAATTTGTCATGTGATCAATTGGATTTAGGGATGTGCATGTATGGGTCAAACCAACCGTCAATCCGAACCGATATGTATAATCCGAACCATTGTTCCCATTCTTGAATACGTACTAGCATGTAACAATGAAACGTGTTAATTGTAGATATTTAAAGGAAACTTTTGAAATAAAAATATGTTGATTTGATCAATTGAATTAGGGGATTTTGCAGATATGGGTCAAACCGGCCGCATCAAACTATATCAATCCGAACCGATGGGCTATCTGTCGAACATATGGTCTTGTAACATTAATTTTAATATTAATATTAGGTTCAATATTAATGTAAAAGAAATCATGATAATATTAATGTGAACTTTTTATTTTTACATGGGATTTTTTATTTAAATTTTAACTTTTTGTTGTCAATTTAAATTTAATTTTAATTTTAAATCATAATTTAATTTTAGTTTTAATTTAAATTTAAATCTAATTTTAAAATTTGTCACGTGATCAATTGGATTTAGGGGTGTGCACGTATGGGTCAAACCAACCGCATCGAACCGAACCAAACTTGGACCACAATTTATATACAACAATCCGAACAGTATGTATAATTCGAACTTTCTTACCATTCTTAATTGCGTACTAGCATGTAACAATGATACGTGTTAATGGTAGTTATTAATAAAAGAAACCAATGAAATAAAAACATGTTGATTTAATCAATTGAATTAGAGAGTTTTGCATATATGGTTCAAAACCGGCCACATTGAACTATATCAATCCGAACCAATGGGCTATCAGTCGAACATATGGTCTCATAACATTAATTTTAATAATAATATTAGTTTCAATATTAACGTTAGAGAAATCATGATAATATTAATGTGAACTTTTTATTAATAAAAGAGATTTTCTTATTTAAATTTTAACTATTTTTTAGTTGTAAATTTAATTTTAATTTTAATTTTAAATCATAATTATTTTCAATTTAAATTTTAAATTTAAATTTAAATCCAATTTTAATTTTAAAATTTGTCACGTGAAATTAGACTTAGGGTGTGTACGTATGGGTCAAACCAACCTCATCGAACCGAACCAAATTTGGACCACAAATTATACATCAATCCGAAACGATATGTATAATTCGAACCATTGTTACCATTCTTGATTACGTACTAGCATGTAACAATGATACGAGTTAATGGTAGTTATTAATAAAAGAAACCATTGAAATAAAAATATGTTGATTTGTTCAATTGAATTAGGGGTTTTGCAAGATATGGATCAAACCGGCCGCATCGAACTATATCAATCCAAACCGATGGACTATCAGTCGAACATATGTCTCATAAAATTAATGTTAATATTAATATTAGTTTCAATATTAATATAAAGAAATCACGATACTATTAATGGAACTTTTTATTTTTACAAAAAAAATTTTATTTAAATTTTAACTATTTTTTTAGTTGTAAATTTAAATTTAAATTTAATTCTAAATTTAAATCATAATTTAATTTTAATATTTGTTTAATTTTAGTTTTAATTTTAAAATTAAATCTAATTTTAATTTTAAAATTTGCTACGTAATCAATTGGATTTAGGGTTGTGCACATATGGGTAAAACCAAGTGCATCGAACCGAACGAAATTTGGACCACAAATTATACATCAATCAGAATCGATATGTATAATCTGAATCATTGTTACCATTCTTGATGACGTACTAGCATGTAACAATGGTACGTGTTAATGGTAGTTATTAATAAAAGAAACTATTAAATAAAAATATTTTGATTTGATTAATTTAATTATGGGATTTTGCAGATATGGGTCAAACCGGCCGCATAGAACTATATCAATCCAACCGAAGGGCTATGTCGAACATATGGTCTCGTAACATTAATGATATATTACTATTAGTTTCAATATTAATGTAAAAGAAATTATGATAATATTAATGTGAACTTTTAATTTTTACAAGGGATTTTTTATTTAAATTTTAACTATTTTTTTAGTTATAAATTTGATTTTAATTTTAAATAAATTTAATTTTAATTTTAAATCTAATTTGAATTTTAAAATTTGCCACGTGATCAATTAGATTTAGGGGTGTGCACGTATGTATGGGTCAAACCAACCACATCGAACCGAACCAAACTTGTACCACATATTATACATCAATCCGAACCGATATGTATAATCTGAACCATTGTTACCATTCTTGATTACGTACTAGCATAACAATGATACGTGTTAATGGTAGTTATTAATAAAAGAAACCATTGAAATAAAAACATGTTGATTTGATCAATTAAATTAGGGGGTTTTGCAGATATGGGTCAAACCGACCGCATTGAACTATATCAATCCAAACCGATGAGCTATCTGGAATATATGGTCTCGTAACATTAATGTTTATATTAATATTAGTTTCAATATTAATGTAAAATAAATCATGATAATATTAATGTGAACTTTTTATTTTTACAAGGAATTTTTTATTTAAATTTTAACTATTTTTTAGTTATAAATTTAAATTTAATTTTAATTTTAAATCATAATTTATTTTCAATTTAAATTTTAAATTTAAATCTAATTTTAATTTTAAAATTTGGCACGTGATAAATTGGATTTAGGGTGTGCACATATGGGTCAAACCAACCGCATCGACCGAACCAAATTTGGTCTACAAATTATACATCAATCCGAACCGATATGTATAATCCGAACCATTGTTACCATTCTTGATGACGTACTAGCATGCAACAATGATACGTGTTAATGGTAGTTATTAATAATAGAAACATTGAAATAAAAACCTTTGATTTGATCAATTGAATTAGAGGATTTTGCAGATATGGGTCAAACCGGTCACATCGAACTATATCAATCCGAATCGATGGGCTATCAATCTAACATATGGTCTCATAACATTAATGTTAATATTAATATTAGTTCAATATTAATGTAAAAGAAATCACGATAATATTAATGTGAACTTTTTATTTTTATAAGGGATTTTTATTTAAATTTTAACTATTTTTAGTTGTAAATTTAAATTTAATTTTAAATCAATTAGTTTTAGTTTTAATTTTAATTTTAATTTTAATTTAATTTTTAATTTAATTCTAATTTTAATTTTAAAATTTGCCAAGTGATCAATTGAATTTAGGGGTATGCACATATGGGTCAAACCAACCGCATCGAACCGAACCAAACTTGGACCATAAATTATACATCAATACGAACTGATATGTATAATCCGAACCATTGTTATTATTCTTGATTATGTACTAGCATGTAACAATGATATGTGCTAATGGTAGTTATTAATAAAAGAAACTATTGAAATAAAAATCTGTTGATTTGATCAATTAAATTAGGGGATTTTGCCGATATGGGTCAAACCGGCCGCATCGAACTATATCAATCCGAACCGATGGGCTATCAATCAAACATATGGTCTCGTAATATTAATGTTAATATTAATATTAGTTTCAACATTAATGTAAAAGAAATTATGAAATATTAATGTGAACTTTTTATTTTTACAAGGATTTTTTTTAATTTAAATTTTAACTCTTTTTTTAGTTGTAAATTTAATTCTATTTTAATTTTAAATCAAAATTGAATTTTAGTTTTAAATCTAATTTTAATTTTAAAGTTTGCCACGTAATCAATTGTATTAAGGATGTGCACGTATCGGTCAAACCAACCGCATCGAACCGAACCAAAATTGGAACAAATTATACATCAATCCAAACCGATATGTAATCTGAATCATTGTTACCATTATTGATGACGTACTAGCATGTAACAATGATACATGTTAATGGTAGTTATTAATAAAAGAAACTATTGAAATAAAAACATGTTGATTTGATCAATTGAATTAGGGGATTTTGCTGATATAGGTCAAACTGGCCGCATCGAACTATATCAATTCGAACCGATGGGCTATTAGTCGAACATATGGTCTCGTAACATTAATTTTAATACTAATATTAGTTTCAATATTAATTTAAAAGAAATAAGATAATATTAATGTGAAATTTTTATTTTTACAAGAAATTTTTTTATATTTAAATTTTAACTATTTTTTTAGTTGTAAATTTAAATAAAAAACTAAATCAAACCCAAGTCTCAAATTAAATGGCAGTATGTCTAGGGATGTGTTAGTATTTGTCCCAATGTGTACACTAAAGTAGTCATCCCCGGATCATTGTGAGCCCCTAACAGTTGATTGCCCACGGTTGCTACCAATCTGAACCAATCTCTTTTGATCGAACTATATCGAGCCGAACAAATAGCTTTCAATCGAACATATGGTCCAATAACAGTAATGTTAGTTCAACAAATTAACATGATTATTAATATTAGTGTTAACATTACATTAATTAACATTACATTAATTAACATTAATATTAATTTAACATTAACAATAAAATTAATATTAACATGATTAAAATTAGTATTAGCATTAACATCAAAAAATTGGTTAATTAATTTTTTCGATTAAAACATGACATGTCAACTTTCATGTCAGATGCCATATAATGGGAGATGGCATGGTGGTATGGCATGGTGACATGGCATAATTTATTGTAAACCATCGTAATTTTGGTGATGTTTATTTTAGGTAGATTTTGATTATTCCACTAGCCTTAATTAACATTGCTGTAGTTAGTATGCTATTAAGAAATTCATTGCTATTAGCTTAATAAAAAAATGAATCTTGAATCTATTGGCTGCTATAACTAGGCCAAAAAAGGATGGCAATGAACATATAATGGGTTAAAAAATCTCTCTTTTTCAGAAAAAAGGGATAAAAATGTAGTATCCTGCATGAACCATTATTTTCTATATCAATAGAAGACAGTAGGCTCCGAGATTAATAGTCTCATGTTCTTTATACTTCCACCATTAATCAATATAATCAAAAGAAAACAACAAAAATTTATGTACATTCATGATGTATATAACCAAGCAAATTATAAAAACAATAATAATGATGGTAAACATTGATAGCTTCTGAGTTTCTTACATTAATAGCATACTAATTATATCAATGCTAACTAAGGCTAATAGAATAATAAAATCTACCTAAAATAGACATCACCATAATTATGATGGTTTACAATAAATTATACCATGTCACCATGCCGTATCACCATGCCATGTCATGGGAGATCATATCTCCCAAGATTTTTGCAAAGAAAAACAAGATCATTATAATGGTTTACAATAAATTATGCCATGTCACCATGCCATACCACCACCATTACCTGTGTCGCAGAGTGCGCCATGGGAGCTCGGTGGGCTACGGTTTCTAGTTTAGCAAATAGATTGGGAATGGGTCGTATTAATTTTTCCTAGCGGGTTATGAAGGATGGGGGGTAGGGGTAACACTAATTAAAAAAATTGGAGGAAAGTAAATATGATTAGCTTGGGGAGTAACACTACATGCATGCTGTTGTTATTACTATATCATTGAAAAATAATTATACAGTAGTAAACGTAGCATTAAATGTTGTTACATGCTTTATCCTACACAATTCAATAAAATATGTACACAGAAGACGAAAAGGTTGTGTTGGAAGTTGTTTTTTAAAAATTATGCATGTTTTTAGGATTACTCAAGCATTTCTTCTGTTTATATTGTTTCTTGTCCTTCGTTTCTTGGTTGGTTTCTAACACACTCTGTTTTCTTCAATGGCAGTGTCACATGGAGAAATTGAGGGTTATGTGGAAGAATTAGTTGATGAAAAAAGGTTTGCTTCAATAGCGGTGTCAGATGGAGAAATTGAGGGTCATGTCGAAGAATTAGATGATGAACAAAGATTGGAAGCTTTTAACTTAGGAGACGATAAAGAACGAGGAAGAAAAGAACATATAAATGCATCCTAACGATGACAATGACATCAACGCAAACAACAATAAGTTATTTCGCTTCACCCTTTCTAGATTTAAGAAATGCATTATATTTTACATTGATTCTCATACTTATTTTGTTTAGTTCTATTTTAGGGACGATGGTGAATCTCCATTGGATTTGATACAACAATGATGAAAAAATATTGCAGTCTGCCAACATTAACAAAGACCTGGGATCTCTTAGATGAAGACATGGTTGGCTTAGAGTTCAACTCTATTGAAGAAGCAGAGATATTTTACCGGATATATTCAAAAATAGTTGGTTTCGGTGTTAGAAAGAACAAAGTAAAGAAAAATAAATCTGTGATGCTAGTAGTCCGTAGTTGGTGTTGTTTGAATGCGGGATTCAGACAGAAGAAATACATTGAAGCTCCTAACAGGGTTCGTGAGCTAAGAAGTAAAAGCAGAAGTGGTAGTAAAGCAATTTTTATATTGGGTACAATATTTATAAAAAGCTGTGGGTTGTCAAAAAATCGAGTACAGTACATCACAACCATAATCTGGCGAATGATTAAAACAGTTTTTTTGAGATCCTATCGTAAGATATCAGCCGCATAATTGGAACAAGCTAAGCTGATGAAACAATCCAGGATGACGACTTCAGAGGTATGGAATTTATTTGTCTACCAGAATGGTGGCTGGGATAAGGTTTGATAGACGAAAAAAGATTTATACAATGCTTTAGCTAAAGATAGTAGAGGACTAGACGATGTTGATGCTACAATAACACTTACATTTCTTCAAGCTAAGGAGTGCATTGACCCAGATTTCTTCTACGCGTACAAGGTAGACGAAGATTCCAATTGACCCATCTCTTTTGGGCTAACGGTGCAAGTCGATTTGATTATGAATTATTTGGAGATTTACTAGCATTTGATTCTACATATAAAATAAATAGATGGCAAATACCGTTGGTGGTTCTAGTGGGTACAAACAATCATGCAATGACTTGTGTGTTTGGGTTTGCATTGATCCATAATGAGTCTGTTGAGACATATTCTTGGGTTTTACAAAAATTCCAAGAGTGTATGAATGACAAATTACCAGGGACAATTCTCACGAATGGTTGTGAGATCCATGAATAAAGCAATTGAGGATTTAATGCCCAGCGTAGTTCATCGAACGTGCTCATGGCATATCCTAAAATTCAACCAAACATGTACACCGAGATAGTTTTGAAAAAGAATTGAGTAATCTGATTAAATGGTACATCTCATACTTGGTACTTTACTTTGAAGAATGTTGTTGTTAGAATTTAAAACTTTTGTTATTGTCCATGTTTTTTAAACAGGTACTATTCAGTCGAAGAATTTGAAAACCGTTGGCAGCAGATGCTAAGGGATTATAATACTGAAAACAATGAGTGTACCAGTGCATTGTACAGAATGAGGCATCGATGGGTGGACACATTCGAACGTGGAAATTATTTTGGTGGTTCTACTGCAACAAATATATGTGAATCAATGAACGCATTTCTGAAAATATTTTTAAATAAGAAGCTGCCACTATGGAAGGCCCTTCAACATTGTGACCACGGTTTGGCGGCCTTACGTTATGGCGAGATAAGTAAGTATGCCACTGATAAACTTTCAATGCTAGTTGTAAAATAAACTAGCATCGTCGTAATAGAAGATTAATTTGCAGCAATTTACACTAAAAAAGTATTTATAGAGGTAAGGAATGAAATCACACGTTCTGATAAATATAGTGTTGTCCACCTTCATCATAAGAGAGGCAGAAGTTTATACTATCCAAAAGTATTTATCGACAAAATCTAAATCGGAAGGTTTATTTTATCGTATCGAAACAACATAAACTATGACTGCTTGTGGATGGAGACCAAGGGGATTTTATAGGCATATTTTTAGCAATAAAGAGATTGCAATTGCCAGATAAAGAACTTGGTAAAAACTCGTTGGCTGAAGATTGCAAAGAGAGTTATCTCTCGGACCTGGCACAGAAAGAAGATTTATCCACCCAAACAGGATTGAGAGCAGAAGGTATGGTGGTATTAATGAACAAGTTAATGTTTATGTATTATTGTAAAAAATAAGCAAAATTCAAAGAAGGGAACAGAATTGATGTCAGCTGTGCTGATTGAGTTGCAAAAAATGGTGACCGATATTAGAGAAGAAAAAAAATTGTAGCTGATGCAGTTCGTGGAGTGCATGAAGCTTTTAAAGTGCCAAATCCGGTAGCAACAAAAAGAAGCCATTCTCAAGAAAAATCAAGCCAGAATAAAGAAAGTCAGACTATCCCCAAGCCTAGAATTCGTAGAGTTTGTGTCACCCGCTTCCGTAGGAGCGATCGTCCTCGCTAAGGCGTGATGCCGTACGAGCCTAGATTGCACTCGTGCAAGGTAGGTTCCATAACGGCCGATTACAGTGGTTGGGACGGGGTCGTCGCACAGAAGCACCCAAGCAGAGACATTGAATAATAGTAGCAGAAATTTGAAGCAAAACACAAGTCATTCAAAAGATGCATTTTATTAAAATTGACACAAGGATTACAAAGGGGCGAAGGCCAAGATTACAAATCACTCAAGCTCACTCAAGCTCACACTTCTTAAATTACAAGTCACTCAGCTCTCTCTCATTCTCAATACAGGTCTTGAACCAGCGGATGCTTCGAAGAGGCGATGTCCATACATTATGTTCCATATAAGTCTTGACTCCATGCGGCCGTACGCTTCGAATTGCCAAGGAACTCTGTGCCTCGACGCATCCAAGCGAGCTCCGTTCCATGAGCTTCTACCTGTGCCTGCACATAAACACTGTGTGGGTGTCAGTACTCAACTGTACTTGTAGAATGAGCTCATCGCCCACCCATATAAAACCAACACGTTTATTTTCTTTGTGTAACATAGCCCCTTTATGATTGTCTTTCTACTCTTGCCTTAGTATCGATTTTAGGACGGATGCCTTGGTCAATTTGTGTCTCATGATCATCCCGTGCTTGCAATAACGCTAACCTATCAAGTCGCGCTTTCCTTTCAGCTCGTAATCAAAGATGCGACTACGCGATAGTACCTAATTTCCTTGTGACCGTGCTACCAGTCCATTGTGCCATGCCTCGCAACTCAGTGTGACTTAACTATATCGCCGCCTCGCGGCCCTTATTACTTTGATCACCAACTAACCAAATCAAGACTTGTGGGATAAGTGTCACTCGACCGACTTTGCCTTGCAGCATTTCCTGACTTAAACTCAAATATGACTCAATTCCAAACTTGTGCAACACTATACCAACAACTTAAGACTTGACAACATCTCGTGCGAAGTACGTTGTCTACGCTGCAGCCAATCTTAGTCCCCAAAATATTGTCTTTATCGTGTACATTCTTTCGACTCTTGATATACTATACCTAATACTTGACTCAATCCAAAGGCATATACGCGGATCAGCCCATGCCGACTCATCTATATAGGTCACTAGCATAAAAGCTATACATGGACTCATAGCTTGCGTTGGCCGAGACCCTTCCAGCACAAGGTAGCTAGCACCGCTGGAAGTCCCCGACTAACCCGGTGCTATCGATTCAGTACGGCTATCCCTTGTTTCCAAACTCAGCCATAACGGTCTTTGGCCCTGTGGGTCGTCATTACGGGAAATCTATTTACCTTATCGACAAGTTGTCCAATGACCATGCAAGACCCGACTCAAACTGACGTCTCACACAGTCATTCTACTTTCGGTGTTACCATCACTTCCAGGGCCATGTTCGATACCTCACATCTGCGACCCTCAACGACCCATGGTCGTGAGCATTCCTCTTCTTGTCCTATCTTTTCATTCGACTCAGGAACGACTATTTGAAAGCCCTTCTTCCAACTCAATTAAATAAACCGTGGCCCGTGCCTTAAAAATATTAAGTCTGTGACATCGTATCTTAAACCAACTTGAACTCTATGCGAAACCACCGCCCAAGTTATACTCTATATGACAGGGCTTGAGACCGTAAGACTATGTTGTTATACCCAGCCATAGAACTCGTAGGACTGTGCTTGCTACTACTCCGATAGCCTAACATAACTTGCTTAACTTAACTTTGTAACAACTTGACGAGCAAAGGCTGCATCAAGCTTCATCTTGATGGAAAGCGTCGGTACGTACCCGGCTTGAACAAACAAGTTATTTGGTTGCCTAGACTTATGCCACAAGATGTGCAATGCAGCTTAACCAATAGAGCGAACAAAGGCTATGCCAAGCCTTGGGCAATGGATCGTGCATGCTTTATCAAGCATTCATGTGAGCGATGCCTATGACCTAGGCTACTTCATAACTTCGCCTACTCAACCAACTTTCCTTCTCCCAAGCCACGGGATAAAGGATTGAGTGTCTTTTAAAGCACGCCGTCTGCACCAACTCTAAGTCGATCATTGGACATTTCTATATTCTAACTCAATTGGACTCGTCGAGATTATTCTCTTAGCTATGTGGATTCGTCTATTTTATTATCAAGCCTACTTGTAAGTTGAAAGCATGCGATTTATTATGTGAAGGCAAAGATGAGGTGAGTTCACTAAAACTACCGCACATGAGCGAGCGGTCGCCTCGACCGAGCGATGTCTTCGAGCAGCCGTTGCAAGGCTAAGTTCGAACGTTGTCAGCGTTCTGATTCCTCTGATTGACTGGGCGGGACGGAGCTCTACATCATACACCACTCAGAAAAAGTTTCATCCTCAAAACTAACTGAGTACTTTCTTATCGACTCGTCACTTTATTTAGTATCCTATGTTTCTCGCACACATTTCTCCTATGCATTTCTCAAATCCAAGCCACGCTCGTGCTACCCTCAATCTTTTCTTCAAAAATCACGATCTCAAAATTCTCGACACTTTTCCATTCCTCAAGTCTCACTTGAATTCCACGTGTCACTTAGTTGGATCGTGCATATATTTTAGGCGTCCCAAAAATACATGTATTTCAGCCAAGCCTCGTGATAGCGAATTCTGCCATTACCACTCGATTTGGATCATGCACATATTCAAGCATCCTTGATATACATGTATGTCAACGAGCCTTCGTGAGCGGTGCCTCTACAATTTCTATTTCTTCGTGCTGGGACGTCTGCCTAACCGCTAGGCTATCTTTAGGCTAAGGTCATCCGTCAGTATTGGAATCATAGTTCCCAAACAATGATATCAACACTGATTCCATCCTAAGGTCAGACCAAATTAATAGTACAGAATTTTCTACCCAAGCTCGCATCACTCCAATTTCTAAATATCGAGCATAGATTTCCAACACACATCCCGACATTCGTCGTACGGGGTCCGAGTCATTCAGCAAAGCCATCCTATGACAACTTATGTTCAACCAATTCTCGACATGAACATATCGCTCGTCCAACAAGCAATTTGCATAGCCTATCTCTTCAAACACGTTCGACATAATCCACTATCAATCCTTCTCAAGTCAAGCATGTTACGACGCAATTTGTTACTAAATCATAATTCAAATTTCATATTTCCTAAGTCGTTCATCACAATTCACGTATTCGATCATAAGGTCGTCTAGCTTAACAATATGTTGCGTCCCGATATCATGCGAGTCAGATTATCCACGGCGGACATGAATCACCATGCACGCTCCCGTGGGTTAATCATCGTCATCGGGACGTAACTCTTGTTTTGTGTCTAGACTAATTCATTCTCGATACGTAGATTGGATCTATTCGATCCTCAAGTTTACTCAATCATCAATCGCAAGTCAAAACATCCTCGAATCCACCTTCACATCAAACCAACAAAGTCGAGACAATCAAAGTTGTCGCGTCCTAGTTTTCTGAGTTCGATCATTCCCGCAACATGAATCACCATGTCAGCGCTCACGTGGAACGATCGCCCAAAATTTGATGCGACGCATGTACGAGGCTAGAGTTGCACTCGCACAAGTCAAGAATGTCGATGATGTGGTTATCTGCGTAACCATCAAGACACTTCTGTTTTCATCCACATTTATTTCAATCAAAATCCTATGTATAACATCCGTCAGAACAATAAAACTTGCACGATCCTCATTCTTCGAATTAGATTGCCTTCGAGTTATTGCATATCGATCTTTGATATGCCTCAATACCATTGATGATATGCGTAACCTGACGATCTTTCTTTGCAATAAATTTCGAGCAAGTGATGCTATCGTCCGACTGGATAATCTCCTCGATATTTAAATTCAAGTTCGATCGTTATCCCTTGAATCATTCACAACATCAATTTCCTCAAACCCAATTTCATGTATTATTCATCCGTCTATCTTAAGTCATCGACCAACGTATTCCCTCAATTCACATCATTCCTTTGCTAACTCAAATCATCAGGCAACATTCAATCCAATCCTTGGAGTCATTTGCGTAACTTCAAAATTCAACTTTTCATACACGCTATCTTCCATCATGCTAACTTTTTCTACATGATCCACCTATCAATTTCCTTTATCAAGTTATTTGTTCGCTACACCTTAACTTTTCTCGATTTAATTTTACCTACTCAATCATTTTCACGTTTCATACTCGTGCAATCCTCAATCCCGTGCACGTTCCGTGTGCATCAATTTCTAAGTTATTCGAATCAACTCGTCAAATCTCAAGACTACAACTTATTTAATGATACTCAATCTACGACTTTGCATACACGCAATGCTTGTTATAGACTCACCGACACCCCGCATCCTTATTCGATCGATCGACATCCCTGAGGCTATCGCATACACCATTCAGGGATGAAGTCATTTGACAATTCCTCAAAACTATCATTCTAATCAAAATTGATGTCTTCAAATTTTTCGTTCGAACCATTCCTCGAATTTCAAGCACGCTCATCTATATCGCACTGACGATAACATCGTCGCTCGATAGTACCCCTATCGATAGTCATCTCATTTACTCAGTCGAGTCCAACTCATTTCATGCTCGAAACATTACAAATCCCGCACTCAACTTTGCTAAGGTCGACCTAATCCTTGGTGTATATGCCCAGCCCGACTTAGCCAACCGTACTTTCGTGAACCATCTTTTTGTTTTATCAAAAATTATTCTCCTACATTTTGTAAATTAGATAGACTTATTATATAGACATCCTGTGGGACATTTGAGAGAGAGCGCATCAACGATATCGATTTTGCAGAAGCAACACTTCAGAGTTTACGAAAACATCAAAGTTAAAGAATTCAATCGAAAGTCCAAGGACGTAAAGCCGTGCTCTTGTAGGAACGAAATCGTAAAACAGAATACTCTAGAGGGGGGTGAATAGAGTAGGCAGCAAAATATTGCTAATAAAAAAATCTCGTTAGCAGTTGTATCACAGATATAATAATAATCACAAAATAAATGACAGAAATAAAAAGTGATCAGAAGGCAAATGCAAACACCAAGATTTATACTGGTTTCTCTCTTGTGAGGACTAGTCCAGTCAGAAGAACTCTAGCTTCCAGTTGAATCCATTATTGAAAAATCCTGCAAGTTTTTATACGGAGTCCTTGTAACTTCTACAGACGCGAGCTTTGATACGAAGAACTCGACCAACTTTAATTGTGAAGAGTTATTTTTTTAATCAAGTCTCTGATTACAATCACTCTGAAACTTCTAGACCGCACCGTACTGGCAAATTGACTAGAAGATTGTAACTGGCTTGGGATTTAAAAATGGAAGCTTTTAGAACTCTTTGGAAGAAATATAAGCTTTAGAAGAGAAGAGATTGAAAGTGAATTTGTGTTTTGAAGTGATCGAAATCCTTCTCTATTTATAGTTTTTGTAAAGACAGAATTCTGACAGAATTCGGGCAGAACTCTGACAGAACTCTTTGTAACAAATCGCAACTGAAGGGTGACCAAGTTCAAAATCAAACGTTCACATAACGTTCAACTTGGTTGAACTCCGGCCGAACTCTGGCCGAACTTGGCCGAGTTCTGTCAGGGTTTGGTCAGTTGATTTTGAGAAAAACAGTTTTGGCTTTTTGAAAAGTCCTTCTGTAAAATCCCTAAATTTCAACTATTTTTTATTAAATTTGGTACTGATTTAAAATTTTGTATTGTACATCACGTAGTCGTATTGTACGTCGTGTGCAGAAGTTCGTTTTTCGAATTTTCTCGATGAGTGCGAATATGTGCGAGCCTACATATTTTAGAAAAATATTTTCTATCATTTATAGTTTCAAAATAATATACATAATAATTATTTTGTTATCGTACAAAAGTTTTCAAATTATTATTTATTTATTATTTATAAAAAGTCTTTCGTAAAAAATAGTTATTACTAGTAAATAATATTATTCGTGTATACATATATATTTCATAAATATTTATTGAGTTTAATTGTAAATAATAATGTATTTTTGAAATTATTATTTTAGTATTTTTAGAAAACATATTTTGAAATTTTTGTAGCAATTTAAAACTTGATTTGATTTATGGATGTGTTTTTAGATTAATATCTATATTTGGAATTTTCTTTATCTCAATTGATTTTAAACCAAAAGAATTTAATTAGATTTAAATTGGATTTGATTTTGATTTGGATTATTGAATTAATTTAAATTAAATTACGGGATTAAACTAATCCTAACATTTATCTTATTGGAAATTTCTACATCCTATAAATAGGCAGGTACTCCTCCAACTTTTATTAATTTCTCCACAATTCACATCCACAAATATTTCTATTCTCGTGCGTGCATCGTGTCTGTGTCCATCCAAATTCTTATTCCATCATTTTTTACATATACATTATTCTCTCTCGTGTCGACAACCCCGACACAATACAAATTCCCAATTTTCGATCTCCAAATACCTAACCCGAATCCCCAAATCTTTAACCTAACTTCCAAATTCCTAGTTCCTAATCTAAACCTAACCCTAAACCAAAATTTGCCACAGCCTTCCACCGCCACCATCTCGCCGCCGTCAACTCCGGCACCCTCACCCCGTTCCGACCACCCGTCAACGTCACTCCACAACCCCGGTCCGTCCCGACACAGCCTCCGGCCAGCTCTTCCTTCTTGCCCGACTCACCAACCTAGCCATTGCCAATAGGACCACCGCCACCAGGCCACCTTCCCGACTTCACTACCCGGCCTCTCCGCTGCCAGAATTCACCACGGCCGACGCCGTCCAAAACCATCAACAGTAATCATGACAACACCCACCACCGCCACCGCGACCGGCCGCCACACCGACCGGCCGCCCAGCCAATACCCAAAGAAAAAAATAAAAATAAAATGAAACACCATCACCACCCGCCTTACCTCCACCGGAGTCGCGCCTCCGCCGTCCGCAGCCCTGACCTCACAGCCCAGATCCGGCCACCGCCGCCACTTGATCTCCCCCACAACATCCGTTTCACTGGCCTCGACCACGGCCAGATCTGCCGAGCCACCCGTCTCGACACCGGCCGACCCTCTCCGATGCTGCCCTGGTCGCCTCCTCCGGCGCAGCGCCCCACCATCCGCCGTGAAACCCCTCACTGCGCCACTCCCACAACCCGACTCCCTCGTTCCCCGCTCCCTACACTTCTCCTCCGCCGAGCTCAGATCAGGCACCCACCAGTGAGCCTCATCCCCATCTCCCGACCTCTCCTTCCCCAGCTCCTATTCTCTCCCTCTCATTCTCTTCCGATCACCACTCTCTCTGACTTTCTCTCACTCACTCTCTAGTCTTTTCCCTCTCTCTCTCTCTCTCTCTCTCTCTCTTTCTCTCTCTCCTTCCATGAGTTTATTTAGCTTTTGAGTCCCTCTCGGGAAGGTAAAGGATGGGTTTTTAGCTTTTGAAGTCCCCACTGGAGAATTGGTAGTAGACTTAGCATTATTCGTTTTATTTAGCTTTTGTTTTCCTGTTGCTGATTTGGTTTTTTTTTCTTACAATAGTGTTTAACAGATGGATTTGTATATGTATTATTATTATTATTATTATTATTATTATTATTTATTTATTTTACTCTTCCCCTTTCTTTCTTTATTTTTGGTTGATTCCTTTCTGTTGTTTTTTTTTCTTTGTTTCATTATGTTCTGTATAGTCTCATCTTCCCCTAGGAGAAGAGATACTTATTATTATTATTATTATTATTATTATTATTATTATTATTATTATTATTATTATTATTATTATTATTTGTCTTAATATATATATATATATATATATATATATATATATATATATATATATATATATATATATATATATATATATATTTATATATATATATATATATATATATATTATATATATATATATATATATATATATATATATATATATATATAAAAATATATATATATATATATATATATATATATATATATATATATATATAGTTTTAAGCTGACCCTATTTGTAATGTCAAACTAGGTCTTGGATTATATAAACTATATTATTGTATGGTATTCAAAATTTAGCCTTTGACCAAAAGCATTTATTTGACAAAATTTTAGTTTATCCTAAAAAGGGTTTTCTAGTACATTTTATTTCATACAAGTAGTTTCTAATTTATAAAAAGATTCCGAATATTTTTCAGATAATTATCTAAAGTATTTTTAACTAATACGATATAGTTTTTCTACCTAACGATATTATTCTACAAAACTTAGAGTTTTTAGCCAAAAATAATTTTTCTTAACTTCAGGTCTTTTTCCATAAATATTATTTTAATAATAAAATCTAGTTTTCAATATTATAAGTAATTTCAAATATTTGTATCTATATTATTATCATTTTTTCCCTTGATTTTCCCTTTCCATGACTAAGCCCATTATTCCTATCCTCCTACCAATTCTGTCCTGCCTCCTCTCGACCCTAACTAAATTTGACCCTTCTGTACCCAATGGAACTGTCCGTGTCACCATCAGCGGTCATCTTGCATAGGTATTGCACCGAAGTTGCAGTTTGTGCCACCATGATTATCGCAGCACACCAGGCATACTATCAGGCAAGACACCTTGCCATTTGTTGTTTATTTATTTTAGCTCATATTTCATGCATTATTTATTTTCTTTATGCAAATTAAACTGTGATACATGGCATAACCTGTTAGAACTTACTGTTCATTTATATTTCCTGTTATGTATTTTTTTCTCACATTAAACCTAGATTTAAGGGACCACCTTGTGTGTTGTATTCATTGGTCTTAACACGTTGTAACACGAAGTTGTGTGTCGCATGTAGGACACGGAAGTGCGTGATTGGCTGGCCACCAGTACGTACAAGCCGTGCGATAAGAATAACCGCTAATAGAGGTTGCATGCTTAGTTTGACTTAGCGGTTATAGAGGTTTACTGTTGTGGATACAACAGAGTAGGAATTGGGCGGGAAGGACAATTCCTTAGCTTATGGGCTTCGATGCACTTTCTCTTGTGACCCGGACTCTCCGCTGGAGATACGGGGTTGATGACCCATGATTACTGACGGCCACTGACGATTCTGCAGAACGTCATGCTCTTACTGATGGGGCCTCTGGTGCCCCAAGGGGGACCATGCCGATCCTATTCAGCCAGGGTCCATGCGTATGAAGGATTGTTCTTAACTATATTTCACATAGAACGGTTAGGCACCTTTATCTGTTAGGTACGAGTACTTTTGGTTTGGATACTTGTATCTGACCGTGGCTTGGAACAATAATTTGTCGCGGATTAGTTCGTCACATCTTGTCCTTGTTTGGTTGTAGGTGTGACTTACTACTTCGATGAGAAGGTATTAAACCTTGTTGGGGTTCGGATACCATATTAGCATGGAAAGATACGTCGTCGTGAATTAGTTTACCATCTCCTGTCCGTGTTTGGTTGGAGGGATGGTACGCTCGTTTAATAGGTGTGTATTGGACCATGTTATAATTCGATTGATTTATTTATTTGAGCAATGTTTATTCAGTTTATATGGCATGATATTATGTGTCTTGTTACGTTCCTCTGAGGACCTGGTTATCTCTCTAGGTGTGTGCTCTTATCTTTCGCAGGTGCTTTAGCTTTAGCCGTGACCATCTCTATTTCTTCAAGGATGATTGCGCTTGGATCGTCTTCGCCTCGCCCGCCAAAATCTTTCTTTGTTATGTATTTCTTTTCATAGTTGGTAGTGGACTGGTCTCTGCCCAACTACATATACCAAATGATAATTTCATAGTTGATTATATGAGATCTTTTATTCTTTTATTTTGTGTGGATGAGATTAGTTATGGTTCTACTGCATTTTACAGCTTACGTATATTTATTATACGGCTGGCATGTCTACGTTCCTGGTTCTACGTATTTTGGGACTGGGGCGTTGCATGTTTTTGTGGTGGCCCATGCAGGTCAAGATAAATTATTTGGTTACTTTACCGTACCAAGCAAGCCTGCGAATAGGATTAGAAGTCTAGGATCTCATCCACATGCTTGACCTCTTTTTTCGACTCTATTTTTCGAGCTACCGCTCGACTCATCGATATCGATTGCATCTTCACTAGCGTTTGTCTTCTTTCTCTTGAAAGGATTGAATCCCTTAGACATTCTATCCCAAAACTAGAAACTCTAACAATTGGAAAGTGGAGAAGAGAAGGAATTATACCTTTCGAGAATCAGGTATGCTGTAGAGAACGAGATTCTCCGCGCGAATCCGAATTTTGGACGAAGATCTCCACGCGGATTGGAAGAAAGAAGATGGAGAAGAACTAGGGTTTTCGGGGCACGGCTGTTGCTGTTTTGATGATGTTTGGAAGAATGAAGAAGAGGGGGCCTCGGGTTCTGACTAGTACATATATATACCAAGCCGAACTTTGGCCAAATTTGGACCGAACTCGGGCCGAATTCACCAAGGGTTACCTGGCTATATATGTATAAATAAATAATGGGGCCACATCTTTTTCATTAATTCGTTTCAAATATTTAATTCAGAGTTTAGTAATTTTAAATCTCAAAATAATATAATTAATATTATTTTATAAATTAATATTCTTTACTCAGCATCTATCTCAGATTAGCTGTAGGAGTACTGTCCCAGCTAACGGAGGTTCACCGGGGAACTCTTAAGTACCGCTTCGCTTCGACCGTAGTCGTGGTGACAGACAGACTTTTTTTAGGCTTGTCTCGAAAACAGTTATTGAGTATCGAATAAATTAATTAATAAAAAAAATTAATTAATATTATTGATATCTAAAATTTCTAATTCTCGACGTAAATAATTGAAACGATCTTTCGCTAGAGGTTTTGTGAGTATGTCAGCTAATTGATTCTGTGTGTCGATGTATACAAGGTCTATATCTCCATTTTGTTAATGATCTCTAAGAAAGTGATGTCTAATCTCGATATGTTTAGTACGAGAGTGGCATACTGGATTCTTAGTCAAATTAATAGAACTAGTGTTGTCACAGAAAATGGGTATGTGTGTAAAATGAATTCCATAGTCTTCTAAAGCTTGCTTCATCCACAAAATTTGTGCACGACAACGTCCTGCGGTGATATACTCAGCCTCGGTTGTTGATAATGCAACAGAATTTTGCTTCTTACTAAACCAAGAGACTAGAGCTTTTCCTAGGAAATGACATGTGTCGCTAGTGCTTTTTTATCTACTTTGCATCTGGCAAAATCAGTATCAGAATAACTGGTTAGGTCAAACGACATAGTTTTGGGATACCATAAGCCGACAGAAGAAGTGCCTTTAAGGTATTAGAATATACGCTTAACTGCGCACAAATGTGATTCCTTAGGATTAGCTTGAAAACGTGCACATAAGCAAACACTAAATATTATGTCTGGTCGACTAGTAGTTAAATACAATAAGCTATCGATCATACCTCGATACGTACGTATGTCGACGGATTTGCCGTGTTCATCAATATCAAGCTTGGTTGAAGTCGCCATTGAAGTGCTAAGTGGCTTGACTGCTTCCATGTCGAACTTCTTTAACAGATCCTTTGTGTACTTTGCTTGATTTATGAATGTCCTATTGCTGGTTTGTTTGATTTGCAGTCCGAAAAAGAATTTTAGCTCTCCTATCATGCTCATCTCAAACTCATTCTGCATACACTTTAAAAATTCTTGACAGAGAGATTCATCAGTAGATCCAAAAATAATATCATCTACATATACTTGAATCAAAAGAATATTGTTATTCAAAGATTTTATAAACAATGTAGTGTCAACCTTTCCCTTTAAAAAACTGTTATCAAGTAAAAAAGAGCTTAGACGATCGTACCAAGTACAAGGGGCTTGTTTCAAACCGTATAAGGCTTTCTTCAACTTGAAAATATATTCAAAAAATTTGAAATCAACAAAACTGGGAGGTTGAGCTACATAAACTTTTTCTTTTATAAAACCATTTAAAAATGCGCTTTTGACATCCATTTGAAATAACTTAAAATTATGAAAATATGCAAATGCACATAACATACGAATGGATTCTAATCTCGCAACTGGGGCATAAGTCTCATCGTAATTGATACCTTCTTCTTGATTGTATCCTTAAGCTACGAGTCGAGCCTTATTACGAGTCACTAAACCATTCTCGTTCAGTTTGTTTTAGAATACCCATCGGGTGCCAATGACCGGATGATCAATAGGTTTGGGAACAAGTTCCCAAACTTGATTTTGTTCGAATTGGTTTAATTCCTCTTGCATAGCATCTAACCAAAAATTATTACTACATGCTTCATCAACATTTTTGGGTTCAAACTGCGAAACAAAAGCAACACAAAAAGCTATATCTTTATTAGAGGAACGAGTACTTACACCCTTGGTAATCTCACCAATTACCAAGTCCTTTGGATGATTAGCCAAGAATCTTATCTCTTTTGGTGTAGTCTCAGGGTTGCTAGTTCCGACTTCTTTGCTTGGAGGTTCATCTGATGCTTGATGTGATGGTTCTGTATCTTTATGTGAAGGTTTTACAGTAGCTGTACTTGGTGTGTTTGTGTCTTCATTGTCATCATCGTCTGAATGTTGATTTAGCTCATCAAACTTGACATTGATTTATTCTTCGATGATTATGGTTCTTTTGTTGAAGACTCTGTATCCTTTGCTCTTTGCTGCATAAATAAAAAATATACCTTCATCGGCCTTTTCATCAAATTTACTCAAATTATCTCTAGTATTAAGAATAAAACATTTACAACCAAAAATTTTAAAATATGAAATATTTGGTGTTCTATCAAACCATAGTTCATATGGAGTCTTCTTTGATATAGGTCGAATTAGAACCCTATTGAGAATGTAGCATGCTGTATTGACAGCTTCAGCCCATAAGTATCTAGGTAGACTAAACTGGTTTAACATTACTCTAGCCATTTCAGATAGAGTTTTGTTCTTACGTTCTACAACTCCATTTTGTTGCGAAGTTCTAGGGCAAGAGAATTTTTGCAGATAACCGTGTGTGTCACAAAATTGTTTGAATTCTGTATTCTCAAATTCGCTGCCATGATTACTACGAATGCGAGTAATCATGAACCCTTTTTTATTCTGTACTTTCTTGCAAAAGGTGACGAATTCTGATAATGCATCGTTCTTGCATGCAAGAAAATAAACCCATGTATATCTAAAAAAATTATCTACAATGATAAATGCATATAACTTACCACCTAGACTAGCAATTCTACTTGGTCCAAATAAGTCCATATGCAACAGTAGTAAAGGTCTAGTGGTACTAACAGCGTTCTTGGATTTGAATAAGGATTTGGTAGCTTTGTTCTTTTCATATTCACTACATACCGTATCCTTCTTGAAAGAAATGTCCGATAAGCCGCGTACCAACTTCTTTGTAGATAGTCTTGAAATTATATCCATGTTTGTATGACCGAGTCTCATATGCCATAGTTGACTCTCAATGCTTTTGGCCATCAAACATCTACCTGCTTTGTTAGCATCTTCTAACAAATAAAAACATATATGTTGTCTTCCCTAATACCTTCAAATATAGTACTACCAGTTGAACTATCAATTATAGTATATTTATCTTTGACGAAGTTAATACCAAAACCGTGACCAGCTAAGTGGCTTATGCTAAGCAGATTATGTTTTAACTCGGTAACTAGACAAACATCTTTAATCACTGGATAGGGAGCCTTACCAATGTCACCGATACCGATTATGTACCCTCTTAAATTATTACGTAAGGAGATGTATCCTTCTTTATTCCTCTTTGATAGTGTTGCGAATAATGAAGCGTCACCGGTCATGTGCCGTGAGCAACCGCTGTCGAGGATCCATTTGCTCCTAGCATGTGAAGGGCGTCCCACCTACAAAATAATTTACAGATGAAACTCTTGGTACCCATTTCTTGTAGGGTCCTGACTGATTAGTTTTTGGTATCCATGCATAAACATTTAAATCTACTAACTTTTTGATTCTACATGCAGAAGATATATGACTAATGAGGCCACAATAATGACATTTAGCATGTTGAGTGTTGAAAGTAGTGTGAGGTGCATGATTGGTAGGTTTTGGTTTTCTAGTATAGAAGAATGCATGCCTATTTTTCTTCTTGGGCATAGTTTTGGTATGGTTTGGTCTGACAGTATGGGCGTATTTCGATGATTCGGTAATTGACACGTGTTAGAATAGGAAGCAACAACTTCAGGCCGTTTTCCTAAACTAATTTCCAACTTTTTGGAAGTGTCATATAATCTAGTATAGTCAGATGTAAGTGATTCTAATCTGACCTGTGCACACTGGAGACTCTTTCTATCCTTAGATAGGTCTTCCTTTAATTGGATAATAGTTTGGTCTTTCGGATAGCTTAAAAGTCTCGTGTAACAACAACTTAATAGAAGAAAGCTCACCAGACTCATTTGAAGAGTCATTATCTCTAACATGATCTAGTAGGTCAGTAAGTCTTTCTATTTTACCTTTGTACTCTTTGAGTACCTTCTTAGAGGTTACATATTTACTACGTAGTTTCCTGTAATCATTTAGCATGTCACTGAAAGCCTCTCCTAGTTGCTGAAAGGTGAAATCATCATAAGGATCAAATATAGGATTAGTAATTACCTGATCGCAAGCCATCAAGCATACATTTGCAGCATCATCTGATTGTTCGTCTACTGAGTCACTGGCTTCACTTTCATGCCATATGCTTGTGTTGGCATACTTTCTTGATGTAGATTTCTTCAGGTAGCCTTTGTTATATTTGCGGCTTTTCTTTGATGATGATGTTGTGGGACAATCTTTCTTCATGTGTCCTTTCTTTTTTCATCCATAGCAAATAGGATCTTCCTTGTTGTTATTGTTGTTGCTGTCTTTTGTTCTCCTGTTAAATCTCATAAACTTCTTGAATTTTCTTACCAGAAGAGCTTGATCTTCAGAGTCGGAGTCGCTGTCATCAGAGTCGTCTTCGACAGTTCTTCTATGTTGAGCCTTGAGAGCGAGCGACTTTTCTGACTTCTCTTTTGGTGCAGCATCTTCAAAGTCTTGAAGTTCTAACTTGTGAGTTAGTAGCTTACCCATGAGTGTTTCTCGAGACATTATTGAGAGGTCGTTTCCTTCAATGATTGATGTAGCCTTTGGAATCCAGTTCTTTGTAAGAGCTTGTAGAAGTTTGCGAATCTTCCCATGATTACTGTAATCCTTGCCTAGTGAAGACAACGGATTTACAATATCCAAGAATATTGTAAACATCTGAGTGACTGATTCACTTGGCTTTATTTTGAACGCCTCGTACTCCTGAGTAAGTCTGCTGATCTTTGACTCCTTGACTTGTGTTGTTCCTTCGTGGCTTACTTCGAGAAGTTTCCACACTTCGTTTGATGTTGTGTAAGTAGACACCCTATTGAATTCAGTTCTGTCTAAAGCACAAAATAGAGCGTTAATAGCACGTGCGTCAAGACTGGCCTTTTTCTTTTCCTCCTCCGTATATTTGTCATGGGGTTTTTAACTAAAACTCCATCAACATTAATACGAGGGGGCTTTTTATAGCCATCAATAACTACAGACCATAAGTCAAAATCAAGAGATTTCATAAAGAAACTCATACGTGTTTTCCAATAAGTGTAATTTGTGCCGTCAAACAGTGGAGGTCTGTTTGTGGCTTGGCCTTCTCTTTTGAATTTTACAGTTGCCATGTGTAATGTTGTGATCTATATAACAATTGAATATAACTGCAATTTTACCTTACTTTACCTGTATAATCCGCTCAGATACCAAGTGTAGGAACAATTGGGATCAAAATATAATACCTCTAGATGGAGAACCTGCTCTCATACCAATTGTAGGAACGAAATCGTAAAGCAGAATACTCTAGAGAGGAGTGAATAGAGTAGGCAGTGGAATATTGCTAATTAAAAATTTCGTTAGCAGTTAGATCACAGATATAATAATAATCACAAAATAAATGACAGAAATAAAAAGTGATCAGAAGGCAAATGCAAACATCGAGATTTATACTGGTTTTCCTCTTGTGAGGACTAGTCCAGTCGGAAGAACTCTAGCTTTCAGTTGAATCCACTATTGGAAAATCCTGCATGTTTTCATACGAAGTCCTTACAACTTCTACAGACGCGAGCTTTGATACGAAGAACTCGACCAAAATTAATTATGAATAGTTGTTTCTTCAATCAAGAAGCCTCTGATTACAATCGCTCTGAAACTTCTAGACCGCACAGCACTGGCAAATCGACTAGAGGATTGTAAATGGCTTGGGATTTAAAAATAGAAGCTTTTAGAACTCTTCGGAAGAAATATAAGCTTTAGAAGAGAAGAGATTGAAAGTGAATTGGTGTTTTGAAATGATCGAAATCCTTCTCTATTTATAGTTTTTCTAAAGACAGAACTCTGACATAATTCGGGCAGAACTCTGACAGAACTCTTTGTAACAAACCGCAACTGAAGGGTGACCAAGTTCAAAATCAAACATTCACATAACGTTCAACTTGGCCGAACTCTGGCCAAACTCTGGCCGAACTCTGGCCGAGTTCTGTCGGGATTTGGTCAGTTGATTTTGAGAAAAACAGTTTTGGCTTTTTGAAAAGTCATTCAGAAGCTTTTTGTAAAATAGGTGTTTTTCAAAAACATAAGTCATTTTGAAAAGATAAGTAAGGTTTTCAAAAATGATTTTAGGATAGCCTATTTGCCAGTACGACTTGGTGTACAATGTATTCCTAGACTCAATAAAATAAAAAAAGTACATTGCTTTGAAGAAAATATATTCTGAGTGGCAAACAGCTTCAGTCTTGAACAGAGTAGATATCCATCTTTGATTAGTGTTCAAAACGTCGTAGGTAAACATCTGAATTGATTTACATTTATATCGAGACAGAGTTTGATCAATTATTAAAATCAGGTTTGACCATGACCAATGGGCCAACAGCTCGAATACCATTATGTCACGCCCCGCTCCCGTAGGAGCGATCGTCCTCGCTAAGGCGTGATATCGCACGAGTCTAGATTGCACTCGTGCAATGTGGGTTCCATAATGGCCGATTACAGCGACTGTAATGGGGTCGTCGCACAGAAGTCCCAAGCAGAGACATTGAATAATAGCAGCAAAAATTTGAAGTAAAACACAAGTCATTCAAAAGATGTATTTTATTGATATTGATACAAGGATTACAAAGGGGCACAAGGATAAGATTACAATTCAATCAAGCTCACTCTTCTCAAATTACAAGTCACTCAGCTCTCTCTCATCTCTCAATACAAGTCTTGAACCAGCGGATGCTTCGGAAAGGCGATGTCCATACATTATGTCCCGTATAAGTCTTGTCTCCATGCGGCCGCATGCTTCGAATTGCTAAGTAACTTCGTGCCTCGACGCATCCAAGCGAGCTCCGTGCCACGAGCTTCTACCTGTGCCTGCACATAAACACTATATGGGTTTCAGTACTCAACTGTATTGGTGGAATGAGCTCCTCACCTACCCATTCAAAACCAACACGTTCATTTTTTTGTGTAACATAACCCCTTTATGATTGTCTTTATACTCTTGCCTTAGGATCAGTTTTAGGATAGACGCCTTGGTCTATTTGTGTCCCAGGATTATCCCGTGCTTGCAACAATGCTAACATATCAAGTCATACTTGCCTTTTAGCCTGTAATCAAAGATGCGACTACGTGATAGTACCCAATTTCTTTGTGACCGTGCTATCATTCCATTGTGCCATGCCTCGCAACTCAGTATGACTTAACCATATCGTCGTCTCGCGGCCCTCGTTACTTTAATCACTAACTGACCCAATCAAGACTTGTGGTCTAAGTGTCACTCGATTGACTTTACCTTACGGCATTTTCTGACTTAAACTCAAATACGACTCAATTCCAAACTTGTGCAACACTATGCCAACAACTTAAGACTTGACACCACATCTCGTGCCGAAGCATGGTGTCTACGCTGCAGCTAAATCTTAGACCCCAAATGTAATGTCCCAAATTTGTGATACGTATTTAGAGTATGTATGCGTATTTTGGACCCATATTTTATTTTAGTCATGATTAGTTATCTTGGTTTATTTTACATTGGCTTGGTTTTAATTAGTATTGATAGTTCAATTGGTTTTAATGGTTCATTGGTTTATTTTGGATTAGTGAGGCTGGGTTTATTTCATGGTTCATTTGGTTTAAATTGCTAGAGAGAGAGTTTATTGGCCTTGACTTGGTTCAACATGACTTGGCTTGGCTTGGTTTGGTTTATTTTGGTTTGACATGGTGAACCACCCCACCCTATTATAAATATCAACTTCTCTCTCTCTCCTTATTATTTTCTTCATCTTCTTCCTCAAGCTTCTTCCTCTCCACCACCACCAACCTAGGCAAGTGCATCTTGATATCACTTGAGGGCTACATTTTATTTGTCTATTAGTTTTATTAGCTCATTTTGAGCAACATTAGAACTTGGATTTTCTCCATTTGGAGCTTGGAATTTTGTAGATCTAGGTTTGAAGTATTTTCAGATTTTGGTGGATTTGATCTATGAAACTTGTTTCATGTTTTGATTGCTCTATGTGGAAGAGAATTGAATTTTACACAATTTAGACCCTTGCAAAGTTGGATTTGGACTTGATTTGACCTAGTTATGGTTCTTGGAAATTTCGAGTTCCATGGCTTTTCTCTCGGCCTGGGAAGAAGACCCATGTTCCCGAGCGCAATCCAGTTAGTCCAGCGCTCTTTAGCGCCTGGCGCAAACCAGTTAGCCCAGCGCTCTTTAGTGCTGGCACAATCTAGCCCCCTGCGCAGTTCAGTCACTGCGCAATCTAGCCCCCTGCGCAGTTCAGTCACTGCGCAATCTAGCCCCCTGCGCAGTTCAGTCACTGCGCAATCTAGCCCCCTGCGCAGTTCAGTCACTACACAATCTAGCCCCCTACGCAGTTCAATCCATGCACAATCCAGTATGTGCGCAATCCAGTGCGTGCGCAATCTGATCCCTGCACAACCCGACTCAGCGCGGCTCAGCTCTTGTGCAGTTCATCTTCTGCGCAATTTGACCTAGCACAATCCATTTCCCTGCGCGCTTAACCCAGCGCAGTCCAGCCCCTGCGCGATCCAACTCTCGCGCAGTTCATCCCTTGCACACTCTAATCCCTGCGCAATCCATTGTCCATGTTGATTTTGTTTTAATCCTCTAGGCTTGGCTTCTCTTCTATGGATTGGAGTTTTGAGATCTTGTTTCACATGACACGACTGCTTGACCCAACACGACCTGGCACGGTTTTTGATGAATTGCTTATGACTAATATGGTTTCTGATTTCTGTGATTTATGATTCGGGTACTTTCTGATCTTCTTGATAGCGACCCGATGGGATGCACACTTGACTTGTAACCGGTGATTCATATTAGTCCTGTATATTAATATTTTATTAGATATTTTATGTCCATTTTATATCCTTACGCCTTTTGTCCTGAACTTGAAAATCATGAATTCATTTGATATGCTTAGAATTGATAATTGAGCATGACGTGATAGTGACCCGTAGTGGTGCACTCCTGATATAATGACATGACATGACCTGATAGTGGCCCGTCGTGGCGCACTCCTGACTAGCACACTTGATATGATAAACCTGACATGATTATCTCGAATAGCTGTTGCGACGGCTACCTGACATAACATGACCTGTATAATTACCTAGACACCGTGGGCGATTGTGCTTGTACAAATAATCCAGTCCTGTCTTGCATCATGTCTAGGAGGGGACTCCTGAGTACCACGGTCAGGAGTACCTACTGAAATGGACTAAGGTTAATGACTAGTATAATTCATTAGACATGAAGAGATGTTTCCCAGTTACAGGCGATCCCGTTATCCCGGCCACAAATGTTTGGACTTGTAGCCTGCCGACGAGTAGGGCACATTTCCAGCCCACTGTCATGTGGGGCACTCTTGATTGTCACTTAAAATGATTGAACTCTCTAAATTGTCACTATAATGATTGCCTGGATAACCTGGATAGCTGCAGGGCCTGTGACTACTTGGAGCATCTCATTGCATCTTGCTAGTAACTAGGATTGTGATAACCCTAGTTAGTTAATATAGAAAGCCGTAGGCAATGATTGGTCGTGATTGATTGGATGGAGTCTAGTCCAGTTTAGTATTGTCTAGAAGTGATCGATTGCAAGATTGTACCAGCATGATTGAATGATTGTCACTCCAGATTGTCACTATAATGCTTGAACACTATTGTCACTCCAGATTGTACTATCCTGATTGTACCTTTCATTGTCACTTTCATCATTGTCTTCTTTTTATATATATCGTCCAGCTATATTTTATTTAACATGATGCTTCTCTTATTATTTTCTCTGATTGGGACAAGTGCATTGGTAGTGCGCGAACCCCAATCTGTGTTACTTATTATTTTCTTACATGTTGAATGCTAATGATTTGCTGGTTTTAGTCCTAAGTGAAGCCTCCTTTGTGGCACTTGCTCTTTCTGGGGTCTGACCAAGCTGGTTTTGTATGGCCAGATACCGGAGCAGCACCAAAGGATCTCTCTGCTTTCCAGCCCGATGGTGGTAACCAGGCGTAACCAGGGCATCGAGTGGGTTTCTTTTGTTCTCCCACTGTATATTATAAATTATTCTTTTGAGGCGTTTAGCCGACGAGCAAGTGTTAGCTCGATTATACTTACTTACTGTCTGCCTACGGGCTGTAACATGATTGACAAGCCCCGGAGGTTGATCATATATGACTGAACTCTTGCTAGTCCTTACATTTTGTACGACTAGCTTCATGATCATCTGATATGTAATATTTGGGACGCCTTATATTTATGTATTTGGAGATCTGACATCTTGTGATTATTACTAGTTGGTTGAGATTGAGACAATAGGCTATTTTATGACCTTAAGAGACTGATGGATTGTAGTAAAACCCTCACATATCTAGACAGCCGTGACCGTATAGCGGCGTGGATTCCACTCCGTTATACGTAGCTGGCTGTGTCTGCCCCCGCTCTCCAGTATTCTGGTTCTGGGGCGTGACATGGTTTAAGTGGTGGCCCATGCAGGTCTTGTCAATCAAGATATATGGGGGTTTATCAGATAGATGTCTTAATCTGTACTCGCCTTTGATCTCCACTCGTATCTTCTTATCTCCTTGGATCCCTGACTTGATAACATGCTTGCATTATTGTTCTATCCTAGTCCTTCCTTAATATCCCTGATGTCATTGCTTCAGTGGCATCATTTCTGTTGATCAGCCGGAAGGAGCCCAGCCGGCAGCCCAGCAACAGCAAGAAGATCAAGATCAGTCCTCAGCAGCAGCCTCCCGAGCCGTGCCTCCTGGAGAACCAGTACCACCAGTACCAGCTTCCGTTCACCAGCACCAGCACCAGCACCAGCTTCCGTTCACCAGCAGCAGCAGTTTCTGTTCCCGAGGCCATTGCCGACTCAGGCCCAGACTTTCCAACAACAGAACCCGCGACAGTTTGCCCTAGCCCAGGCTCAGGTTCAGAATCGGCCGAGAGGTATATGTGTCCTCTCATCTTGCTTTTCTACCGTTATTATGCGGGGTGCATGACATATTTCATGTATCCTGATTGTGACGGAACATCCCGGACCCGAGCCATATCCTAGATCATTCGAAAGGGTTGGTACCAATAACCGTAACTTTTTGTATGAGGAGAGGCCCGTGTCCATGTTTGACCAAAGAGAGAGACCTCAAGCGCAAGACTATCAGTTCAGTCCGTGTTGCTTAGAGTCATCCCTCTTTGGGAGAGTCAAACTTGGGAGCATGAGGATGATATCTGATCAGGTTATCCCGGCTGGTTTGACTCGTAAGGTGTAATATCTTCCTTATGCCTTACGTTTCGAATCCTTGCTTGCATGAATGATTGTATGATTGATTGGTAGCGTAGATTGCCTATGATAGAATAGCTTTCCCTTACATCTCTAGCCTCTTGATTAAATTCCGAGGACGGAATTCTTTTAAGGTGGGTAGGATGTAATGTCCCAAATTCATGATACGTATTTAGAGTACGTATGCGTATTTTGGATCCATATTTTATTTTAGTCATGATTAGTTATCTTGGTTTATTTTACATTGGCTTGGTTTTAATTAGTATTGATAGTTCAATTGGTTTTAATGGTTCATTGGTTTATTTTGGATTAGTGAGGCTGGGTTTATTTCATGGTTCATTTGGTTTAAATTGCTAGAGAGAGAGTTTATTGGCCTTGACTTGGTTCAACATGACTTGGCTTGGCTTGGTTCGGTTTATTTTGGTTTGACATGGTGAACCACCCCACCCTATTATAAATATCAACTTCTCTCTCTCTCCTTATTATTTTCTTCATCTTCTTCCTCAAGCTTCTTCCTCTCCACCACCACCAACCTAGGCAAGTGCATCTTGCTATCACTTGAGGGCTACATTTTATTTGTCTATTAGTTTTATTAGCTCATTTTGAGCAACATTAGAACTTGGATTTTCTCCATTTGGAGCTTGGAATTTTGTAGATCTAGGTTTGAAGTATTTTCAGATTTTGGTGGATTTGATCTATGAAACTTGTTTATTTTCATGTTTTGATTGTTCTATGTGGAAGAGAATTGAATTTTACACAATTTAGACCCTTGCAAAGTTAGATTTGGACTTGATTTGACCTAGTTATGGTTCTTGGAAATTTCGAGTTCCATGGCTTTTCTCTCGGCCTGGGAAGAAGACCCCTATTCCCGAGCGCAATCCAGTTAGTCCAGCACTTTTTAGCGCCTGGCGCAAACCAGTTAGCCCAGCGCTCTTTAGTGCTGGCGCAATCTAGCCCCCTGCGCAGTTCAGTCACTGCGCAATCTAGCCCCCTGCGCAGTTCAGTCACTGCGCAATCTAGCCCCCTGCGCAGTTCAGTCACTGCGCAATCTAGCCCCCTGCGCAGTTCAGTCACTGCACAATCTAGCCCCCTGCACAGTTCAATCCATGCGCAATCCAGTGTGTGCGCAATCTAGTGCGTGCGCAATCTGATCCCTGCGCAACCCGACTCAGCGCGGCTCAGCTCTTGCGCAGTTCATCTTCTGCGCAATCTGACCTAGCGCAATCCATTTCCCTGCGCGCTTGACCCAGCGCAGTCCAGCCCCTGCGCGATCCAACTCTCGCGCAGTTCATCCCTTGCGCACTCTAATCCCTGCGTAATCTATTGTCCATGTTGATTTTGTTTTAATCCTCTAGGCTTGGCTTCTCTTCTATGGATTGGAGTTTTGAGATCTTGTTTCACATGACACGACTGCTTGACCCAACACGACCTGGCACGGTTTTTGATGAATTGCTTATGACTAATATGGTTTCTGATTTCTGTGATTTATGATTCGGGTACTTTCTGATCTTCTTGATAGTGACCCGATGGGATGCACACTTGACTTGTAACCGGTGATTCATATTAGTCCTGTATATTAATATTTTATTAGATATTTTACGTCCATTTTATATCCTTATGCCTTTTGTCCTGAACTTGAAAATCATGAATTCATTTGATATGCTTAGAATTGATAATTGAGCATGACGTGATAGTGACCCGTAGTGGTGCACTCCTGATATAATGACATGACATGACCTGATAGTGGCCCGTCGTGGCGCACTCCTGACTAGCACACTTGATATGATAAACCTGACATGATTATCTCGAATAGCTGTTGCGACGGCTACCTGACATGACATGACCTGTATAATTATCTAGACACCGTGGGCGATTGTGCTTATACAAATAATCCAGTCCTGTCTTGCATCATGTCTAGGAGGGGACTCCTGAGTACCACGGTCAGGAGTACCTACTGAAATGGACTAAGGTTAATGACTAGTATAATTCATTAGACATGAAGAGATGTTCCCCAGTTACAGGCGATCCCGTTATCCCGGCCGCAAATGTTTGGACTTGTAGCCTGCCGACGAGTAGGGCACATTTCCAGCCCACTGTCATGTGGGGCACTCTTGATTGTCACTTAAAATGATTGAACTCTCTAAATTGTCACTATAATGATTGCCTGGATAACCTGGATAGCTGCAGGGCCTGTGACTACTTGGAGCATCTCATTGCATCTTGCTAGTAACTAGGATTGTGATAACCCTAGTTAGTTAATGTAGAAAGCCGTAGGCAATGATTGGCCGTGATTGATTGGATGGAGTCTAGTCCAGTTTAGTATTGTCTAGAAGTGATCGATTGCAAGATTGTACCAGCATGATTGAATGATTGTCACTCCAGATTGTCACTATAATGCTTGAACACTATTGTCACTCCAGATTGTACTATCCTGATTGTACCTTTCATTGTCACTTTCATCATTGTCTTCTTTTCATATATATGTCCAGCTATATTTTATTTAACATGATGCTTCTCTTATTATTTTCTCTGATTGGGACAAGTGCATTGGTAGTACGCGAACCCCAATCTGTGTTACTTATTGTTTTCTTACATGTTGAATGCTAATAATTTGCTGGTTTTAGTCCTAAGTGAAGCCTCCTTTGTGGCACTTGCTCTTTCTGGGGTCTGACCCAGCTGGTTTTGTATGGCCAGATACCGGAGCAGCACCAAAGGATCTCCCTGCTTTCCAGCCCGATGGTGGTAACCAGGCGTAACCAGGGCATCGAGTGGGTTTCTTTTGTTCTCCCACTGTATATTGTAAATTATTCTTTTGAGGCGTTTAGCCGACGAGCAAGTGTTAGCTCGATTGTACTTACTTACTGTCTGCCTACGGGCTGTAACATGATTGACAAGCCCCGGGGGTTGATCATGTATGACTGAACTCTTGCTAGTCCTTACATTTTGTACGACTAGCTTCATGATCATCTGATATGTAATATTTGGGACGCCTTATATTTATGTATTTGGAGATCTGACATCTTGTGATTATTACTAGTTGGTTGAGATTGAGACAATAGGCTATTTTATGACCTTAAGAGACTGATGGATTGTAGTGAAACCCTCACATATCTAGACAGCCGTGACCGTATAGCGGTATGGATTCCACTCCGTTATACGTAGCTGGCTGTGTCTGCCTCCGCTCTCCAGTATTCTGGTTCTGGGGCGTGACACCAAAACATTGTCTTTATCGTGTACACATTCTTTTCGACTCTTGATACACTGCACCTAATACTCGACTCAATCCAAAGGCATATATGCGGATCGCCGACTGTCACTACCACATTTCTAGTGTGAGGGTATTTTTATCATTTTTGGGGTTATTTGAATTCATTAGAATTTAATATATATTATTAGGAATTTTTTAATAATTTAATTGAATGGCTGATTTAAATACTAATTTAATTATTGTCTTGTGATTTTGGTTAGCCTAACCTAGATTGGACCTAACCTAGATTGGTCATAACTAGCTTAGTGAGCCACTTTGAGAATTAGATGGTTTAGTTAAGGGTTTAAGTCAAGTTTAGTCAAGTTAAGTGATTTTGCAAAAGACTAGGATAGAACTCTTTGTTCTAGGCCATCCATTAGTCTAGATTCATTCCTAGCCATAGGATGAAACCTAAAAACCCTAACCCTAACTAATATGACCAGCCAAGACTTTCCTCCTTGCCTATATAATGTCTCTATAGGGAATTGTGCCTCTTTCTTTATTAGTTCTTCATTTTCTAAGGAATATGTAAGCCTTCATTTAGTTTTCTTCATAGTTTAATGGATAGACTCCATTTTATTTGGGATTTCTTCCATTGTGACCTAATCAACGTTTTCTTGCTGTTTGTGGAGTCACATCACAGGTTTGGGACAATTTGAGGGAGTTTTAAAGCTTGGAGAACCATTCTCTATTGGGGTTTTTTGAGGATTTTGCAACCATAGGTAATTTTTTTAATACACCATGAATCCCTGATTTTATTTCACATTTAGGGAGTCCTAGACCTAACCTAGCTATAGGAATAGGTAACCCTAGGTTTTGAGCACCGTATGTGTCCGTATCGGACACGTATCAGCGTGTACTTGAATGTGTTCGACGAAATGCCTCAAAGGGCATTTCGTTTGATTTTGTGAATTATTTTTGAATAGGAAGTTAGGTATTGATCTCGCTTACATGTTTCTATTGCACTGAGCACACTTTCGTGTCGAGTCGACACAGGCGCGTGGACACGCGGTGTCCATATGCGTGCATTGGCAGGATATTGCCCTGCTACTCGGGGCTAGGTGTGCATTACACACTACATTTCGACGCACGAGACTCGACACACGTGTCGTACTTGTGACTAACACGAGGTTCGTAAAGTGTCATGAACCCTCGTGTCGTGTCGGACACGGATTCGTGTATGCACTGTTCGTGAACAGTGTGCGTATAGTGTGTTTATGGGTTCCCTGTTTCATTCAGTTTTCATATGATTTAAATAGTGTTTTTATTTACCAATTCAGATCCTAACATGTCTAATGATGTATGTAGAATTAGTTTACATGATTAAGTTAGGTTTTTATGTGGAAGTTTGGGATTCGAATGATAGAGTAAAGGCTTGGCTGATACATTCTGATACATTATTTTTTTTAGTATTTTTCCTGACTTTTAATCTCAGTTTTGTTGATGATTTTACTGCTAATTAACCCCCACATGTTTGATAGTTCACATTTGGTTTGGTTTTACAAATCAATTGATTTTTGGATGTGAGAATAGAAATTAACACATGAGTTGGATTTCGAATTTCCTGTACACCTGATACATGTTGATACTGGGAATTCCCCTAATTCTGATACTATCATGTATCAGTGATATGTTTCACTATTTATTTTTCCCTGTTCGAATTTAGTTTAATGATTTATAGCATGTATTATGTTATGTTTTAATTACTACACATCAAATATCCTGTTTAGGAAGTAGGGGATTCATTTGTTAGTTGAATGGATGGATAAGAGTTTGAATTGCAGTGAGGAACTATTGTTCACTGATAAATGTATTCCTTCGAACCTGAGATCGTTCAAATCCCAGTTTCTATGATAACTTACACCTATTTTATAATGTTATATAGGAGTTGTGTGCTGGTTTCATGTGGGGATATCATTTGGGTTGAATGCTAATTATGGTACTTCAAAATCCTGAGAATAAATTGTGAAATGAAACTGAGATTGTCATTTCCTGAGAAAACTGAGTTTATTCTCAGTTTCAGTTGAATGGGATTCTACATTGAAGTTTCCTGTTTACTGATAGAGTAACACCAGTGAGTACCACTGATACTCTAATGCAATGAACTGGTTTTCTTCCCATTTTCTTCAACTGTTAGCTAAGATATTGATTAGAGGATTAATTGATTTCTGATTTCTGTGCATGGTTTTCATTCCTTTTCAGTCCAGGTTTTGACACTCTTTCACACCCTCACAGTTCACTTACTTGTGCTCATTTCATACCCACACACATTGTTTCTACATGGTGTACACACAAGGACACATGAGCACTTCACTGATTTCTGATTTTCTATACACACACATTTCTCTACACATTACACACAACGTGATTTCAGAATTTTACTTTCCTATTAACCCCAGTTCGCCTCACTCACCCTCTACACATTCACATTCCTACCTATTCCCATTCCATGTCACATGTTTCAGCCCACTTCTACACACATAAACATTCATGTTCTCACACACACACCATTACACACACCCTTTCTCTATATATATTTCCTAATGTACATATATGTAAATATGTAATGTGTGTGTGTATATATATATATATATATATATATATATATATATATATATATATATATATATATATATATATATATATATATATATATATATATATATATATTATGGTTGTGTAATATATGGGTATCTAGTATAGATACATACATGGGTGTATAGCTTATATTAGAATATATACAAGTATCATATATATGTAACTTGTGTATATACTAAATATATGTACTATACATATATATGTGTATTGCTTTAGATATAGATAATATCTTGTGTAGTTGTGTATAGATGTTGGTTGGTTCTTTAGGCATGATATTGCCTAGTAAGCCTAGATTAGTCTTGTTAGAACTTAGAATAGCCTTGTTAGACTAGTATAGACTAGTTTGACCTAGTTTATACTTGTTAGACCTAGTTTGACCATAGTTGACCAAGTTTGACTTCTAGGGTTGACCAGAGTTGACCAAGAGTTGACTTTGGCCTAGATTGACCTAGACTCATGTAGAATGCTTAGTAGAACTTTATTTTACCATTTTAGACTTGTTGTGACTTGTGTTGTTCTGATTAGGAGCCAGACACCACTCCTCGGACAGTACTTTCATATTGGACACTCAGATACCAGGCGAGTACATTCTCTGATCATTTTATATCCTGCTTAGAATTATTTTCTGCATTAAATTACTTTACTTGTTACTGTCACGTTGGTCACACAGATTTGTACTATATGGATCCCTTCTTGAGATTTTATCCTTAGGGAGCATCGGGTACTACATGTTCTGTGCGTTTCACTTACATGGTGTATCACTATGCTTCATTGGTTCTTTGATCACATGTGACATATACTCTTATGATCACAGAGTTCCCTAGAATCTCTTATCCTATTTACTGGATATCCTAGAATCTCCTAGAATCCCCATTTATAGGATATCCATGTATCACCCTTCGGGGGCTTTGCATGGAATCGTAACATAACATGGTTGGATCCTTGTGTATTGATTGGGGGTACGGGGGAGTAGAAGTAGACATGTGAATAATAACCAAGTAGTATCTTATCAGAATCTTTCCATAGTGTCTTATCAGAATCTCATATGCCATTTATATGTCTATATTGTACTCTGACTCACTAGCCACTGTTAGTCTCTATTTATAGTAGATATTTCTATTACAGCTCTCTCTGTTTACATACTGTATTTCTTTCAGTACCTGTATCTTACTTTACTGCATGATTATATTTTCTAACCTGCTATAAACTGTTAAGATGTACTGTGCTCGCTCCTGCCCTGACTGGACCTATTAAAAATATTATAGAGGACGAGGAGGAGGCATGTGTGGATACCTTCTACGGGGCAGCCCTAGACGACACTTGCGAGCTGGACCCTCAGGAGGACCCAGCTCTAGCTGAGGACATCACCCCCATTGCCTAGACTAGTTTGGTTAGGCCTTATCTTATTTTTCTGTTGTCTTGAGACTGTTTAGCTAGACTTTACTTCTGTTCAGAGATGTTGAGTTGTATATATTCTTTCATATTCTGCAGCTGAGTTTGTACTCTGGATATTGCTGGGATATTATCTTAGACTACTTTATCATCTATTTTTTCTTGAGTTCTATATCATATCGTGCTATCTCTTTCTTAGATTGTGATTGAGTTTACTTACTGCTATGTCACCCCCATTCGGGGAGTATAAATTGTTTAGAGTTATATTGTTAGATGTATGTTGACCTAGGACATCGTTCTATCGCCGACACTGCGGCGTAGGCTGGACGTACCCACGTCTCGTGCCCTTACTCTAGGGTGCGGGTCGTGACATGTTTTTAGTGATGGCCCATGCAGGCCTAGACTAGAAGTGTAGTGGTATTCGAATTAGAGTATCAGTACAGCCTGCAGTAGGATATAGGACATTAATTTTAAGGTACTCAATCACTTTAGGAAAAATTCTTTTGTTGCCATATAAATCCTTATTGTCATCTGATCTCTTGAATTTTAATTGTCCGCCTTTGTTATTTCATTTCTTTCTCAGAAATTGATACTCTTGTTTATCTATCTTCAGGATGGTAGAGACTCGATCGCAGCGTACCATTCATGGGGATGCTATGGAGGGGACTGCTACCTCTCAGCCAGTATAGCGGGGCCAGAGGACTGCAGCTCCTGCCACCTCTGCTCGTATTGAGACCTCGGCAGCAGCAGCAAGAAGTATGCTTCCACCGGCTCGGAGGCAGGACCCAGTCATCCCAGAGGATCCTTTCCAGTAGCCGTCGCCTACAGGATACGTGGATGCAACACAGATGTTCGTGTACTTCCAGCAGTTCATGGACCGGCAGCAGGCTCGACATGACAGGGGCATGGAGTTGGCCCTTATGACGGTTGCAGCTCGACCAGTGGCCCATCAGTCGAGGACACCGGGGATAGAGCAGTTTCAGAAGATGAGCCCCAGAGATTTTTTGGGGATAAAGGGGATCCTATATGCCGATGAGTGGATCGAGCATATAGAGAATATCTTTCGTCTGGCTCGGATTCCAGTAGATCTTCAGATTGAGGCCGCAGCTAGCCGGATGCGAGATCTTGCTCGTACCTGGTATCAGTCAGACCCCAGGGTGGGGGTAGCTGGACAGACTTGGGAGCAGTTCAAGGGCTTCTTCAAGAAGAAGTTCTTTCCAGATTCAGCACTCAGAGCCTTGGAGTCGCAGTTCGAGAGCCTAGTCCAGGGGAGTCTTTCGGTGGAGGAGTACGCAGGGGAGTTTGGCCGCCTCGGCAGGTTCGTAGAGGGCTTGAGCGAGACGGCGAAGGCCCAGAGGTTCCGGAAGGGTCTAGTCAAGGAGGTCAAGTCCTTGACCAAGGGCAACCGGGATGCCACATTCGAGAAGATCTTGACGGGAGCCTTGTTGGCAGAGGATGATCTTGAGCTTAGGCTCAAGAGGGGGCGAGACCCAGTTGGGGGCAGCAGCAGCGGGGGCCACGCCAAGAGGCCTCACTTTCAGCATCAGCAGCTGAGGCAGTTCCAGCCGCAGCCGATCCAGCAGAGGCCAGTTCACCAGCAGCAGCAGCCGAGACAACACCAGCAGGATCAGAGACAGGGTGTTACTTGTGCCTACTGCAAGAAGCCTGGGCACGTCTTCAATGAGTGCCGGAAGAGGCTGGGCCAGTACCTGGTGTGTGGTTCAGCAGACCACCAGATGAGGGAGTACCGCATAGTACGAGCAGGCCCGGGAGGAGGAACCAGGGCTCCAGCAGGCCAGCAGAGGGGACCAGCCCTGCAGACGCAGCAGTAGAGGTTCGTCCAGCACCAGCAGCAGGCCAGGGGAGGCCAACAGGGGCGAGGATTCGCCATGGCAGCAGAGGATGCGGAGGCCATCGGAGAGCTGTTTGCAGTTCGATTCTTCTCGACTCCAGTCCAGCTTTTGCATTATTCGATTCCGGTGCTTCGTATAGCTTCATATCAGTATCTTTTGCGATTAGACACGGTATCGTAGCTGAATCGTTGCCTAGGACTTACAAGATCACGACTGGGGATGGCATTATCCTCGTGAGTGATGTTTGTAAAGGTCGAAGAGTAGTTTTGGGAGGCCGTGAGTTGGTGGTGATCCTGCTCGTAATGCCATTGCCGAACTACGATATAGTACTAGGCATGGATTGGTTAAGCAGGCACCACGCCAGCATTGATTGTAGAGGGGGTAGAGTTCTCTTCAGAGCGTCGGGGGAGCCAGAGTTCGAGTACTCCAGACGTCAGGCAGAGCAGAACAGCGGAGTATTCTGTGGAGTCTCGGTCGAGGAGCACGCGATTCCATACCCCTTGATTACAGAGTATATGGATGTTTTCCCAGAGGAGTTGCCAGGATTGCCACCAGACAGAGACATAGAGTTCTCGATAGACTTGGTTCCAGGAGCGGAGCCCATCTCTCAGTATGTCTATCGGGTGAACAACAGCGAGCTGGTGGAGCTGAAGAAGTAGGTGGATGAGCTACAGGACAAGGGCTTCATCCGCTCGAGTTCGTCGCCATGGGGTGCACCAGTGTTGTTCGTACCGAAGAAGGATGGGTTAGTACGGATGTGTATTGACTACAGGGCACTCAACAACCTCACGATCAAGAACAAATACCCACTGTCGCGGATCGACGATCTTTTTGACCAGTTGAGCGGAGCTCGGGTATTTTCCAAGATTGATCTGAGGTTGGGATATTACCAGGTGAAGGTGAAGGGGGAGGATATTTCTAAGACCGCTTTCAGGACGAGGTACGGGCAGTTTGAGTTTTTGGTTATGTCATTTGGGCTAACCAATGCACCAGCAGTGTTTATAAACCTTATGAACAAGGTGTTCCACCAGTATCTAGATCAGTTTGTGGTGGTGTTTATTGACGACATCTTGATATATTCTAAGACTGAGGAGGAGCACGAGGAGCATTTGAGGATAGTGCTGGAGATTCTCAGGAAGGAGCAGCTTTACGGGAAGCTCTCCAAGTGTGAATTCTTCTTGGACCGGGTGGACTTCTTGGGGCATGTGGTGACTGGAGATGGTATCTCAGTTGACCCTAAGAAGATTATAGCAGTTGAGGCATGGACAGCGCCGACTTCAGTTGCAGAGATCAGGAGTTTTCTGGGGCTGACAGGATATTATCGGAGAATTATGCAGGATTTCTCCCGGGTTGCAGAACCGTTGACTCGGTTGACCCGGAAGGATGCTGAGTATGTTTGGTCAGAGGAGTGTCAGGCAGCTTTTGATGAGTTAAAGAAGCGGCTTACGACAGCTCCGATTCTGACATTGCCTTCAGGATCAGGTAGTTTTACTATTTATAGTGATGCTTCAGGAAAGGGCCTGGGTTGCGTCTTGTAGCAGCATGGAAAAGTGATTGCCTATGCTTCCAGGAAATTACGTTCCCATGAGAAGAACTACCCTACCCATGACCTGGAGCTGGCAGCAGTGATATTTGCTCTGAAGTTGTGGAAGCATTATCTGTATGGAGAGAGGGTGGAGATCTTCACAGATCACAAAAGCTTAAAGTATGTGTTCACTCAGAAGGAGTTGAACATGAGACAGCGCAGATGGCTAGAGTTGATGAAGGATTTTGACATCCTACTTCAGTATCACCCAGGGAAGGCCAACGTGGTTGCCGATGCCTTGAGTAGGTATCCGACAGCCATGTGTTTGACCATGGATCGGCATTTGCTTGCAGACTTAGAGAGCCTTGGGATTGAGGTGATCGTGCCCGGAGTGCAGATACAGATGTAGGGCATGCAGATTCAGTCAGACTTGGTAGAGAGGATCAAGTCGGCACAGTTTGCGGACGTTGCTCTGCGGTGTCTCCGAGAGCAGGTTCGAGCAGGATTGCTGGAGGGCGAGTTTTCTCTTGCAGAGGATGGTGCCTTGAGGCACGGTTCTAGGTTATGTGTGCCCAGCAGAGATCTCAGAGAGCAGGTTATGTAGGAGGCCCACAGATCTCAGTACTCTATATACCCGGGTGCCAACAAGATGTACCGAGATCTGAGGGAGCATATTTGGTGGTCAGGGATGAAGCGGGAGGTGGCTCACTTCGTGGCTAGGTGTTTGGTCTGTCAGTAGGTCAAGGCAGAGAGGCAGAGGCCCGGTGGATTGTTGCAGCCACTGCCCATTCCCGAGTGAAAATGAGAGCATATAACTATGGACTTCGTATCAGAATTGTCGCGTACACCAGGAGGAAAAGATGTGATTTGGGTCATCGTTGACAGGTTGACCAAATCAGCCCACTTCTTGCCATTCAAGGTGGGTACGTCTACAGAGAGGCTGGCGGAGATGTATATGCGGAAGATAGTCAGGATTCATGGGGTTCCGGTCAGCATCGTCTCAGATCGGGATCGTCGCTTTACTTCCCATTTCTGGAGGAGTCTGCAGACCAGCTTGGGCACTCAGCTCAAGTTTAGTACTGCATACCACCCCCAGACGGACGGCCAATCAGAGCAGACTATTCAGACACTTGAGGATATGCTACGGACGTGCGTCCTAGACTTTGGAGGTTCCTGGGAGGATCATCTTCATTTGGTAGAGTTTACTTACAACAATAGTTTCCAAGCCAGTATTAAGATATCACCTTTCGTGGCTCTGTACGGGCGTAGGTGTCGTACACCCTTATCTTGGAATGATGTTGGTGAGCGAGCTTTACTGGGGCTAGAGATGGTTGTTGACGCAGCCGAGAAGGTAAAGCTCATCAGGGACAGACTTTGTGTGGCACAGGACAGACATCGGCACTGGGCCGATAGCCACCGGAGGCCGTTGGAGTTTGAGGTACAGATTAGAGTAGGATTAGATTTAGGTTTGTTTGTTTGTGATTTTTGATCATGTTTGTTTATTATAATTAATTGAGACCTTGCTTGTGATTAGGTCGGAGACCAGGTTTTCTTGAGGATATCTCCGACTCGTGGTACGATACATTTTGGTGGAGGTAGGAAGCTTAGCCCGTGCTTCATCGGCCCTTTCGTTATCAACGGGAGAGTCGGTGACGTTGCATACAGGCTAGACTTGCCGCCTGTGCTAGTGGGGGTCCACAACGTATTCCATGTATCACAGTTGAGACGGTACGTGGCTGACCCTAGCCATGTGCTCGATCATTCAGAGATTGAGGTTGGGCCTTCTCTCAGCTATCCAGAGTAGCCAGTGGAGATTCTGGATCGACGAAAGAAGGTTCTGAGGAACCAGGTGATATCCTTGGTACGCGTCGCATGGAGGCATCATTCTCCAGGAGAGTCTACATGGGAACGGGAGGATGAGATGCGCGAGCGATACCCTTATCTTTTTGGACCGTGAGGTATACTTTCTATCCTTCTCATCAGTTGCATTTCGTCTTTCAATTTTGAGGACGAAATTCTTTTAAGGAGGGTAGATTTGTCACTACCACATTTCTAGTGTGAGGGTATTTTTGTCATTTTTGGGATTATTTGAATTTACTAGAATTTAATATATATTATTAGGAATTTTTTAATAATTTAATTGAATGGTTGATTTAAATACTAATTTAATTATTGCCTTGTGATTTTGGTTAGCCTAACCTAGATTGGACCTAACCTAGATTGGTCATAACTATCTTAGTGAGCCACTTTGAGAATTAGATGGTTTAGTTAAGGGTTTAAGTCAAGTTTAGTCAAGTTAAGTGATTTTGCAAAAGACTAGGATAGAACCCTTTGTTCTAGGCTATCCATTAGTCTAGATTCATTCCTAGCCATAGGATGAAACCTAAAAACCCTAACCCTAACAAATATAACCAGCCAAGACTTTCCTCCTTGCCTATATAATATCTCTATAGGGAATTGTGCCACTTTCTTTATTAGTTCTTCACTTTCTAAGGAATAGGTAAGCCTTCATTTAGTTTTCTTCATAGTTTAATGGATAGGACTCTATTTTATTTGGGATTTCTTCTATTGTGACCTAATCAACGTTTTCTTGCTGTTTGTGGAGTCACATCACAGGTTTGGGACAATTTGAGGGAGTTTTAAAGCTTGGAGAACCATTCTCTATTGGGGTTTTTTGAGGATTTTGCAACCATAGGTAATTTCTTTAATACACCATGAATCCCTAATTTTATTTCACATTTAGGGAGTCCTAGACCTAACCTAGCTATAGGAATAGGTAACCCTAGGTTTTGAGCACTGTACGTGTCTGTATCGGACACGTATCAGCGTGTACTGGAATATGTTCGACGAAATGCCTCAAAGGGCATTTTGTTTGATTTTGTGAATTATTTTTGAATAGGAAGTTAGGTATTGATCTCGCTTACATGTTTCTATTGTACTGAGCACACTTTCGTGTCATGTCGTGTCGAGTTGACACAGGCACGTGGACATGCGGTGCCCACACGCGCACACTGGCAGGATATTGCCCTGCTACTCGGGGCTTGGTGTGCAGTACATACTACACTTCGATGCACGAGACTCGACACACGTGTCGTACTCGTGACTGACACGAGGTTCGTAAAGTGTCATGAACCCTCGTGTCATGTCGGACACGGATTCGTGTATGTACTGTTCGTGAACTGTGTGCGTGTAGTGTGTTTATGGGTTCCCTGTTTCATTCAGTTTTCATATGATTTAAATAGTGTTTTTATTTACCAATTCAGATCCTAACATGTCTAATGATGTATGTAGAATTAGTTTACATGATTAAGTTAGGTTTTTATGTGGAAGTTTGGGATCGAATGATAGAGTAAAGGCTTGGCTGATACATTCTGATACATTATTTTTTTCAGTATTTTTTCTGACTTTTAATCTCAGTTTTGTTGATGATTTTACTGCTAATTAAAATACACCATGAATCCCTAATTTTATTTCACATTTAGGGAGTCCTAGACCTAACCTAGCTATAGGAATAGGTAACCCTAGGTTTTAAGCACTGTACGTGTCCGTATCGGACACGTATCAGCGTGTACTGGAATGTGTTCGACGAAATGCCTCAAAGGGCATTTTGTTTGATTTTGTGAATTGTTTTTGAATAGGAAGTTAGGTATTGATCTCGCTTACATGTTTCTATTGTACTGAGCACACTTTCGTGTCATGTCGTGTCGAGTTGACACAGGCGCGTGGACACGCGGTGCCCACACGCGCGCACTGGCAGGATATTGCCCTGCTACTCGGGGCTTGGTATGCAGTGCACACTACACTTCGATGCACGAGACTCGACACACGTGTCGTACTCGTGACTGACACGAGGTTCATAAAGTGTCATGAACCCTCGTGTCGTGTCGGACACGGATTCGTGTATGCACTGTTCGTGAACTGTGTGCGTGCAGTGTGTTTATGGGTTCCCTGTTTCATTCAGTTTTCATATGATTTAAATAGTGTTTTTATTTACCAATTCAGATCCTAACATGTCTAATGATGTATGTAGAATTAGTTTACATGATTAAGTTAGGTTTTTATGTGGAAGTTTGGGATTCGAATGATAGAGTAAAGGCTTGGCTGATACATTCTGATACATTGTTTTTTTCAGTATTTTTTCTGACTTTTAATCTCAGTTTTGTTGATGATTTTACTGCTAATTAACCCCCACATGTTTGATAGTTCACATTTGGTTTGGTTTTACAAATCAATTGATTTTTGGATGTGAGAATGGAAATTGACACATGAGTTGGATTTCGAATTTTCTGTACACCTGATACATGTTGATATTGGGAATTCCCTTAATTCTGATACTATCATGTATCAGTGATATGTTTTACTGTTTATTTTTCCCTGTTCGAATTTAGTTTAATGATTTATAGCATGTATTATGTTATGTTTTAATTACTACACATCAAATATCTTGTTTAGAAAGTAGGGGATTCATTTGTTAGTTGAATGGATGGATAAGAGTTCGAATTGCAGTGAGAAACTATTGTTCACGGATACATGTATTCCTTCAAACCTGAGATGGTTCAAATCCCAGTTTCTATGATAACTTACACCTATTTTATAATGTTATATAGGAGTTATGTGTTGGTTTCATGTGGGGATATCATTTGGGTTGAATGCTAATTATGGTACTTCGAAATCCTGAGAATAAATTGTGAAATGAACCTGAGATTGTCATTTCCTGAGAAAACTGAGTTTATTCTCAGTTTCAGTTGAATAGGATTCTACATTGAAGGTTCCTGTTTACTGATAGAGTAACACCAGTGAGTACCACTGATATGCAATGAACTGGTTTCCTTTCCATTTTCTTCAACTGTTAGCTGAGATATTGATTAGAGGATTAATTGATTTCTGATTTCTGTGCATGGTTTTCATTCCTTTTCAGTCCAGGTTTTGACACTCTTTCACACCCTCACAGTTCACTCACCTGTGCTCATTTCATACCCACATATACTATTTCTACATGATGTACACACAAGGACACATGAGCGCTTCACTGATTTCTGATTTCCTGTACACACACATTTCTCTACACATTACACACAATGTGATTTCAAAATTTTACTTTCCTATTAACCCCAGTTCCCCTCACTCACCCTACACATATTCACATTCCTACCTATGTAGGAACGAAATAGTAAAGCGTAATACTCTAGAGGGGGTGAATAGAGTTGGCAGCGGAATAATGCTAATTAAAAGTGTTAGCAGCACAATCACAGAATATTAATCACAACTGAAATAATGTAAAGGCAAAGTTAAGAGAGCAAACGCAAAGACAGCGATGTATACTGGTATCCCTCTGTTGAGGACTAATCCAGTTGGTAGAACTCTTGCTACCAGTTGAATCCACTATTGGAAAAATTGCAAGTTTTCTTACGAAGTCCTTGCAACTTCTACAACGCGAGCTTTGATACGAAGAACTCGTCCAACTTCAAATGTGAAGAGGTATTCTTCAATCAAGCCTTCTGATTACAATCTCTCAGAAACTTCTAGACCGTACCGCACTGGCAAATTGACTAGAGGATTGTAACTGGCTTGGGATCTGAAATTGAAAGCTCTAGAAAACTCTTTGGAAGACTGAAAGCTTTAGATAGAGAGAAGATTGAAAGTGAATGAGTGAATTGAAATGATCGAAATCCTTCTCTATTTATAGGAGTTCCAAAGGCATACTTCTGTAGAATTCGGGCAGATTTCGGGCAGAACTCTTTGAGCAAATCTCGGTCAAATCCGCAACTGCAGGAGGACCAAGTTCCAGAGATTCAAAATCACAACGGCCACCAACCGAACTCTGGCCGAACTCTGGCCGAACTCGGTCCGAGTTCTGTCAGGGTTAAGTCAGGATTTAGTTAGGGTTTTTGAAAAAAGCTTTTGGTGATTTTTGAAAACCTTTTTGAAAACCTTTTTGTAAACCTTTTTGAGAGGTCATTTTAAAAACATTTTGAACTCATTTAGGGATAGCCTATTTGCCAGTACGACTCGGTGTACAACAAATTCCTAGACTCAAATAAAATAAAAATTATATTGCATAGGAAATACAGACTCGAGTAGGCAAACAGATCTTCGGTCTTGAATGGAGTGTATAGCCAATCTTGCTTATGTCCAAGAATCCGAGATGTCCCAACTAGCTTTGTATATCCAGACAGAGTTTAATCAATTATTAAAATCAGGTTGACCATATGACCAATGGGCCAACAATCTCCCCCATTTTGATAATTGACAAACTATGAATGATATAACATTAAGCTTGTTCAAAAAGAATCAAAACGTGAAATTGTTCATGTCCTGTATTTAACTCAAAAAAATGTTAGATCTTTAATTTTCTCCCCCTTTGTCACTTAGCAAAATAATTGCACAAGAGAAGGCTCCCCCGCATTTAATGCAGAAAGCTCTCCCGCAATTAATGCATAAGGAACAAATAGTGAGAAAACATATATAAGAGATAAGGCATAAAAAATTAGAGAGATATCATTGCAGGCATGTATTGTCTCTAAAGAATATTATCACAGGCATGCTATTGTTTCAAAAACATAAAAGAAATCTCAGGCATGCTATTTCACAGGCAGTTTGTAATAAAGAAGCAGTATAAAGAGATAGTGCTAAAACAAAGTGCTGAAATAAACTGAAGTATCATAAATGAAACACCATAAGCATGTCCATGAAGATAAAAGTACTGAAAGCATACTACAAAGTGCTGATAAATATCAAAAGTACTGATAAAAAGAAATACTGATAAAAACTTGGAATGTTGGAGCATTTCCAAGTATACAATAGAATGTCACTAAAAAATCAAATCACATCTCCTCATCACTATCCTCGTCATCACCAACGTCAGCTCGACCAGCATGTCCTGAAGGACCAGCACCAGAAGTACCAGCGCCAGAAGGATGAGTAGGGGCGCCAGTATAGAACTCACCAACGTAGTCACGAGGTGCATGATACCAATCATAGGCGTTACCTGGCTGGAAGTAGGCATGGACAGCCTCATCCTCACAGCGGTAACCCGAAAAAGCTGGATCTCGAGGGATGGAACTGGCTGAATTACCAGTCTGAGCAAAACGAAGATCATCCAAGGAGTTCGCCATCGCCTGATAACAGGTGACGTCACGGAACTCACGCTCGCGAGCCATGTCCATCATCGAGACGTGCAAAGCAGATAAGTGCTGATGTATGCCCTCAAATGTCATGGCATACTAATGAGGTGGTGGAGGAGGTGTAGTAGGAGGAGCAGTAGGTGGAGCTGTAGCAGTCATGCTACGATGAGATAACTGAAGAAACTTGGGCTTAGAGTCTGGAGTACAAGTCGATAGATCGATCTCGAATCGCTGAAAGATACGAGGGAGAATCATCGCGTAAGAGAGATTTTGATCTCTTGTACGACATCGTCCCATCATCTGAATGATAGTCTTAGGGGTAGAAAAAGGAATCCCCTTAAGAATATGGTACATGGCGGACAGCTCAAGTGAGGTCACATCATCTTTGGAAGTGGATTTGGGAAGGATAGTAGAGTAGATGATGCGATGCAATTCGTAGTTGAACAAGTTCAGGTTGTTAGCCTTGAACTTTCCAGAGCGTACTCTGTCAGGAGCACAGAGTTCCGCTTTGAAACTAGTGAGTGTCGTGCCTTCGAGAAAATCGAATTTCGTGATGTCTACTAGCGGTTCACCTTCATTGGGAATACCAAGAATCTCCGCTAGGAGGGCATCATCGAACTCGATGTCGATGCCTCCAACACGTGTGCTCACAAAAAAAGTATTTACTACGAGATTGCAATAGAATAAACGAATGGCATTAGTAGCTATCAGGAAGCACAGTTTAACAAATAAGTGTAACCCTAATGCCTCAAACAAGTGACGATGATCGGGAAATACCGTCCATTTGATCGGAGCGCCGCCGCTATGGATCGGGTGGAAAAATCACCGTACCATAATAGGGCTTGGTCGAGGGTTTGAAAGAAAAACCCATCGAAAGCGCCGTCACTCGTTTGGATCGGCGAAAAGAGTGAATCCGTGTGTGGATTCGAAGACGACCCTTCCTCACTAGGAGTGGTCTTCTTCTTCCTCTTGAATGGATTAAATCTAGGTGCCATTGAAATAAAAAGCACAAATTGAAAGGTGGAGAGAGAGGGAGTTATACCTCACGAAATCAGGATATGTTGTAGAGAATGTCGATCTCCGCACGATTCCAAATTTTGGAGAGATTTCACCAAGTAGATTGGAAGGAAAAGATTGGTGAAGAACTAGGGTTTGATGGCTCGGGTCGACTGCTGCTGCTGCTTGAATTGGTTTGGAAGCAATGAAAGAGAAGAAGCTCTCGGGTTCTGGATATATACACAGATACCCTCAACCAAACTCGGGCCTAATTCGGTCAGAACTCTGGCCGAATTCGCCTAGGGTTCTTCAAAGTTGATTTTTGCCACTTCTTTTTCATTGTCTCATTTCAAATATTTAATTCAAAGATTAGTTATTTTAGCCTTCAAATAACATAATTAATAATATTTTATGAATTAAATATCGTTACACAGCGACTGTTTCAGATTAGCTGTAGGAGTACTGTCCCAGCTGGCGGAGGTTCACCGGGGAACTCTTAAATACCGCTTCGCTTCAACCGTAGTTGTGGTGACAGACAGACTCTTTATTGGCTTGTCTCTAACACAGTTTTTGCGTATTGAGATATAATCATAAAACAAAATCAATTAATATTATTGACGTCCAAAATTCCTAATTCTCGACGTAAATAATTGAAACGATCTTCCGCTAGAGGTTTAGTGAAGATGTCAGCTAATTGATTTTCAGTATCTATGTACACAAGGTTTATATCTCCATTTTGATGATGATCTCTAAGAAAATGATGTCTAATCTCGATATGTTTAGTACGAGAGTGACATACTGGATTCTTAGTCAAATTAATAGTGCTCGTGTTATCACAGAAAATGGAAATACGTGTGTAAAATAAATCATAGTCTTCTAGGGTTTGTTTCATCCACAAAATCTGAGCGCAACAACGTCCTGCGGCGATGTACTCAGCCTCTGTTGTTGATAGGGCTACAGAATTTTGCTTTTTACTAAACCAAGAGACTAAAGCTTTGCCTAAGAAATGACATGTGCCACTTGTACTTTTTCTATCAACTTTGCATCTAGCAAAATCTGCATCCGAATAACCAATAAGGTCAAAGGACTTAGTTTTGGGATACCACAAGCCAACAGAAGAAGTGCCTTTAAGGTATCGAAAGATACGCTTAACTGCGGACAGATGTGATTCCTTTGGGTTAGCTTGAAAACGTGCACACAGGCAAACACTAAATATTATATCTGGACGACTAGCAGTTAAATAAAGTAAACTACCAATCATACCTCGATACTTACGTGTGTCGACCGGCTTGCCTTGTTCATCTGAATCAAGCTTTGTTGAAGTTGCCATTGGAGTGCCAATAGGTTTGACATTGTCCAGATCGAACTTCTTTAGCAAGTCTTTTGTGTACTTGGCTTGATTTATGAATGTCCCTTTATCAGTTTGTTTGATTTGTAATCCGAGAAAGAATTTCAGCTCTCCCATCATGCTCATCTCAAACTCATTCTGCATACACTTAGAAAATTCTTGACACAGAGATTCATCAGTAGATCCAAATATAATATCATCAACATAGATTTGAATTAAAAGCAGCTTGCCATTAAAAGATTTAATAAACAGTGTAGTGTCAACCTTCCCTTTTGAAAAATCGTTGTCAAGTAGAAAAGAGCTTAGACGATCATACCAAGCACGAGGGGCTTGTTTTAAACCGTATAGAGCTTTCTTCAACTTGAAAACATGATCTGGGTTTTTGAAATCTGTGAAACCTGGAGGTTGTACTACAAAAACTTCTTCTTTTATAAATCCATTTAAAAAAGCACTTTTCACATCCATTTGAAAAAGTTTGAAATCATGAAAACATACAAATGTACATAACATGCGAATGGATTCTAATCTCGCAACTGGGGCATAAGTCTCATCGTAGTCGATACCTTCTTCTTGATTGTATCCTTGAGCTACGAGTCGAGCCTTATTACGAGTCACTAAACCATTCTCATTCAGTTTGTTTCAGAATACCCAACGGGTGCCAATGACCGGATGATCAACAGGCCTGGGAACAAGTTCCCAAACTTGATTCCGTTCAAATTGGTTTAATTCCTCTTACATAGCATCTATCCAAAAACTATCACTACATGCTTCATCAATAGTTTTAGGTTCTAGCTGTAACATAAATGCAACACTAGAAACAATATCTCTACAGGATGTACGAGTACTTACTCCCTTGGTAATATCACCAATTACCAAATCCTTTGGATGATTAGTTGTAAATTTCAACCTTTTCGCTTCATTCTGAAAGTAGCTGGTTCCTGGATCTTCTCTAGGAGGTTCTGCTAGTGCAGAGCTTGGTTGAGAATCAGCTGGAGTTGAGCTTGGTACAGATGTATCTTTGTTATTGTCATCAATCGTCATTTGATTTAATTCATCAAAGGTGACATTGATTGACTCTTCGATGATCATGGTACGTTTGTTGAAGACTCTGTATCCTTTGCTCTTGGCCGCATAACCTAAAAATATACCTTCATCGGCCTTTTCATCAAATTTTTCCAAATTGTCTTTTGTATTAAGAATAAAACATTCACAACCAAAAATTATAAAGTATGAAACAGAAGGAATTCTATCAAACCATAACTCAAATGGAATCTTCTTCGATTTGGGTCGAATTAGAACTCTATTGAGAACAAAGCAAGCTGTGTTGACAGCTTCAGCCCAGAAATATTTGGGTAGACTAAACTGGTTTAACATCACTCTGGCCATTTCGGTTAGAGTTCTGTTCTTACGTTCCACAACTCCATTTTGTTGTGGAGTCCTAGGGCATGAGAACTCGTGTATAAAACCGTGTGTGTCACAAAATTGCTCAAAATCAGCATTCTCGAATTCGCCACCATGATCGCTTCTAATGCGAGTGATCATGTAACCTTTTTCATTCTGAACTTTCTTACAAAAGGCGACAAATTCGGATAATACATCATTCTTGCGTGTCAAGAAATATACCCACGTGTATCTAGAGAAGTTATCTACAATTACGAAAGCATATATAAAGTTTACCTCCGAGGCTAGCAACTCTGCTAGGACCAAATAAGTCCATATGAAGCAATTGTAGAGGTCTAGTAGTACATACTGCGTTTACTGACTTGAAAGTAGATCTGGTAGCTTTGTTCCTTTCACATTGGCTGCATACCGAATCCTTTTTGAATGTAATGTCCGGTAAACCGCGTACTAGCTTCTTTGTGGATAATCTTGATATTGTATCCATATTAGCGTGACCGAGTCTCATATGCCACAGATGACTCTCATCACTCTTGGCCATTAAGCATCTACCTGAAATGTTAGTTTCTTCTAACAAATAAAAAACATATATATTGTCTTCCCTGATACCTTCAAAGATAGTACTACCAGTTGAGCTATCAACTATAGTACATTTGTCTTTGCCAAAGTTGATGCCATAACCATGATCAGCTAGATGACTTATGCTGAGTAGGTTATGTTTCAACTCGGTAACCAGACAGACATCCTTAATTACAGGATAGGAAGACTTACCAACATCACCGATACCAATAATATACCCTTTCAAATTATTACCGAAGGAGACATAGCCTTCCTTTTTTTTCTTCGACAGTATTGCAAATAGGGTAGCGTCACCGGTCATATGCCGTGAGCAACCGCTGTCGAGGATCCATTTGCTTCTAGCATGTGAAGGGTGTTCCACCTACAAAACAGTTTGCAGATGAAACCTTTGGTACCCATTTCTTGTAGGGTCCTGAATTGTTAGCTTTAGGTATCCAAGCATAAACATTTAAATCTACAAGCTTTCTCATTCTACATGAAGATGATATATGACCAATGAGGCCACAATAATGACATTGTGCATGTCGAGTGTTGAAAGCTGAGTGGTGTGCATGGTTGGTAGGTTTGGGTTTTCTAGTATAGAAGAAAGCATACCTATAATCTTGTTTGGGCTTAACCTTTTGGGGTAAAGGTTTAATAGGGTTAGGTCTGACAGTGTTTAGCTTGGGAATGTTCTGATTTCTCGGTAAGTGACACGTGTTAGGATAGGAAGCAGCAGGCTCAGGCTGTTTTCCTAACCTAATTTTCAATCTTTTGGAAGTGTCATACAACTTAGTATAATCAGAAGTAAGTGATTCCATTCTGATTTGTGCACATTGAAGACTTTTCTTCTCTATAGAAAGTTCTTCCTTGAGTTGGTCAATAATTTTGTCTTTCTCTTCAGATGACTTGGTAGTCTCGTGTAATAAGAGCTTTATTGAAGAAAGCTCACCAGACTCACTAACATTATTTCTAACCTCAGCTAGTAGGTCGGTAAGTCTACCTATTTCACCTTTGTACTCTTTGAGTACCTTCTTAGAGGTCTGATACTTACTACGCAGTTTCCTGTAATCAGTCATCAGGTCACTGAAGGCATCTCCTAATTGCTCAAAGGTGAAGTCATCATAAGTATCAACTACAGGTTCAGTAGGTACCTGATCGGATGCCATAAAGCATACGTTTGCAGCGTCTTCTGATTGTTCGTCTTCTGAGTCGCTGGCTTCACTTTCATGCCATATGCTGGTGTTGGCATATTTCTGTGATGTTGATCTCTTCAGGTTCCCTTTTTCATACCTGTTGCTCTTCTTGCTTGATGATGAGTTTATGGGACAATCCTTCTTCATGTGTCCCTTCTTTTTGCAACCATAGCAGACATCATCTTCTTGGTACCAGTTGTTGCTGTTGTTCTCTTTGACTCTCTTCTCATGTCTCATGAATCTTTTGAACTTCCTTGCTAGGAGTGCTTGATCTTCAGTGTCAGATCCACTGCTGTCTGAGTCATCTTCAGCAGCTTTTCTGTACTGAGCCTTGAGGGCAATAGTCTTCTCCTTTGGTGCAGGCTCTTCAAAATCTTGTAGCTCCAGTTCATGAGTGAATAGCTTACCTATGAGTACTTCAAGGGATATAGTTGTGAGGTCGTTTCCTTCAATGATTGCAGTAGCCTTTGGAATCCAGTTCTTAGTGAGAGCTCGCAGGAGTTTGCGAATCTTTTCATGGTTACTGTAATCTTTGCCTAGGGAGGACAAAGGATTTACAATATCCAAGAACCTCTCGAACATTTGTGTAACTGTTTCGTTGGGCTTCATTTTGAACGCCTCGTACTCTTGAGTAAGTCTGCTGACTTTAGATTCCTTGACTTGAGTCGTGCCTTCATGTGTGACTTCGAGTAGCTTCCATACTTTATTAGCCGTTGTGCAGATAGACACCCTGTTAAATTCAGTTCTATCTAAAGCACAAAAGAGAGCATTAATGGCACGTGCGTTAAGACTGGCCATTTTCTTTTCTTCCTCTGTATATCTGCTATGGGGTTTTTCAACTAAAACTCCATCAACATTTATACGAGGTGGCTTTTGATAGCCATCAAGAACAATGGACCATAAATCAAAATCAAGAGATTTCAAGAAGAAACTCATCCGTGTTTTCCAATATGTATAATTCGTACCATCAAACAGTGGGGGTCTGTTTGTGGCCTGGACTTCACTTATGAATTTCACAATTGCCATGTGTTGTGCTGTGATCTATATAACAGTTAATTAAAATGAATAAATAATTGCACTGTTACTTTTGCTTTACCTGTAACACCTGCTCTGATACCAATTATAGAAACGAAATAGTAAAGCGTAATACTCTAGAGGGGGGGTGAATAGAGTTGGCAGCGGAATAATGCTAATTAAAAGTGTTAGCAGCACAATCACAGAATATTAATCACAACTGAAATAATGTAAAGGCAAAGTTAAGAGAGCAAACGCAAAGACAGCGATGTATACTGGTATCCCTCTGTTGAGGACTAATCCAGTCGGTAGAACTCTTGCTACCAGTTGAATCCACTATTGGAAAAACTGCAAGTTTTCTTACGAAGTCCTTGCAACTTCTACAACGCGAGCTTTGATACGAAGAACTCGTCCAACTTCAAATGTGAAGAGGTATTCTTCAATCAAGCCTTCTGATTACAATCTCTCAGAAACTTCTAGACCGTACCGCACTGGCAAATTGACTAGAGGATTGTAACTGGCTTGGGATCTGAAATTGAAAGCTCTAGAAAACTCTTTGGAAGACTGAAAGCTTTAGATAGAGAGAAGATTGAAAGTGAATGAGTGAATTGAAATGATCAAAATCCTTCTCTATTTATAGGAGTTCCAAAGGCAGACTTCTGTCAGAATTCGGGCAGAATTCGGGCAGAACTCTTTGAGCAAATCTTGGTCAAATCCGCAACTGCAGGAGGACCAAGTTCCAGAGATTCAAAATCACAACGGCCACCAACCGAACTCTGGCCGAACTCGGTCCGAGTTCTGTCAGGGTTAAGTCAGGGTTTAGTTAGGGTTTTTGAAAAAAGCTTTTGGTGATTTTTGAAAACCTTTTTGTAAACCTTTTTGAGAGGTCATTTTAAAAACATTTTGAACTCATTTAGGGATAGCCTATTTGCCAGTACGACTCGGTGTACAACAAATTCCTAGACTCAAATAAAATGAAAATTACATTGCATAGGAAATACAGACTCGAGTAGGCAAACAGATCTTCGGTCTTGAATGGAGTGGATAGCCAATCTTGCTTATGTCCGAGAATCCGAGATGTCCCAACTAGCTTTGTATATCCAGACAGAGTTTAATCAATTATTAAAATCAGGTTGACCATATGACCAATGGGCCAACAACCTATTCCCATTTCCTGTCACATGTTTCAGCCCACTCCTACATACACAAACATTCATGTTCTCACACACACACCATTACACACACCCTCTCTCTATATATATTTCCTAATGTACATATATGTAAATATGTAATGTGTATATATATATATATATATATATATATATATATATATATATATATATATATATATACATATATATATATATATTGTGTAATATATGGCTATCTAGTATAGATACATACATGGGTGTATAGCTTATATTAGAATATATACAAGTATCATATATATGTAACTTGTGTATATACTAAATATATGTACTATACATATATATGTGTATTGCTTTAGATATAGATAATATCTTGTGTAGTTGTGTATAGATGTTGGTTGGTTCTTTAGGCATGATATTGCCTATTAAGCCTAGATTAGTCTTGTTAGAACTTAGAATAGCCTTGTTAGACTAGTATAGACTAGTTTGACCTAGTTTAGACTTGTTAGACCTAGTTTGACCATAGTTGACCAAGTTTGACTTCTAGGGTTGACCAGAGTTGACCAAGAGTTGACTTTGGCCTAGATTGACCTAGACTCATGTAGAATGCATAGTAGAACTTTGTTTTACCATTTTAGACTTGTTGTGACTTGTGCTGTTCTGATTAGGAGCCAGACACCACTCCTCGGACAGTACTTTCATATTGGACACTCAGATACCAGGCGAGTACATTCTTTGATCATTTCATATCCTGCTTAGAATTATTTCCTGCATTAAGTTACTTTACTTGTTACTGTCACGTTGGTCACACGGATTGGTACTATATGGATCCCTTCTTGAGATGTTATCCTTAGGGAGCATCGGGTACTACATGTTCTGTGCGTTTCACTTACATGGCGTATCACTATGCTTTATTAGTTCTTTGATCACTTGTGACATATACTCTTATGATCACAGAGCCTCCTAGAATCTCTTATCCCATTTACTGTGTATCCTAGAATCTCCTAGAATCCCTATTTATGGGACATCCATGTATCACCCTTCGGGGACTTTGCATGGAATCATAACATAACCTGGTTGGATCCTTGTGTATTGATTGGGGGTACGGGGGAGTAGAAGTAGACATGTGAATAATACCCAAGTCGTATCTTATCAGAATCTTTCCATAGTATCTTATCAGAATCTCCTATGCCATTTACATGTCTATATTGTACTCTGACTCACTAGCCACTGTTAGTCTCTATTTATAGTAGATATTTCTATTACAGCACTCTCTCTGTTTACATACTGCATTTCTTTTAGTACCTGTATCTTACTTTACTGCATGATTATATTTTCTAACCTGCTATGAACTGTTGAGATGTACTGTGCTCGCTCCTGTCCTGACTGGACCTGTTGAAAATATTACAGAGGACGAGGAGGAGGCCTGTGTGGATACCTTCTACGGGGCAGCCCTAGACGACACTTGCGAGCTGGCCCCTCAGGAGGACCCAGCTCTAGCTGAGGACATCACCCCCATTGCCTAGACTAGTTTAGTTAGGCCTTATCTTATTTTTCTGTTGTCTTGAAACTATTTAGCTAGACTTTAATTCTGTTCAGAGATGTTGAGTTGTATATATTCTTTCATATTCTGTAGCTGAGTTTGTACTCTGGATATTGCTGGAATATTATCTTAGACTACTTTATCATCTATTTTTCCTTGAGTTCTATATCATATCGTGCTATCTTTTCCTTAGACTGTGATTGAGTTTACTTACTGCTATGTCACCCCCATTCGGGGAGTATAAATTGTTTAGAGTTATATTGTTAGATATATGTTGACCTAGGACAGCGTTCTACCGCCGACACTACGGCGTAGGTTGGATGTACCCTCGTCTCGTGCCCTTACTCTAGGGTGCGGGTCGTGACACCGCCCATGCCGACTCATCTATATGAGGTCACTAGCATAACAAGCTATACCTGGACTCATAGCTTGCGTTGGCCGGGACCCTTCCAGCGCAAGGTAGCTAGCCCTGCTGGAAGTCCCCGACTAACCCGGTGCTATCGATTCAGCACAGCTATCCCTTGTTTCCATACTCAGCCATAACGGTCCCGGGCCCTGTGGGTCACCGTTACGGGGAAACTATTTACCTTGTCGACAAGTTGTTCAATGATCATGAAAGACCCGACTTAAACTGACGTCTCACACAGTCATTCTACTTTCAGTGTTACCATCACTTCCAGGGCCATGTTCGATAACTCTCATATTTGCGACCGCCTCGACGACCCATGGTTGCGAGCATTCCTCTTTCTTGTCCTATCTTTTCATTCGACTCAGGAATGACTATTTGAAAGCCCTCCTCCAACTCAATTAAATCAACTGTGGCTTGTGCCTTAAAAATACTAAGTCTGTGACATCGTGTCTTAAACCAACTTGAACTCTATGCGACACCACCGCACAAGTCACACTCTATATGATGGGCCTTGAGACTGTAAGACTATGTTGTTATACCCAGCCATAGAACTCGTAGGACCGTGCTTGCTACTACTCCGATAGCCTAACATAACTTGTCTAACTTAACTTTGCAACAATTTGACGAGCAAAGGCTGCGTCAAGCTTCGCCTTGGTGGAACGTGCCGTGCACGTGCCCGGCTTGAACAAACAAGTTATTTGGTTGCCTAGACTTATGTCACAAGATGTGTAATACAGCTTAACCAATGGGCGGGCAAAGGCTATGCCAAGCCTTGGGCAATGGATCGTGCATGCTTTATCAAGCATTCATACGGACGATGCGTATGACCTAGACTACATTCATAACTTCGCCTACTCAACCAACTTTCCTTCTCCCAAGCCACGGGACAAAGGATTGAGTGTCGTTTTCAAAGCACGTCGTGCACCAACTCTAAGCTGATCGTTGGATCTTCTATATTCTAACTCAATTAGACTCGTCGGGATTATTTCCTTAGCTACGTGGATTTGTCTCTATTATTATCAAGCCTACTTTTGCAAGTTAAAAATATGTGATTTATTATGTGAAGGCAAAGATGAGGCGAGTTCACCGAAACTATCCTACCTGAGCGAGCGGTCGCCTCGACCGAGTGATGACTTCGAGCAGTCGTTGCAAGGCTAAGTCCGAACGTCGTCGGCGTTCCGATTCCTCCGATTGACCGGGCGGGACACGGCACTACAGTTTGTAGAAAATCGGGTCACGATTTTCGTAATTGTAAAGTACGAAAGCGTACTACCGAGAAAGAGCCAATGGAATCAAATGAACTAAGTGATATGTCATTGATTTAATTATCATTATGTACTATTGTTTTCTTCTTTCATTTACCCAACTTTTATTATTGGTTTCCCATAAAATTGTTCCAAATGCAACAGAAAACTTCTTTATGACAAAAAGATATATTATATGGCAGCAAGATTCTGAAACAATCTAGCAAGATTATGAAATATTAATACCAAAAATCCTATAAAAACTCACCAAATCTTAATTTATTCAATTGCCAAGATAAAGAGTTCTATGATTGTGGAAATTACGAGGTAAGGGTTCGTTTTGATATAATTTTCATAGCACATTTTAAGAACATTATAACTCCACAAAACTTTATTCCTAACCATTTGTTACAAAACAAATGAACATATTTCATTAGATAAAAGATTTTTTTATCATCTTCTATCTTCACCCATCAGAGTGTACTCCTTTCGACCTTTGCTGCTTAATTATATTGTTGCGCAATTTTGATTCTTCTGCATTGTGCTTTGAAGATGCAATCCATACCACAACTTTGTGCCTTTCCAATTCCGAATCAAACTGCATATAACAAATATAACATCAAAAATATTGCGCTAAAAAGTGTAAGTATTTGAAGACATATTTTTCAGACTTACATCGAAAGAACGGGAGTCCAAACTACATCCGTCTTTCATGAATAAAATTACAAGGATACCACAATCAAATGTACTATCTTGACGGGGAACATAAGGATGACGAATTATGGAGAAAGTAGAAAAATTGAACCTAGCATCTCTCAACTTCCAAATCTCTTCCTCGAGAAAGAGATCTAAATTTGAAAGCTACAATTACCAGAATACAATATGTATTAGTATACCGCGAATCTAGTACGCAATTCATAAAAATTTATAAGTATGAGCTGACTATTTCTTTTATGACTGCTTTATTATAAATCGCCTCATCTGTAGATGCAAGAGAGTCCAAAACTTTAACAGTCTTTGTTTTAACCATAACTCTTGCAAGAGTATAGTGGTCAGACACAAACATGGGTACATATATCTGAATCAGGATTAATTAGGTAAACAAATTAATCAATTTTTAGTAAATTAGAATTTTAATTTTAAACAGAACTAAATTAATACCTCATTACAAATGCTTAAAGATCCCGTGTAATCCTCGAAATATTTGCACTTATTCCATATTTCATGAAGAGGTTTGTTAGATGGAGGTAACGTTGCTCTCTATATACACATCAATTAATACATTACGAACGACAAACAAACGAGAGAAAATTGTTAACACATAATCATTAAAAAATAAAATACTCACTCACCATTAACTTTACTGGTATATACCATACATTAGCTTGACAGTTCTGCTACGTTCGTCCGCGGTGAGAAGAGCAGAGACCATGCTTAAAATCTGAGTATTTCTCATTTAAAAAATAATGATTGTATCATAGTAAACATTGATGGCATTAATACCGTGCTAACAATCTGAGTATCTCATTAAAAAAGTAGCGATGGAATCGATGTAAACATAAATGGCATCTAAGAAAAAATATACTATCTACATACCCCATCTTATAATTCTCCTTTCTGAAAAAATGGATTTCATCTCAGCCCGAGTCACATAAAGCATGTTGCATGATGATATTATTTTGCTAAGAAAAAGAAATTGATAGATTAGGAAAAACAAAATAAATAAACTGTTAAAATGAAATGAAAACTCATATGTAACACCCAGTTTTCCAGATGAGGGTAATTTTAAAATTTTGTAATTATAATTATTATTTATTGATAATTATTTCATATTATGATTTTTGGTGATTTTTAATCATTTTAAAACTATTTAAAATTATGACTTATGATTTTGACATTTTACTATTGTTTGGTTTTAATTTCGAGGAATTTGTCATCCCCAGTTTTCAAAAACATGAGTATTTTTGTCATTTTATATTTTTGAATATTTTTAAAATTTATTTTATTATTTATGATATTATTTTGGGGTTGAAATTTATTTTATTATTTATGATATTGTTTTGGGGTTATTTGAGTCGGGTTCGAATTTCAGCTCAATCCGACTTGAAACGGAGACCCGGGGGTAGTGTTGACTTTAGTGGACCCACACATTAGTTAGCCATGGCCCACATGATAGAAATATTTTAGTTAGAGGTTAGACTAATTATTATGGATAAGGTTAGTGTGATTAGAGACTTTAGAATGACTAATTTAGCCCCAACCAATTAGCCCTTTCCTAATACTAATAGAATAGGTTAGTGGGGGCATTTTGGACCTTACCATAATAGGACAAATAGCCCCATATGGCCAGCCACTTTGGGAGAGGATAGGCTCAAGTTCATTTCATTGTTCTCATCCACACTCTCTCTCTTGTTCTTCTCCAAATTTCTAGAGAGCAATCCCTAGCAATTTCTCCACCAAATCATTCCATTTCGCCACCAAATCTTCTTCTTTCCTTCTCCATTCTAGCCAAGGAGGAAGCTACCCAAGTTTGGGTGGATTCGGAGCTCGTTCGTATCCTTTTGGAATCTCTACGTGTCGGTGTCGCTCCGGAAAGGCTTTTCTTCGATTCGATCTACCGGGAGATATAAATCCCTTCTTCTTTTCATTTCCTCATGCATATAGATCTATTTTGAATCCATAGGAATGACCCCCATGGTTATATCTCCATTTGTGTCCATTTTGTGTCCATTTGGAGGTCATAGGAGTGTCCTTTGTGTTGTGCTTGTGTCCATATGGGAAAACCTCAAATTTGGACACACTATGTGTTGTTGTTATGTATGAATGAATTATTACATGTTTAATCTCATATTTTTGTATTGGAGATGTGTTCTATAGTGTCTCATATATATATATTAGTGTAGAGAGTGAGTTCTTGATATATTATGTTATATACTTGTGTTTTTTTGTCTCAAACTACCCAAATTCGTCATAATTTTTATCCACATTTTTAGTAGCAATAGCAACTTAGAAATGTCATAACTTTTAGGTTAAAACTCCGATTTATCTTCCATTTTTTTTAAATAACCGTATCGAAGTTAGCTTTTCAAATATACATTTTAATAAGCAAAATTCTTTCTGTAACTTTCTGTAGAATTATTTGAGTGTCAGTTATACAAAAGACGAACGTATTTCGGTATTTTTGCGATTCCGGGAGCTTTCGGACACGAAAATGCGATCCGTTTGAAGTTTCGGAAAGCTAACATGAAGTACTACAACATACTTTAATCCTAGAATTTAGTGAATGCCCAATTGGTACAGTATTGGTTTTAAGTAAAAGAGTGACTATACGATATATGCATTTTGTGTAACCTATGAGCCTATGTAGTATGGATATTAAATGAATATAGAGTATGTAATGCATGATATGTTAGATGAATGAAATGATATATATATATGATATATATCCTCTTTACATTAATGTATATATATGGTTGAATGCAAGCATGTAGGAATGCAATTAATGTAATATATGTAAGCAATGCATAAATGCATGAATGAAAGAATGATATACAATGCATGCATGAAAGTATATAATGAATGCTAGATATAAATGCAAGGTATATATATAATGATAGATATGAATGCATAATGTATAAATATTGTAAATGCAATATCAGATTTCATATGTGGACATAGAACCAATGCATAGCTGATATTTAGATTGAATGTTAGTTTATTTTAGGTTGTTCGAACACTGAACTGTCCATGTAAGCATATATACCTTCCTTTTCTTATTGCCAAGCCAATTTCAGTTTTCAATATAGTAGAATGTCTATGAATGTAATGTTAACCTTCAACCCCTTAATTCGAAATGTTAGTTAATTTCAGTATTGAACAATGCATGAGCTGTATGCATATGGGATGTTGGCTTAATGGCAAATTTCAGATAACATGGTTCATTTAATGTGGTTAGTTACACCAGATTATGGGATAGCTCACTTTAGTTTATATGTAAATGTGGAACTAAACTGAGAATGAACTTCACCCTCTGCACAAGGACACCCCACTCTATATCAACCACCATGCCATGTAACCCTTCTCTAAATGATTGCTATAATATATATAGATTTATACAAAGTATAGATGCATGTTAGTTATAACTTAAATTGTCTCTACTCTAATGTATATAGATGTATACTTGTAGCCATGCATGTTAAGTATAATACATGTGTAATGTAGATGGGTTAGCTTTGTGCCATGTGTAGTGTAAACTCATAACTAGTGTTGATTTCTCTTTTCATGTACACCTCCATGTTCACACACACACACATAGCTTTACATGTTAGTTCTTTTCTATTATATATATATATATATATATATATATATATATATATATATATATATATATATATTGTTGAATATACATGAATGTGATGTATCGTGATATGTGACTTGTGTTGGCTTGTATAGCCTTGGATTTGTATGGTGTGTACTAGCTAGGGTAGACTGGTTAGGCCTAGTGAGACTTCATTGAGTCTATGTTGACCCAGTTGACCTAGCTTTGACTAGATAGTTGACTAGAGTTGACCAAGTGTTGACTTTAGCCTAGTTTGACCTAGACAGCATGTAGATGCATTGTAGCAGTCTATTTCCTTATTTTAGACATGTTGTAACTTGTGTTGCTCTGATTAGGAGACAGACACCTCTCCTCAGGAAGTACACCCTCTTCGGACATTTAGTTATCAGGCGAGTACATTCTCTGACCGTTTCATACTTGTCTGGATTTACATTCTTGCTCTAGATTACTGTACTTGATGCTGACACGTTGTTATCACGGATTGGTACTATACGGATCTTCTTTTTGGGATGTTATCCCCTTGTATTCACTAGATACATATTGTGATGTGCGTTTCACTTCCATATTGTATTTATTGAATACCTATATCCTTGTATACTTCTTATGCATATTGTACTCTCAGTATCACATGAGTCCCAGGGATAGACCATTGTATACTATTGTATAACATTGTACACTATTGTGCAAGATAACGTAACTAGAGTGGATCCTTGTGTATTGATTGGGGAGGAGGAGTAGAAATGGTTATGTAATCAAATCATATTGTACAAGATTGTATAACTATTGTATATGTCTATTATACACCCACGTACAATGGAGTTACCATTGCATTTTTTTAGACCGTTTACATAACCATATTGTACTCTAAATCACAGTAGGCTTACAGTTCTTACTTATCATATTTAGATATTTCCTGTTATCAAATCTCTACTATTTTTCATATACTTCTTTCTTTCAGCGTTTCATGTACCTTACTCTATTACATGCTTTATATTTCCTAACTTGATATGAACTGCATGAGATGTTTTGTGCTCGCTTCCGTCCTGACTGGACCTGTTGAAAATTTTACAGAGGATGATGAGGAACCCTGCACCCTTACTTGGAGTTTGCCTAGTTGACACTCGCGACCTGGACCCCTGGGAAGGTTCAGGCAGCTGCTCAGGATGATACCTTGTATAGTGTAGATAGCTTAGACTGTCCTTTCTTTTCATGTTTAAACTGTTGTCTTTATTTTTAGAGTTGTATATTTTATAGATGTTGAGACTTGTTATTTATTTCTGCTGTACCTCAGTTGAGGATTTCTTATCTATTTCCATCGTGCTACATTCTGCCTTAGATTGTGATTGAGTTGTACCTCTGTGTTGGCCTCTTTTTGGAGAGTATATTCATGTTATGTAGTTATAGTTCATGACCTAGAACACCGTTCTACCGTCGACACTGCGGCGTAGGCTGGGCGCTGTTACGTACTCGTACCCTCCCAGTGGGTGCGGGTCGTGACACGTTTTTAGTGGTGGCCCATGCAGGTCGAGTTTATGTAGTGATGTTCGAACTAGAGTATCACTACAGCCTGCAGTAGGATTAGAATATTTTGAGGTACTCATTCACATTAGGAAAAACTCTTAATCAGATTCCTTTTGTCTAAAATTGTTGCTTATTGACTTTCCTTTGAATATAAACTGTCCTCCTTTGAATTTTTGCTTCATTCTCAGAAATTGCTTCTTATTTTGATCTGTTTTCATGATGGTTATGAAGGCACGATCTCATCGCTTCGGTTCGGGGGATACTATCGAGAGGCTGGCCACCTTTCGTCCTGCTCATCAGGGCTTCGAGACCGCAGCTTCTGTTGTGCCGACTCAAGTTGGCATTTCTGCTACATTGGAGGTGCACCTCTATCTGTACAGAGATTTTCTCCTGTCATTTCTGATTTCTCTCAGCAGCGGTGATTCATGCAGCATCAGCAGCAGACCAGGGGAAACTAGCAGGGCGAGCTATCGTCAGGACAGTCAAGGATTGTCACGACCCGGTCCCAATTACTTGGGTCGAATCGGATCATGCCCAGCCTGCACCGTTGTTGAGACGGCGGCAGTAAGCTGTATTCAGTAGTGAAACACATGCAGATAAAAATTTCTAACGAATATAAATCTTTTATTCAATTTAAAATTTTGAAATACAACAACCATTAATACAGCAATTACACTTGATACATTGGTTAATAAATTACTATCCAGCTCTACTGTTCTTGGGTTCCAGGTTCTGCGAGAACAGGCATCAGATCTTCGACGACACAATCACCTAAAATGTTGGTCTCCAGTCAGGAGGGAGCAAAGTACAATTCATGCAAATTTTAACAATTAAAATGACAATTTATAACATGCATTTTTAAACAGTTTGAAAATGAACAATTTTGAAATAGTACAGTACAGTGATATGAATAGGTAAAGAATATGACCGGTTTGGGTACATTTGTATCCTAGCGATACGGTATGGCTTATCCCCGTGTGAGAGAGGGGTAAGCTAACACATTCATTATCCTAAGTTTGGATTTGGTCATATCCAGTACACTATTCCCCCAGTCCCCAACAATACGATCAATGCTCCCGAAGGAGTTCGTGTATAATTGTGGTTTAAACTTGCAATGAAACAATTGTGAAAATAATTGTAAAATCTACATAAAATGTACTTGCCTTTAATTATATGACTGGAATGAAGGTTGACTTCCGGGGTTGATGTTCAGACTTGTCCTCGAAATCCTACAATCGAGAAGTCTGTCTTAGAACCAATATTGAACCATATCTAGGTGTGCTAGTTACAATCTCTAGAATTTGTCCTAGTCAAATTTTAGGTTATTTACAACTCTACTTAGAGCGCGCTTATCGAGGTGAGTTACTATCTTACAAAGAAAAGCCATTTTAACTTTGTATTTGGAAAAACTCGTAGTTATTGATTTTACTTGGTAAAAACTTTGTATTTTGTATTATATATAAAATTAATAGTTTTCTTTTAAATGAGAAAACGTGAATTTGTAATAAACTTGTAATTTCCTAATTATTTTATTGTGAGAAAATGATATTTAAATTTTTATAAAGTAATTATATTATCATTTTACGTTTTACGTTAATCAACCAACCAAAATAAAATTTACAATATTACAAAACCACAGATAATAAATAAAAGCTGGGCTTATGCCCTTACAGACCTTTTTTACATAAATTGAAATAAGAGAAAAGGTTAGTTAACTCTAAATAATATCCTGCAATTTAATTACTAAAACAAAATTAATAAATTAAATTAAAATAAATATTACTAAGAGTCTCAGACTTGGTCCAATCGTCACAAAATTAGCTAATGCCTCAACGTCCGGAAATCCCGGTTTCGTTTGCATTTCGCTAAGGGTCCATTGACCGATACGGTCGTCACCCAATAAATCCAAATATTTTATATTTTTCCAAAAATCATTTTAAAACTATATAATTAAATTTTATAGAAATTTCGGCAGCATCTCCTCTATTTTCGGGACAACCCAAAAACTGGGAAAGTGCGCCATAATTTCCTGCAAATAATCCCAAACCAGGGAAACCCAATTTCCAATCCAGAAAATAATAATAATATCCGAAACCCGAAAATAATATCCACAACACGTTTCCGAAATTCGGAAAACCGAAATTAAACTCAGAAATTTCGAAAACTCCTAGAACCAAAACCAAAAGAAGAACTATTCACTCAAAACCAATATTCCAACCACAGCCTAAAAACGTCAAGCCAGAACTTCTTCCGAAATGGACTTCGGAAAACAGAAGCTCTAACATAATACTAAAGATACCAAAAATCTCAGAACCTATCCAACAAGTGTTCGAAAAATTCCGAATATAGAAATTATATGAAAATCAAAGGAAAACAACATCACAGAACATGATTCCGGAAATTCCGAAATCGAAACGTATCGAATCCGAATTCCTGGAACGGAATTGGGGACCAAATTCATCACAGACGCGACACAGGAGGGACGAACTACTCTGATTAACAGGAATTACCCAAATCCGTTGGTCGGTGAGCCGCGGGATAACTTAGGAACGGAAACGTAGTCCGCGAGGGAGCCGAACAGAAGAACGCAGAACGGGAAGCACTGGACAGCGGATCGGACATCGCCAAATCCACGTACGGAAGCGCTGGACAGCAAGCCAGGGTACGAGGAGATGCTGGACAGCAGATTGGAGACAGGGGCCGCCGGGCTCGGTGTCGAACGGCGAGCGACGCACGGGACGTGCACAAGGGGTCGGCCAAGATAGGCTGGCCGGGGTACTGCGGGCTCGGGAACACCAGCGGCGGGAGGCCGCGCGGATCGGAACGCGGTCGCCGGAGTCGCCAGGCGAGGCCGGCCTGGACTCGGGCGGAGGGCAGCGCTCGGCCCGCGGGGAGGGTCGACGGGGTGAATCTCTCGGTCGGCCGAGAGGGGATGCGCACAGGGAGGACCGGCGGAGGAGTCGGGCGCCGGAGCGGCGGCCCAGGGGCGCGCTCGCGGAGATCGAGGAGCGCGGGGTGGCGTCGGCCTGGGTGGTCCCCGCGCAGGGGTCGGCGGCGTCGCGAGATGCGCCGGAGGGGGCACTAGCCTGGACGGGCGGCCGGGTTCGGCTCCGGGGAGGAGCTCGGTCGCCGGATCTAGGGCACAAGAGTTTTGGGGGTTAGGTTTGAGAGTTGGTGGTGATAGTGAATGGAGGGGATAGAGAGGGTTATATAGAAGAGAGGATGGGGGTTACGGAAGATTGAAGGAGAAGTCGGCGTTAGGGAGCTCGGGAGCTCGGTCGGGAACGCTCGGAAGCTCGAGCGTTGGAGTATTAATGTTCTCTGAACATTAATGGTGATGGTGGTGGGTTTCTATAAAAAAAGAAATGAATGAATAGTTAAAGTTCTCAGAACCATTAAGAGTTGGTGGAAAATAAAGAAAAGGATTTTGTATAAATAATATTTCTTATTTATTCCCGAAACCGAGTTCGGCTCGGATTTTCGAAATAAATAGGAAAAGTAAATAAAATGAAACAATAGGTTTTTAAAAAAAAAAATAGGAAAAATTTTTATTTATTTATTATAGGCTCAAAAATTAAATAAATTATTATTATTATTTTTTTACGGGTTTCACAACCCTTCCTCCTTAGAAAATTTCGTCCTCGAAATTTAAGCTTTTAACCTCTGCTAATAAATTCTAAAAATTAATGAGTCACATCACTAAAATTCTAGTTCAATCACATATCGTATCAAACCCAACCAGTTTATATTTCTTGATTAACATTTCAAAGCTCGTCCTCGAAATTCGAATTTGAACAATAATCCACAAATCCTATTCTTCATTTTTTTTTTTTTTCAACTCAAATAATAAATAATAATTATTTATGCCAAATCTCAAAATCACCAATATCCTCAACTCCTCGAAATTTGGTTTTCAAAATTCCAAATTTTTTTTTTTAATCAAATCCAATCCTTAAACGTTAAATTTAAATTCAATGTCCAAATAAACTTTAATTTTCAATCTTCAAATACAACCTTTAAATTTATATCTTGTAATATAATGATAATCTTCTTAAAAAATCAAATTCAATCATACTACATCCCTCAAAACTTGTGATTTTTTACAAAATCGTCAATGTGCCATATCAATTCTTCAACTCTTTTATTTAAATAAATTCTATCCTTAAAATTTTTAATACTACAAAGCTTCCACTTTCCACCTTAGAAAATATCAAATTTAAAATTTTACCCATCAATTCCAATTCCAGTAAGAAATCAAATCATAAGATCAAAATCTTTATTGCTAATCCACAATTTTTTTTTTTATTTCCTCACATTCAAGTTTTTCAAGCTAATTAAAATTGGAATCCAAATATGCCATTTCTTGTATTCAAAAATTAACATCTTCAAACATCAATTGGTGACTCGATCATAAATCAAATCAATATATATTTTTTTTTTTTTTACTAATGTTAATTCGATGAATAAGTTTTTCTCCTCATTCAAATAAAAATAATTTCCTCAAAAGTCAAAATTCAATCTTCGTCACGTAATGCTCGTCTCCAAGAATTTATAGAACTTTCACAGATTTGATTTCCTCTTTAACCTAAAGTTCATCCATCTCAATTTCAAAATCCAAATCCAAACATCAAAAGATTCAAACAGAACCTTCTCAAAGATTTAAATTTAATCATGGCTACTCTCTCTCCTTTAATAAAGCGCAAGATGATCATCTCAATATAATTATCCTGCCGCGAGGATCTATAAAATAGTTTTAAAAAAATAACATACCATAATTTTTTTTTTTAAATAATAATTCGACAAACGAATATATCACAAAAACTTACTGTCACTTCACAAATCAAATTTCTACATAAAATAAATGAGAAAATAAAAAAAATCATACTTCAAAAAAACTTTGATAACCTTTAAATGGGGATCCTTAAATCAAAATTTACTTTCAAAACTGAAATCATAATATTTCATATATATCCCATATCTAGAGACAACTAATTTAAAACTCGAAGCCACATCACCAAAATTTATTTGTGTTAATCTACCAAATTTAAATCCTCTAATCTTTCAATTTCTACTCAACATGATATTCTTCTCTCAACTGGTAGATTTTATATTCAATCAATTACATCTTCGAAAATATTTAATCAAAACTCCTTGTGGCCTATCATTACAAAAATTGTTCTCCTTAAAATCAAAAGTGTCAACTCTTCAAAGTCAATATAAAATTTAATTCCAAGATGCATATGATATCATTACTCAAATAAGATCTTTTCCTTCATTAATTTTTCACTAAACTCAATGTTCATATTATCGGGTGCAACCTTCTCAAATTTTTTTTTTTTTTTATTTTTATTTTTATTCATACAATTCGTCATCCTCAATTATTTACATTTTAAATCCAATATTTCTTGTTTCGATTATCCTTTATAGTTAATTCACCATGCACCTTCCTAGAGTGCATTCTCTATGCCTAGCATTGACAACCTTTATTTTATTTTATTTTTTGAATGTCAAACTATTCACAATCTTTTCTCGATACTAATCACCATTGTATATTTTAACTCATATATATCCTATATATCATGCACTCTAAGAATCCAAGCTATAAAATGTTCTATGTTTACTTCATAAGGCAAAATCAGATTCGAGGCATGATTGCTAAATATCAAGATAAAATGTAAACATGTTTAGAATCTTCTAGATAGAGTTTAGAATATTTTGTTGTGATCAAAATCATGAGTAACATCGAGGTATAATTTTAAATAATCAAAACGAGTTTAAAGTTCTAAACAGAATAGAAAATGTAGATGACTATTCTTCTGAGATTAAGGGATTTATCAAAATATGTGTTTGAGATTCAAGAGACTGGGCTAAAAATCAAGAGAAGTATCTGTTCTCCGATTTCGAAGATGAAACGATCAACCTTGATTTGAGTCAAACACTAGATAAGATAGAAGCATCACCGCTTCAGATTAAGTAAGAAAAACCAATGATAATATTCCCGACAAATCACTCAGGGAATACAAAATTTATTTTGAGAAGAAATAATTTCAGAACTAAGGAAAGTTGAAAATTTGAGAGAAGGTAAGTCTCATTGATTCAAGGAAATCAAATTAGAATTGTCTAGTAACGCCAAGAAATTAAATAGCTTTGGGACAGCTAAAAAAAATCCCCTTGACTTAAGAAAATTTAACAATAGAAAGAATTCTGACCGTTCCTGCTTCATGATTATAGAAGCTTTCTAGGCCTTGATTTGATCAAAATTTCATAGATAGAGTAGGGTTTTTAAAATGAATGGAGGAAATTAACAGATGAGAATATTCTCGATTTTTGGGAAAACATAGGAGATAGTATTGAAATTGAAAATAACTCCTTTAGGAGAATCATGAACTGAACTAATTCTTCTGGTAATAATTGACCTTGAGGTTTAAATGATCCCAGAAGAACTTTGATTCAGGATTGATTTCGAGAAAGTTAGTCAATTAGAAAGGAGATCAAGGCAAAAGGTTGGATAAGGGTTGTAGATATATATTGAGTAGAAAAGAGTTTAATAGGGTTGTAAGAGAATATTGAAACTCTTCATAACAAATGAATCAAAATTCCAATAGAGGTAGAGAAGTAAAATCTGATCAACCAATGAAAAAATTAAAATTAGGTTTGATAAAGAAGAAGATTGAAAAATTCAATCTTATTCCAAAAAGAATATGAATCCTAAAGTATACTAGAACCTGAAAATTATGGTAGGAGAATAATTTCAAAAGTCATGGGACACTCAAAGGTACAATCAGCTTAATCTAGATAAGGTTTAGGTACAAATACAAACAAGGTATCCTACGAAACTATAAGCAGTCAAAAAATAGATATTTAATTAAATAATTTTTCGGCCCTATAATGTAACATGGTGTATATCATCTAAGTGTTCTAGTTGTTTCTAAAGTCTGTTTTCCTAAAGTCTCAACTATCCCTAGGTCAAGTTTCAGAACTGCGCGATGGTCTAGACTAAGTTGACTAGACCAATTTACAGATCTGACCTGCATGGGCCACCACTAAAAATATGTCACGACCCGGTCCCAATTACTTGGGTCGAATCGGATCATGCCCAGCCTGCACAGTTGTTGAGACGGCGGCAGTAAGCTGTATTCAGTAGTGAAACACATGCAGATAAAAATTTCTAACGAATATAAATCTTTTATTCAATTTAAAATTTTGAAATACAACAACCATTAATACAGCAATTACACTTGATACATTGGTTAATAAATTACTATCCAGCTCTACTGTTCTTGGGTTCCAGGTTCTGCGAGAACAGGCATCAGATCTTCGACGACACAATCACCTAAAATGTTGGTCTCCAGTCAGGAGGGAGCAAAGTACAATTCATGCAAATTTTAACAATTAAAATGACAATTTATAACATGCATTTTTAAACAGTTTGAAAATGAACAATTTTGAAATAGTACAGTACAGTGATATGAATAGGTAAAGAATATGACCGGTTTGGGTACATTTGTATCCTAGCGATACGGTATGGCTTATCCCCGTGTGAGAGAGGGGTAAGCTAACACATTCATTATCCTAAGTTTGGATTTGGTCATATCCAGTACACTATTCCCCCAGTCCCCAACAATACGATCAATGCTCCCGAAGGAGTTCGTGTATAATTGTGGTTTAAACTTGCAATGAAACAATTGTGAAAATAATTGTAAAATCTACATAAAATGTACTTGCCTTTAATTATATGACTGGAATGAAGGTTGACTTCCGGGGTTGATGTTCAGACTTGTCCTCGAAATCCTACAATCGAGAAGTCTGTCTTAGAACCAATATTGAACCATATCTAGGTGTGCTAGTTACAATCTCTAGAATTTGTCCTAGTCAAATTTTAGGTTATTTACAACTCTACTTAGAGCGCGCTTATCGAGGTGAGTTACTATCTTACAAAGAAAAGCCATTTTAACTTTGTATTTGGAAAAACTCGTAGTTATTGATTTTACTTGGTAAAAACTTTGTATTTTGTATTATATATAAAATTAATAGTTTTCTTTTAAATGAGAAAACGTGAATTTGTAATAAACTTGTAATTTCCTAATTATTTTATTGTGAGAAAATGATATTTAAATTTTTATAAAGTAATTATATTATCATTTTACGTTTTACGTTAATCAACCAACCAAAATAAAATTTACAATATTACAAAACCACAGATAATAAATAAAAGCTGGGCTTATGCCCTTACAGACCTTTTTTACATAAATTGAAATAAGAGAAAAGGTTAGTTAACTCTAAATAATATCCTGCAATTTAATTACTAAAACAAAATTAATAAATTAAATTAAAATAAATATTACTAAGAGTCTCAGACTTGGTCCAATCGTCACAAAATTAGCTAATGCCTCAACGTCCGGAAATCCCGGTTTCGTTTGCATTTCGCTAAGGGTCCATTGACCGATACGGTCGTCACCCAATAAATCCAAATATTTTATATTTTTCCAAAAATCATTTTAAAACTATATAATTAAATTTTATAGAAATTTCGGCAGCATCTCCTCTATTTTCGGGACAACCCAAAAACTGGGAAAGTGCGCCATAATTTCCTGCAAATAATCCCAAACCAGGGAAACCCAATTTCCAATCCAGAAAATAATAATAATATCCGAAACCCGAAAATAATATCCACAACACGTTTCCGAAATTCGGAAAACCGAAATTAAACTCAGAAATTTCGAAAACTCCTAGAACCAAAACCAAAAGAAGAACTATTCACTCAAAACCAATATTCCAACCACAGCCTAAAAACGTCAAGCCAGAACTTCTTCCGAAATGGACTTCGGAAAACAGAAGCTCTAACATAATACTAAAGATACCAAAAATCTCAGAACCTATCCAACAAGTGTTCGAAAAATTCCGAATATAGAAATTATATGAAAATCAAAGGAAAACAACATCACAGAACATGATTCCGGAAATTCCGAAATCGAAACGTATCGAATCCGAATTCCTGGAACGGAATTGGGGACCAAATTCATCACAGACGCGACACAGGAGGGACGAACTACTCTGATTAACAGGAATTACCCAAATCCGTTGGTCGGTGAGCCGCGGGATAACTTAGGAACGGAAACGTAGTCCGCGAGGGAGCCGAACAGAAGAACGCAGAACGGGAAGCACTGGACAGCGGATCGGACATCGCCAAATCCACGTACGGAAGCGCTGGACAGCAAGCCAGGGTACGAGGAGATGCTGGACAGCAGATTGGAGACAGGGGCCGCCGGGCTCGGTGTCGAACGGCGAGCGACGCACGGGACGTGCACAAGGGGTCGGCCAAGATAGGCTGGCCGGGGTACTGCGGGCTCGGGAACACCAGCGGCGGGAGGCCGCGCGGATCGGAACGCGGTCGCCGGAGTCGCCAGGCGAGGCCGGCCTGGACTCGGGCGGAGGGCAGCGCTCGGCCCGCGGGGAGGGTCGACGGGGTGAATCTCTCGGTCGGCCGAGAGGGGATGCGCACAGGGAGGACCGGCGGAGGAGTCGGGCGCCGGAGCGGCGGCCCAGGGGCGCGCTCGCGGAGATCGAGGAGCGCGGGGTGGCGTCGGCCTGGGTGGTCCCCGCGCAGGGGTCGGCGGCGTCGCGAGATGCGCCGGAGGGGGCACTAGCCTGGACGGGCGGCCGGGTTCGGCTCCGGGGAGGAGCTCGGTCGCCGGATCTAGGGCACAAGAGTTTTGGGGGTTAGGTTTGAGAGTTGGTGGTGATAGTGAATGGAGGGGATAGAGAGGGTTATATAGAAGAGAGGATGGGGGTTACGGAAGATTGAAGGAGAAGTCGGCGTTAGGGAGCTCGGGAGCTCGGTCGGGAACGCTCGGAAGCTCGAGCGTTGGAGTATTAATGTTCTCTGAACATTAATGGTGATGGTGGTGGGTTTCTATAAAAAAGAAATGAATGAATAGTTAAAGTTCTCAGAACCATTAAGAGTTGGTGGAAAATAAAGAAAAGGATTTTGTATAAATAATATTTCTTATTTATTCCCGAAACCGAGTTCGGCTCGGATTTTCGAAATAAATAGGAAAAGTAAATAAAATGAAACAATAGGTTTTTAAAAAAAAAATAGGAAAATTTTTTATTTATTTATTATAGGCTCAAAAATTAAATAAATTATTATTATTATTTTTTTACGGGTTTCACAAGGATGCACAGGCCGTTGGAGATCTAGTTGCAGGTTCCGTTCTTTTGATTTCATTTCCGCAATTGCCTCTTATAGCTGTCTTGAAATTCGATTCTTCCTGTTCCTTGTTGATTTATCAATTTTGTCCTGTTGTTTTTGGTGTTATGCTGATTTTCTTCTGAGATAAATCATATGGGCTTGGTCACCTAAATCATGGGATCTAGAATCTTCGATAGTCGTGTTAGTTGGCATAGCAAGGACATGTAGTCAGATTTCAGATGTATTTTTTGGGTATGGAAATTTAAGGTTTTCGCCGTCGCATGCGGCAATACGAAAATTTTAAATACCATGAACCTAGAGGTACGTACCTTAGTCAAGGACTCTGTGATTATCGTAGCCTTGCTCACTAGCATGATGAAGACTCTAGACAACATGATTTTGGACAGACGCATATGATTAGCAGATTGTATCTTGAGAAGGTTTAAAACATCATAAACATCATACCCTTTTGATTGTTATAAATGACTTAGGAGTAGGGATATTTAGTTTTGTAGAGCTTATTCATAGGTAATTCCTTCATAGTATAATGGTATGATGACTTGTAGAGTGTCTTTACCCTAGAGGTGATAGTTAGCATTTGTGCTAGAATAGTAACCCATTACAGATAATTTTCTGTTATTATGATACCAACCAGTTACGTATAGGATGTTAGTATGCCATACAACCTTGATAATTTATTATAGTTTTCCTTTACCCTTCCAGTAAGGCACCCAGTGACTAGAGCCTGCCCTTGAGCATAGTTGTAGTTTCACCTAAGACTAAGAGGTCTATATATATAGATGATATACTTAGGATATATGTGATGGGTTGTTGTTCTTGAGCATATATATATATGTGGTATTTGGGATTGGTGTGCTTAGCTTGTGGGTAATTAGTTATGGGTTACTTGATAGGATTTGAAAGTTGAGAGCTAGTCTATTATAGAGTTTTCTTTGCTAATCCCTAGTTGCCAACACTAGGTAGCTAGTATAGGTAAATCCTAAGAAGTTGACCAACTGATGACCAAGTACTAGGGTGTTGAAAAAATTGACTAGTGATTGACCCTTGACTATGTTTGACCTAGAAGGGGTGCGATCATCTTAATTTCGAGGACAAAATTTTTATAAGGTGGGTAGGATTGTAACACCCAGTTTTCCAGATGAGGGTAATTTTGAAATTTTGTAATTATAATTATTATTTATTGATAATTATTTTATATTATGATTTTTGGTGATTTTTAATCATTTTAAAACTATTTAAAATTATGACTTGTGATTTTGACATTTTACTATTGTTTGGTTTTAATTTCGAGGAATTTGTCATCCCCAGTTTTCAGAAATATGGGTATTTTTGTCATTTTATATTTTTGAATTTTTTAAAATTTATTTTATTATTTATGATATTATTTAGGGGTTGAAATTTATTTTATTATTTATGATATTGTTTTGGGGTTATTTGAGTCGGGTTCGAATTTCAGCTCAATCCGACTTGAAACGGGGATCCGGGGGTAGTGGTGACTTTAGTGGACCCACACATTAGTTAGCCATGGCCCACATGATAGAAATATTTTAGTTAGAGGTTAGACTAATTATTATGGATAAGGTTAGTGTGATTAGAGACTTTAGAATGACTAATTTAGCCCCAACCAATTAGCCCTTTCCTAATACTAATAGAATAGGTTAGTGGGGGAATTTTAGACCTTACCATAATAGGACAAATAACCCCATATGGCCAGCCACTTTGGGAGAGGATAGGCTCAAGTTCATTTTATTATTCTCATCCATACTCTCTCTCTTGTTCTTCCCCAAATTTCTAGAGGGCAATCCCTAGCAATTTCTCTACCAAATCATTCCATTTCGCCACCAAATCTTCTTCTTTCCTTCTCCATTCTAGCCAAGGAGAAAGCTACCCAAGTTTGGGAGGATTCGGAGCTCGTTCGTATCCTTTTGGAATCTCTACGTGTCGGTGTCGCTCCGGGAAGGCTTTTCTTCGATTCGATCTACCGGGAGGTATAAATCCCTTCTCCTATCATTTTTTCATGCATATAGGTCTATTTTGAATCCATAGGAATGACTCCCATGGTTGTATCTCCATTTGTGTCCATTTCGTGTCCATTTGGAGGTCATAGGAGTGTCCTTTGTGTTGTGCTTGTGTCCATATGGGAAAATCCCAAATTTGGACACACTATGTGTTGTTGTTATGTATGAATGAATTATTACATGTTTAATCTCATATTTTTGTATTGGAGATGTGTTCTATAGTGTCTCATATATATATATATATAAGTGTAGAGAGTGAGTTCTTGATATATTATGTTATATACTTGTGTTTTTTTGTCTCAAACTATCCAAATTCGTCATAATTTTTATCCACATTTTTAGTAGCAATAGTAACTTAGAAATGTCATAACTTTTAGGTTAGACTCCGATTTATCTCCCATTTTTTTTAAAATAACCGTATCGAAGTTAGCTTTTCAAATATATATTTTAATAAGCCAAATTCTTTCTGTAACTTTCTGTAGAATTATTTGAGTGTCAGCTATACAAAAGACGAACGCGTTTCGGTATTTTTGCGATTCCAGGAGCTTCCGGACATGAAAATGCGATCCGTTTGAAGTTTCAGAAAGCTAACATGAAGTACTACAACATACTTTAATCCTAGAATTTAGTGAATGCCCAATTGGTACAGTATTGGTTTTAAGTAAAAGAGTGACTATACGATATATGTATTTTGTGTAACCTATGAGCCTATGTAGTATAAATATTAAATAAATATAGAGTATGTAATGCATGATATGTTAGATGAATGAAATGATATATATATGATATATATCCTTTTTACATTAATGTATATATATGGTTGAATGCAAGCATGTAGGAATACAATTAATGTAATATATGTAAGCAATGCATAAATGCATGAATGAAAGAATGATATACAATGCATGCATGAAAGTATATAATGAATGCTAGATATAAATGCAAGGTATATATGTAATGATAGATATGAATGCATAATGTATAAATATTGTAAATGCAATATCAGATTTCATATGTAGACATAGAACCAATGCATAGCTGATATTTAGATTGAATGTTAGTTCATTTTAGGTTGTTCGAACACTGAACTGTCCATGTAAGCATATATACCTTCCTTTTCCTATTGCCAAGCCAATTTTAGTTTTCAATATAGTGGAATGTCTATGAATGTAATGTTAACCTTCAACCCCTTAATTTGAAATGTTAGTTAATTTCAGTATTAAACAATGCATGAGCTGTATGCATATAGGATGTTGGCTTAATGGCAAATTTTAGATAACATGGTTTATTTTATGTGGTTAGTTACACCAGTTTATGGGATAGCTCACTTTAGTTTATATGTAAATGTGGAACTAAACTGAGAATGAACTTCACCCTCTGCACAAGGACACCGCACTCTATATCAACCACCATGCCATGTAACCCTTCTCTAAATGATTGCTATAATATATATAGATTTATGCAAAGTATAGATGCATGTTAGTTATAACTTAAATAGTCTCTACTCTAATGTATATAGATGTATACTTGTAGCCATGCATGTTAAGTATAATACATGTGTAATGTAGATGGGTTAGCTTTGTGCCATGTGTAGTGTAAACTCATAACTAGTGTTGATTTCTCTTTTCATGTACACCTCCATGTTCACACACACACATAGCTTTACATGTTAGTTCTTTTCTCTTATATATATATATATATATATATATATATATATATATATATATATATATATATATATATATAATATTGAATATGCATGAATGTGATGTATCGTGATATGTGACTTATGTTGGCTTGTATAGCCTTGGATTTGTATGGTGTGTACTAGCTAGGGTAGACTGGTTAGGCCTAGTGAGACTTCATTGAGTCTATGTTGACCCAGTTGACCTAGCTTTGACTAGATAGTTGACTAGAGTTGACCAAGTGTTGACTTTAGCCTAGTTTGACCTAGACAGCATGTAGATGCATTGTAGCAGTCTATTTCCTTATTTAGACATGTTGTAACTTGTGTTGCTCTGATTAGGAGACAGACACCTCTCCTCAGGCAGTACACCCTCTTCGGACATTCAGTTATCAGGCGAGTACATTCTCTGACCGTTTCATACTTGTCTGGATTTATATTCTTGCTCTAGATTACTGTACTTGATGCTGACACGTTGTTATCACGGATTGGTACTATACGGATCTTCTTTTTGGGATGTTATCCCCTTGTATTCACTAGATACATATTGTGATGTGCGTTTCACTTCCATATTGTATTTATTGAATACCTATATCCTTGTATATTCCTTGTGCATATTGTACTCTCAGTATCACATGAGTCCCAGGGATAGACCATTGTACACTATTGTATAACATTGTACAACTATTGTATAATATTGTACATCTATTGTATAATATTATACATCCATTGTATAATATTGTACACTATTGTGCAAGATAACATAACTAGAGTGGATCCTTGTGTATTGATTAGGGAGGGGGAGTAGAATTGGTTATGTAATCAAATCCTATTGTACAAGATTGTATAACTATTGTATATGTCTATTGTACACCCACGTACAATGTAGTTACCATTGCATTTTCCTAGACCGTTTACATAACCATATTGTACTCTAAATCACAGTAGGCTTACAGTTCTTACTTATCATATTTAGATATTTCCTGTTATCAAATCTCTACTGTTTTTCATATACTTCTTTCTTTCAGCGTTTTATGTACCTTACTCTATTGCATGCTTTATATTTCCTAACATGATATGAACTGCGTGAGATGTTTTGTGCTCGCTTCCGTCCTGACTGGACCTGTTGAAAATTTTACAAAGGATGATGAGGAACCCTGCACCCTTACTTGGAGTTTGCCTAGTTGACACTCGCGACCTGGACCCCTGGGAAGGTTCAGGCAGCTGCTCAGGATGATACCTTGTATAGTGTAGATAGCTTAGACTGTCCTTTCTTTTCATGTTTAAACTGTTGTCTTTATTTTCAGAGTTGTATATTTATAGATGTTGAGACTTATTATTTATTTCTGCTGTACCTCAGTTGAGGATTTCTTATCTATTTCCATCGTGCTACATTCTGCCTTAGATTGTGATTGAGTTGTACCTCTGTGTTGGCCTCTTTTTGGAGAGTATATTCATGTTATGTAGTTATAGTTCATGACCTAGAACAGTGTTCTACCGCCGACACTACGGCGTAGGCTGGGCGCTGTTACGTACTCGTACCCTTCCAGTGGGTGCGGGTCGTGACATCATATTACTTACTCGTCAAGTTTACCATCTGCAAAAATATAATTGTAGAAACTCGAACAACTACTAGTCCATTGGCTAGGCTTTGAGGTTGAATTTCTTGTTAGACTTTTAAAAGGTGTGATCGGTACTAGTTCTCTTCCATACTTTTCGAAGAACTGCTAAGGTCAGGTTCTTTTAGAGGGATTTTATCAAAAATTTGTTGGATTGTTTGTCCAACTTTCTTCAGCTTCTCGTCCTCATAAGAAGATTCACTATCAACCTCCTCCTCAATATTAATTACTCCCGATAAAAATGCCTTCTTGAAAGCGAAAGATTATTCTATTTTTTCAGACGCCTAGATATATTGATTTGTTCAAGTTTGATTGAACAAAGCTTAGAATTGATCGAAACAAGTTGAGCTGAAATCTTCGACATATGTTCTTCAAACCTGCGCATCGTACGCGGAATGAAGGTTTCATTTGAAGCTGGCATCCAATCTTCTACATCTTCTATATGAGTCAACATCTTTCTCCAGTACTACAAAATGAAATAAAAAATTTATTCTATGTATTTCAGAATAAATAATAGTTGAAACAAGAAAACTATTGTATATATAACAAAAGAAAAATACAAAAAGTGAGGAAGATAAAAAGACAAATAAATTTTGGGACTAACAATGAAATGACAACAAAGTTTATCATGATTAACAATTGGAGGAACTCTAGAAGAGGTTTAATTCCACGAGGAATTAATTAAACAGTCGGTTAGTTTCTTCTTGATTAATTTACTTTCCTGACAATGGCATGGACAATAAATTTTACTAAGCCGGGAGCTTGCAGGAGCGGCGCCGCTGATGCTTCTCGTTGTTTGAGGAGGGCTCGACTACGTCCGCCGTGAACCAGACCTTCTTCTTCTTCTTCTTTTCTTCTTCATTTCCGTTTCTCCTTCCACCACCACCACCATGGCCTGTAACTTTATAACCAAAATATTAAATTGTTAGATAAATTTTTTTATGAAATTTATATGTAGATGCACAATTATTATTATATATACGTAGATGCACACAATATTAAATTGGATGGACGAAAGAGAAAGTAAATATGAGTTAATTTAGGGTGTTCATTGAAAAAATTGAAGTGAAGAATGACCTACACTAGCAAGTTACCAAGAGGTCAAAATCAACATTAAATGATGTTCCCAACTCTATTAGTAGTCCAAGAAAACTTATTTAATCTGAACCATTGGATCAACATCCAATGATTCAGATTTGGAATATATCGATACAAATTTTTCCATGGGATGTATTGAAGAATTTTCACACACACACACACACACACACACACACACACACACACACACACACACACATATATATATATATATATATATATATATATATATATATATATATATATATATATATATATACGCCGCTGATGCTTCTCGTTGTTTGAGGAGGGCTCGACGACGTCCGCCGTGAACCAGACCTTCTTCTTCTTCTTCTTTTCTTCTTCATCTCCGTTTCTCCTTCCACCACCACCACCATGGCCTGTAACTTTATAACCAAAATATTAAATTGTTAGATAAATTTTTTTTACGAAATTTATATGTAGATGCACAATTATTATTATATATACGTAGATGCACACAATATTAAATTGGATGGACGAAAGAGAAAGTAAATATGAGTTAATTTAGGGTGTTCATTGAAAAAATTGAAGTGAAGAATGACCTACACTAGCAAGTTACCAAGAGGTCAAAATCAACATTAAATGATGTTCCCAACTCTATTAGTAGTCCAAGAAAACTTATTTAATCTGAACCATTGGATCAACATCCAATGATTCAGATTTGGAATATATCGATACAAATTTTTCCATGGGATGTATTGAAGAATTTTCACACACACACACACACACACACACACACACACACACATATATATATATATATATATATATATATATATATATATATATATATATATGGGAATTCTTCAATACATGAATGTATTGATGCATGACAAAACAAGTGCATTGAAAAGTGTGAAAGTTGTCTCCTTGACTTGGAAGTTAACTTGATATAGTAGGTTATATTAACCTGGTAATATAATATAGGGACTTCACTAAAAAAATAAAATAAAGTATACAATGACTTACAATAACAAGTTTACTAACCGGTCAAAAGGGGAACATTGCATTAAATGATATTCTCTACTCTAATCATATTACAAGAAAGCCCTTTTAATAAGAACTATTGGATAAAAAATGAATAGTCCGTGTGTGTGTCTTTGGACTTAACATGTTTGTACATGACATATTTAATTTTAAAATATTTGTAAAATATCTTACAAATGTATGTATATAATAAATATTTTACAAATAAACGTCTGTACAATAAATATCTACAATAAAGTGCAATGCTGGAAATGGACAGCCCCGTAGATCATAACATTAGTATCACGCAACACATATATTCTTATAAAACTAAATAATTATGGATAACAAAAAAATTATATGCATCGGAGATAAGATAGACCACATCACTGTGGGAAAAGAACAGATGAAAAAAGAAGAAGAAGAAGAAGAAGAAGAAGTATGAGTAGAAAAGTGTCACAATCCATCTTACAAATGTATGTTGCTATTCTCGAGTTTCGACGAGAAGAAAGGAAAATGAAAGTTGCTGGCCACGTACAGCAAAAAAAAAAAAAAAAAAAATTTGCTAGCCACGTACAAAATACCAGACTGGCTCAAATAGGCGTACGACGGAACGTACATTTAATACGACAAGGACTGCGTGGTTGTGGGCGGCCTGGTAGAATTGACCTGGCAAACTTTGAAGTCAAAGCATCTTTTTTTCCCCCTATAAATTACCACCTCGATCCATGTTCCTACACCAGTGGGATAATATCCGTTCCTCGTTGCGTAAGAAATGGAAAGATCTGTCGATGGCGTTCATCATGGTGCCAATGGCCACTCCAATGCTAGTGGAACATCCGGCAAACCAATCACTTGCAAAGGTTGATGACCTCTCTCTGTACATATTCTCTCCCTATATGTATATGCATATATACGTACGTCTCTTCTCTTTGCATGATGTGTGCTTAATTCATTCATTCTTTCTTTCATTTGATCAGCTGCTGTGGTATGGGGTCCTGGAGAGCCCTTCGTTATCGAGGAGGTCCAGGTCGACCCTCCCCAGCGCATGGAGGTTCGAGTGAGGATCCTCTTCACCTCCATCTGCCACACCGATCTCAGCGCATGGCAGGGTCAGGTAGTACTGCTATTCTTCTTATTCCAAATCTTCCCTCTTTTTTTTTTTTTTTTTTTGCACATATATATAGATCTGAATCAATATTCTTCTTATTCCAATCAGAATGAGATGCAGAGAGTGTATCCTCGTATACTAGGCCACGAAGCTTCTGGGTAAGTACCACAACAACAACAACAAAACTTGTCACCAAGTTCATCACTCTTCAATATCAGATTGACGTTGGAATGCACAAATCTTTATGCAATCCAACACAGATGATATGGAGGGTATTAATTTAATTAGTATCGCTTGGTTGATCATGTTAAAGTTGGTATGAGAAATTTGGGTGATTGCAGAGTGGTGGAGAGCGTTGGGGAAGGGGTCGAGGACCTGAGAGAAGGGGACAAAGTTGTCCCCATCTTCAACGGGGAGTGCGAGAAGTGCGACAACTGCAGGTCCGGGAAGACCAACTTGTGCGGAGAGTTCCGCGTGGACCCGTTCCGGAGCGCGATGGCGGACGGGAAGACGAGATTCAGCATCGCGGACAAGGACGGAGGGGAGGTCAAGAAGAAGCCAATCTTTCATTTTCTCAACACCTCCACCTTCTCCGAGTACACGGTTCTTGACTCGGCCTGCGTCGTCAAGCTACATCCCCGGGCCCCACTGGAAAAGATGTGTTTGCTCAGCTGTGGTATTTCCACTGGTGAGTGGTATTATGCACACACACATATTGATTCATTGTTATGTTAGACAAATTCTTAGTCTTAGATGATAATCAAGGGATTTAAAATATGACAATTATTAAAAGTTTGCCAGTTGCCGACTATATTTTGATTATCATCTTAATGGTTAGAAGAAACCTCTTCATTATAGAAGATTTGTCAATTGTATTATAATTATTACCTACATACATGATTATATTAGATCTGCCATTATAGGAGATCTTTCAACTATTATATTTATACACATTGAGAAATACTCAAAAATCGATAAAAAAGAGATTCAAATTCTTAAAATTTGTGGGCATGTGTTTAATAACAACAAAAAAATATATTGAAATATGACAATTATAGAAGATTTGTTAATTGTCAACAATATTATAATTATTACTTTTATGATTATAGGAAACTTGTCATTATAAAAAATTGTCAATTGTATTATTATTACCACATACATGATTATAGAAGATCTACCATTATAAGAAATAGTAATATATCATAATAAAGAAGAGATTCAAAATCTTACACAAATAACCTACTCTACTTTTACGCCGACCATCAAATTCAACTGCTAGTAGGTTGTCTTTGGAGTTTTCAACTACTGGCTTTTGTATAAAACTGATAAAAACCAAGTAGTGATAGGCCTGTCATTTTGTTTCCTTCTTTTGTCCTCTCTGTTAATTAGTAACACTGCACATGTAAATTATTTTAAATGTTTTATGAATATTTATTATCCTGGCTGCCGTTCTTTTATCAATAACATCTTTGGCATGATATCTTTGGACAAAATGAAATTGATTGGATGTTAAGAATGTAACTTGCATTACTGGTGGACATGAATACATAAATAATATGAATATTTAATCCTCAAATGCTTATAAATTAGAGTCTCAACTGTCTACAAATTAGACTTCTTTTTTTTTCCGGATCTTTATTTCAGGCAGGACTATAATATATTATTTTAGGCTATGTTCCACATTGGAGATATGTTGTTCAGGAATCTAAGGTTCATCTCAATATTCTTAAGCATATCCAAAGCCTAAGGGGACGTTTGGTATGCGGAATATTATATAACCAGGAATTCTATATTTCCGAAAATCAAATTTCAAGTAATCAAATTCCCTGAAAAATTACATTCCCATGTTTGATGACTATATAAATATTTCCGGAAGAAATGATAAAAAAACGTGGAAAAAAAAATCCAAAAACGAAATAACGTCAAAAAGGGAGGAAAAGAAAAAGTAAAACAATAAAAAACAATCTAAATAAAAAATGACAAAAACGACAAAAATGTAAAAAAAACATAAATTAAATAAAATGACCAAAAAAAACCCAAACGACGAAAAAGAGCAAAACGACCAAAAAGCAATAAAAAGACAAAAAAATGATAAAACTAAAAAATGACAAAAAGACAAAAATGATAAAGAAAAAAAATGACAAGAAACTACTTACAAAAGCGACAAAAAAGTGACAAAAACAACAAAAAAGACTTTTTTTTACCAAAAAGCTCCCAAAAAATGACCAAAAGAACCAAAAACGACAAAAGACGAAAAAAGACCAAAAAGGACAAAATGATAAAAAGACAGAAAACTACTAGACAAACGGCAAAAATGATAAAAATGACAAGAAAGATAAAAACGACAATAAAATGATAAAAAGCGATAAAAAGGATAAAAACGACAAAAAAAACAACAGAAGTGATAAAAAGGACAAAAAATGACCAAAAAGATCAAAAACGGAAAAAAAATGATAAAAACGAAAATAACGTTAAAAAATGATCAAAAAAGAAGAAAAAAATTTAAACAATTTTTTTTTTGTCTGGGCAAAAAAAATATACCCACCTATTCTTAAGTGATAGGATTCTCATGTTTTATAGGTAAATTATTTACACGGGTATTTCTAATTCCCGGAAATAAATTTTTTTATAGCCAAACAAACATGGTAATAGATTCCTATTCTAAATTTTTTCGGAAAAAAAAAAAAAAATCGCATACCAAACGTCCCCTAAGGATCTGCTTGGATCCAGGGTTAAGAGATTGATAACTATTATATTTTTATTAATCTTCTTTTCACTCAAAATTTCCAATCCAAACAACAAGAGTTATTAAATGCATCCCACTTGACTCTCACTCTAATTCAAACAAGGTTAACATGTATCGACTCTACACTCACTCACTTAGAGTTCCCTTCACTTAACTCGGCTTATTTTTCAACCCTCAATCCAAAAAGACCTTAAAAGTTACTAATGAAATTGGAATAAAAGATTCTCAGGAGTGAATCTATGTAGATTCTCACGAATGGATCTATTAAGATTCTTGGGAATGGATGTATTTGTTGGAGTGGGTGGGGTTCCCAACCTATGTGGAGAAGACCCCGGAGTGCGACGAGCGCCGTTCGTGTGTCGAAGAAGCTCGGGAAGTGGGCGACGTAGAGTCGCTGCTGCTGTTGCTGCCCAGGGGGAGATTCTGGAACAGGGGATCCGAGTTCGGGCCGAACTCGGTCCCATGGCGAGTTCGGGCCGAACTCGGTCTGGCCACTCCAGTACTGTGGGGTGAGGTTCTGGATGCTTGACACAGAGTTCTGGCCGAACTCTGTGTCGTCGGGGGCTGAAGCAGATTTTAGGATGAGTTTTCATCATTGGATCTAATCCAACGGTCCAGGTTGGTTGCGGGATTGGGGAGTTATATTGAGTTTTCTCAACCCTAATTCATTATCGCAAGTATTGGGCAACACAAGTTTGAGAGAGAAGGAGGCAAGAGTGCCATTGCAACTTCGGAGAAGAAGACGGAGGATTGAAGGTCGTTTTCGAAGGAGATCGTGTTTCGGGTAATCTCTACTCGTCGTTCTCGCTCTTCGTAACCTTGTAATCATTGTTCTTGTCTCTGAGTGTTGTGGGGATCCGATTTGGATCGGGAGGAGTTTGTAGAGGGTGTAATTCTTCTATTCCATTAGTGGAGGCTTCTCAGGGTTGGACTCCGATCGTCCCGTGGTTTTTCCCGCAAGGGTTTCCACGTCAAAAATTCTCTGTGTCTGCGTGGTTTGCTTTGTGTGTTCTTTTTTGGTTCGTGCGTTGTTTGCTCGGTCCTCTCGCAGGTACTCTCCGGTTTGGGGAAAGGTTTTCCGCGTTTCTTTCCCATCAGAGTGGTATCAGAGCTTTGGGTTCAAAGGGTGTCAGGAGTTGACAGAAGAACCAGAGAGGAGAGATGGACGCGAAGCCGGTGCGCATGGTGAACCTTAATGGCACAAACTATCATTATTGGCGGAGCAAGATGAAGGATTTGCTATTTGTCAAGAAGCTGCATCTACCTGTGTTTGCATCCGAGAGGCCCAGTGATAAATCCGAGGAGGACTGGAAGTTCGAGCACATACAGGTGTGTGGGTACATACGGCAGTTTGTTGATGAGAACGTGTACAATCACGTTGCCAATATTGAGCACGCGAAGACGTTGTGGGATAAGCTGGAATCCTTGTATGCGAAGAAGACCGGGGTAAACAAGTTGTTCCTGATCCGAACGATGATGGGTCTGCGGTACAAGGATGGGGCGTCTATTACGGATCACTTGAGTGAGTTCCAGGGCGTGGTTGACCAGTTATCTTCTATGGGAGTCAAGTTCGACGACGAAGTTCAGGGACTGTGGCTGCTGTGTACCTTGCCAGACTCGTGGGAGACCGTACGAGTATCTATGATCGCTTCTGCTCCAGAGGGCGTGGTCAGTCTGGAGTTTGCTAAGAGCGGGGTGTTGAATGAAGAGATGCGGAGACGTTCTCAGGGCACTTCATCCACATCCCACCACTCAGAGGCATTGGTTTCAGAGAGCCGCGGAAGGGGCAAAAGCAGGGGTCCAGGTGGTGGCAGAGACAAGAGCAGGGGAAAGTCCAAGGGTCGGTACGAGGACTCAGAGTGTTATCATTGCGGTAAGAAGGGTCATATCAAGCGGAACTGTTTCGCTTGGAAGAGAGAGAAGAAGGGCGACAAGGGGAAGCAAGAAGAGAACACTACAGCGGCGGCCTCGACGCATGGAGGCGATGTGATCGTCGTAGGTGATGAGGTCATTACTAACCTCGCCTGCGATGACAATTCTTGGCTGGTGGACTCAGGGGCTTCAGCACATGTATCTCACAATAGGGCATTGTTTGCCACTTACACGACAGGCGACTGTGGCGTGTTGAAGATGGGCAACGGAGATGTGTCGAAGGCGGTTGCCATTGGAGATGTGCATTTGAGAACGAAGACGGGTGCGGTTCTTGTTCTCAAGGATGTTCGTCATGTCCCTGATATCCGTTTCAACCTGGTGTCGGTTGGAAGGTTGGATGACGAGGGATTCTTCAGTCTCTTCGGGAATAGTCAGTGGAAGCTTTCCAGAGGTTCGTTGGTGATTGCCAGAGGAAGCAAGAAGTCCGGTCTCTACTATATGGAGGGGAGCGCACAGGGGGCACAGGAGGTGAACGCAGTCAGTGATGCGTCTACCGAGTTGTGGCACAGGCGGCTCGGCCATATCAGCGAGAAGGGGATGAGCTACTTGGTGAACAGGAAGGTGATTCCGGGGCTCAAGTCTACAAAGTTGGAGAAATGCACGCACTGTTTGGCTGGGAAGCAAAATAGGGTGTCTTTCCAGAGTCACCCAAGTTCGAGGAAGCCGGCGTTGCTCGAGTTGATTCACTCGGATGTCTGCGGTCCTATGAAGGTAAAAACTCTTGGTGGTGCTTCTTACTTTGTGACTTTTATTGATGACTGTTCCAGGAAGGTTTGGGTCTATGCCTTAAAGACCAAGGATCAGGTGCTGCCTACTTTCAAGGAGTTTCAGGCCTCCGTTGAAAGGGAGACGGGCAAGAAGTTGTTGTGTGTTCGGTCCGACAATGGCGGCGAATACATCGGTCCCTTTGATGCGTATTGCAGAGAGCAAGGGATACGACACCAGAAGACTCCGCCAAAGACACCTCAGCTCAATGGTGTAGCGGAGCGCATGAACAGGACACTGATGGAGAGGGTGCGGTGTTTGCTGTCAGAAGCAAACTTGCCGGGCAGTTATTGGGGTGAGGCTCTTCTCACAGCTGCTTATATTATTAATTTGTCTCCTAGTGCTCCTTTGCAGGGTGATGTGCCTGATAAAGTATGGTACGGTAAAGAGCCGTCATACAGTCACCTGCGGGCGTTTGGTTGTAAAGCCTTCGTACATGTACCGAAGGACGAGAGGACCAAACTTGAGCCGAAGACGAGGCGATGCGTCTTTGTCGGCTACGGTCGGGATGAGTTTGGCTATAGACTCTACGACCCAGTGGAAGGAAAGCTCTACAGAAGCAGGGACGTGGTGTTCGTCGAGGATCAGACCATGACCAACACTCAGGACTCCGAGACGCCTTCTGAGGCTGAGGAATTGCCTGAGTTAGAGTCATTTCGCTTCGAGCAGTTTCCAGAGGACATCGCGGAGGATCCAGTTATGGGGGAGCCGGTACATGGAGTTGCTCCCAACCTTGATCATCAGCCTGCTGATGGTGGTCAGGGTGTCCCTCAGGAGGATGAGCATGCCGGGGAGGCAGTTTCTGAAGGGGAGGAGGCTGTCGGTATACAGCCAGCACCAGTGGCTCCACTGAGAAGGAGCAACAGGGATCGTCGACCATCTACGAGATACTCGCCGGATGAGTATGTGCTACTGACTGACGGGGGAGAGCCCGAAAGTTTCGCAGAGGCTATGGAAGACGAACACAGGCAGGAGTGGATGGTGGCTATGCAGGAGGAGATGAGTTCCTTGCACACCAATTCTACTTATGATCTGGTGCGGTTGCCAAAGGGCAAGAAGGCTTTGAAGAATCGATGGGTGTTCAGAGTGAAGCAGACGGATGATGCTACTCGCCCTCGATACAAAGCGAGGCTGGTAGTCAAGGGCTACGGTCAGCGGAAAGGCGTGGATTATGATGAGATCTTTTCGCCTGTCGTCAAGCATTCGTCTATTCGGGTGGTGCTAGCATTAGCAGCCAGTTTCGACTTGGAGGTCGAGCAGATGGATGTGAAGACGGCGTTCCTCCACGGTGATCTTGAGGAGGAGTTGTACATGGAGCAGCCGGAGGGATTCTGTGAGAAGGGCAAGTCACATTTGGTCTGCCGGTTGAGGAAGAGCTTGTATGGTCTGAAGCAGGCTCCGAGGCAGTGGTACAGAAAGTTCGAGTCGTTTATGGGGGAGCATGGTTATGCACGGACGACGTCGGACCATTGTGCATTTGTGAGGTATTTTGCCGAGGATGATTTCATCATTTTATTGCTCTATGTAGATGATATGCTATTAGTGGGTCGAAATGCCACTAGGATAGCGGAGTTGAAGCGCCAACTGGGCGCGGCCTTCTCTATGAAGGATTTGGACGCAGCGAAGACTATTCTTGGGATGGAGATCAGCCGAGAGAGAGAGTCCAAGCTGCTACACTTGTCCCAAACGAAGTACATTCACCGGGTACTTCAGCGTTTCGGGATGGACGGGTCGAAGAAAGTGAGTTCCCCCCTCGCGGCTCACTTTAAGTTCACTGAGGAGCAGTGTCCATCTACCGAGGACGAAAAGGAAGATATGGAGCGGGTTCCATATGCTTCAGCTGTGGGAAGCCTGATGTATGCTATGGTGTGTACGAGGCCAGATATTGCTCATGCAGTTGGTACGGTTAGCAGGTATCTTTCAAATCCTGGAAGGGTACACTGGAGTGCGGTCAAGTGGATTCTACGATACCTTCAGGGCACTGCCGGTTGGAGACTTTCTTTTGGTGGTGACGAGCCGAAGCTGGTCGGGTATACCGACGCTGATATGGCTGGAGATGTAGACACGAGGCGATCGACTTCGGGCTACGTGATGATGTTTGCAGGAGGAGCAGTGTCGTGGCAGTCGCGGTTGCAGAAGTGTGTTGCCTTGTCGACGACGGAGGCGGAATACATTGCGGCGACGGAGGCTTGCAAGGAGCTGTTATGGATGAAGAAGCTGTTGCAGGAAATGGGACTGAAGCAAGAGCAGTATACTTTGCTTTGCGACAGTCAGAGTGCTATCCACCTTGTGAAGAATCAGACGTTTCATAGCCGGTCCAAGCACATCGAGACCCGGTATCATTGGATACGGGATGTGGTTGAGAAGAAGGACGCGGAGCTTGAGAAGGTGCATACAGACGACAACGGAGCTGATATGTTTACGAAGATTCTACCAAGGGGGAAGTTTGAGTACTGCAGGCAGATCGTCGGGATGACGATGTCCTCCCCATAGTTGTGAAGGGGGAGATTTGTTGGAGTGGGTGGGGTTCCCAACCTATGTGGAGAAGACCCCGGAGTGCGACGAGCGCCGTTCGTGTGTCGAAGAAGCTCGGAAAGTGGGCGACGTAGAGTCGCTGCTGCTGTTGCTGCCCAGGGGGAGATTCTGGAACAGGGGATCCGAGTTCGGGCCGAACTCGGTCCCATGGCGAGTTCGGGCCGAACTCGGTCTGGCCACTCCAGTACTGTGGGGTGAGGTTCTGGATGCTTGACACAGAGTTCTGGCCGAACTCTGTGTCGTCGGGGGCTGAAGCAGATTTTAGGATGAGTTTTCATCATTGGATCTAATCCAACGGTCCAGGTTGGTTGCGGGATTGGGGAGTTATATTGAGTTTTCTCAACCCTAATTCATTATCGCAAGTATTGGGCAACACAAGTTTGAGAGAGAAGGAGGCAAGAGTGCCATTGCAACTTCGGAGAAGAAGACGGAGGATTGAAGGTCGTTTTCGAAGGAGATCGTGTTTCGGGTAATCTCTACTCGTCGTTCTCGCTCTTCGTAACCTTGTAATCATTGTTCTTGTCTCTGAGTGTTGTGGGGATCCGATTTGGATCGGGAGGAGTTTGTAGAGGGTGTAATTCTTCTATTCCATTAGTGGAGGCTTCTCAGGGTTGGACTCCGATCGTCCCGTGGTTTTTCCCGCAAGGGTTTCCACGTCAAAAATTCTCTGTGTCTGCGTGGTTTGCTTTGTGTGTTCATTTTTGGTTCGTGCGTTGTTTGCTCGGTCCTCTCGCAGGTACTCTCCGGTTTGGGGAAAGGTTTTCCGCGTTTCTTTCCCATCAGTATTCTTAAGCCTACGTTGTTCAGGAATCTAAGATTCATCTCAACATTCTTTAAGGATACCAAAAGCAAAAGTTATTACCAAATCGTAATATCATAATATATTCATTCTCATGAACGAATCTGATTCTTTGTGCAGCATGTTAGTAATCAAAAACCAACTTCCGTCTAAACGTTTAGTCCCACATAGGCAGGAGCATCCCATGTGAGGATGCATGTATTCCTTTTCTCCTTTTGCTCACTTGTGGCCTTGTTTGGCTAGCATGCCGGCCACACATTAGTTGTCGTCGATGTTTGGCCCGTTCGGCCAAACATGGACGTTGAATGCCGTAAAGTTCCTTTTTGGTAGTTTTATTTTTGACCATTTCTCTCTGTAAATTCATCATTCAAGTTGTCGAGAAATTATTAGGTGCTCCTGGCTCACCACTGGACGTGCTGAGTGGTGAGCCCGGTCCAATAAACAATTGACACTTGAAATAATCAATTAATTCTATATTTTCCACGTCATAACCGGACAATTCATAAGTTAGCTTAATATTAATATTAATTTTGATATTACTATTAATCTTAGTATTAATGTTAATATTAATATTAATATTAATTTTAATGTTAATTTTAATATCAATGTTAACACTAATATTAACATTAATACTAAGATTAACATTAACATTAATATTAATTTTAATGTTAATATTAATATTAATATTAATTTTACTGTTAATATTAATGTTAATCTTAATATTAATTTTAATGATAATATTAATATTATTGATTTTGTTAGTATTTTTTGTTATCTTTAATATTAATATTAATTTCAATGTTAATATTAATTTTAATTTTAATGTTAATATTAATATTAATATTATTGTTAATATTAATTTTACTGTTAATATTAATGTTAATCTTAATCTTAATATTAATTTTAATGTTAATATTAATATTATTGATTTTGTTAGCATTTTTCGTTATCTTTTCATATCTGGTTATGATGTAAAAAATATGGGGTTAATTGGTTATTCCAAGTGTCAATTGTTTATTGGACCGGGCTCACCACTCAGCACGTCCAGTGACGAGCCGGGAGCACCTAATAATTTCTCCAAGTTGTCAAGTCTCCCATATCCGATTTACTTGGCTCATCAGCTGCGAACGTGTTTACGTGGTCCATTACCAGCCAGCTTTTACGGTTGGGAGAAACCTATTTAAGGTGTCCTTTTTTCCTCTTTGGGTACAGAAGTATTACATGAAACCTATACACCAAAATTCTCAGCCTCTTGGTCATCTCCTTATCCAATATATATTCTCCTTTTTTGTTATCTGGGCAAGCTAGGTTCCAATATATATTCTCCATTTTTGTTATCTGGGCAAGTCAAGTTTGGTTTGTTTCTCTAGAAGCTGTGTACTGTAACGAGAAGAGCAAAGAGATTTTACCTCTAGAAAAAATCGAAAAGAAGTCTGCACATAACCTCACATAAATTTATTAGGGAAGTGAGGCCGGTGACATTTGATTTTGTGCTTTTGTTTACAGAAATTAAAGCATATTTTGGTTAACATATGTCCGGTGATGCAATACAGAAATGTTGCAGTTCACGAACCTACCTTGGATTAATCATATACAAATTATGAGTGAAATTCGCTTAGGAATTAGTAAACCAGTATTATTGAATTGGAAAAGATGTTACTTATTTTTTACTCTCTATTTCAATTTTTTTCTTCTCATACTATTATTTTTTAACTGATTGCTACATCATACAGCTAGTCTGATTGCTGAAAATAGATTAGTTGGATGATTTTATACGTAAACACAAGTCTTCACTGAGAACTGAGATCAGTCTTTCTCGCCCAACATGTCCGACCAAGACCTATTATTATACAATTAATTTGGAAGGAAGCAAGGGATGTGCGGTCACTGTGATTTAGACATTTATTGTTAGGGCCATCCCTGTCTCTGTCTCCTCCTCCCCTCTTCTCTTGCTAGGACAAACCAATAACTATTGCTAAGATAGTTCAGTTGATAAAAATTAATTGTGTTGCAAGTTGATAGAAATAAATTTTCCATTTCTTGTTCGGATTTTATTTTGCTTTATGGTACTGAAACTTGTCCTCCTTGATTAGTTTAATTGATTAGTTTCGTTCCATAAAAGAAGAAGATTAGTTTAATTGTTTAGTTTCCTTCCAATTAAGACATTTTTCTCCAGAATTATTCTTATGGTTTGGTAATTTGTGGTTTTCTTGGTAATATAGTTTTTTATGTTTTGCTTGAAGCCTTTTTTTTTTTTTTTGCTTTTATACTCTTTCCTTCGTAGTATCCAATGAAGTTTAGGCCACGTTTGGTTCAAGGAATCATGACCTTGGGAAAGAAAATTTCTTTTCTATGTTTGGATGCATGAAGGAAAAGAGAAGGAAAGGAAAATTAGAGGGGGAGGAAATGGTCCCTCCCCCATCTAAGGATTCATTTTTTCCGTACTAAGTATTTACTTTACGTTCTAATTTCTTTGGCCTTTCCAAACACCACAAAAGAAAAGAGATAGAAATAGCAATTTTCAAAAGGAAAGGAAATGACAAGGAATTGATTTTCTTTCCTTTCCATTCCGTGAACAAAACTAGGCTAATATAAACTAGGTTTCTCTCCTCCTTTGAAGTCCGATCTTAAGATCCAAATAAAATAAAAGAGGATTTCATTTTGTCATTATTCAAAATCTGATTATTACATTAGTTTTAAACATGTACCTGCTACCCCCAAGTTGTTGTCAACTTAATCGATCCATTGACCCAAATGAGAGACATAAAATTTGATAAGTATAGTTTGAAGTTGGAAAATCCTGTCATATTAAAATAAGGCTGATGTTAGACTATCCTTGGTTTGGGACTCAATTTGACAAAATAATGCTATTCACGTTGATATCGCACCTAATTGGTTTTGGTATTTTGTGTAATCGTTTTTTTTTTTTTTTTTTTTTTTTGGTATGATCTGGTTTGTAGGATTTGGAGCGGCATGGAACACTGCAAACGTTCAAGAAGGTTCGAAAGTGGCAATTTTCGGCCTTGGTGCTGTAGGACTTGCGGTTAGAATTTCTCGATCTTAATATCTCAAAATTCAAAAATCAAAAGATGGCTCATGCTCTTATCGAAAAAAGAAATTACTCAGTAGAACTAATGCAACTCCAATTGCGATGTGGAGTCAATTGCCATGGAATGACCAATACAATATATATGTTAAGAAGAGTATATATATATATATATAGTTTGCTTAGATTAAATACATATTGTTTGTCAACAATTCAAGCATGGAGAATTAATGTAATAGAGTTCTAGTAATTATTCGGTGCAGGTTGCAGCAGGAGCACGATTGAGAGGAGCTTCACAAATTATAGGGGTTGACATTAACCCAGACAAATTTGTTAAAGGTATATATATATATCGGACGTTAACTTATCATTCCATATTGTTCATGGAAGTTCAGTTAACCCTCCCTAAAGCATATGGATTTTAACATGCATAGGTAAAGAAATGGGAATTACTGATTTTGTCAACCCGACTAAATGCGACAAGACTGTTCATGAGGTAGTATATAACTTGAGCGTCTGTTATTCCTTGTTATATGTATTGTTACAAGTAATGAATAATAGTCAGGCTAAGAAAATAAAAATACAATCCAGGTCATAAGGGAAATGTCCAATGGAGGAGTTGACTACAGCTTCGAGTGTGCAGGGAACTTGGACGTGCTTCGTGCAGCTTTCTTATCGACACATGACGTAAGTTACAGCTTCCCTCTGTTACATTGCGCAGACGGGCAATTTACGTTAACTATCTCTATTCCTTATGTTTCGAACTTATTACAGAGACCATACTTATTTTGAAACTAATTACACGGACTGTTCCTATGTTTTATATTTTCTATCAATACTTATAGCTCTTACCATCCCTATTTTAAAAATAATTCGAAATAAGAATAATTTATATAATACTTATAAAATATAGGAAGAGTTAATATATTTTTTTCTTGTGCAGGCTTTGGTACTAAAAGTAATTGGGTTGGTCAAACACGTACTAAAAGAAATGACATGCGAATTATGTGTTTTTTTATTGGTTATTGGTTGCTTAGGCGACTTATTGAAAAGGCCACATGTTTCTTTAGTGTAGTTCCCTGAATCATGGCGAGCCTGTCGTTCTCGCTCCAAGTCTCCGTACCTCCAGAGAATTAAATAGTTAACCAGTCCTGTCGTATGGTTAACCAAGAGAAATTATTCAACGAGCCCTGATCATTTCGTGTACCTTGATTTTCATCACTTGATGGTGTGGAACTCATGAGGGTTCGAATCGTACTTCCAATATAGACCCCTATACATAATGTAAAATAAATAATTTTTTTTTTTTAAATGTTGCTACCAAAAGTTGAACTAAGATCCTCTAATGTATAAATCTAATATAATAACCACTACACTATAATTGTTTGTGTTAAAAAAAATTCATGATAAATATTAGTTCTATTTTAGAAGATTATTAATATATTTACGTTTAAACTAATTTTTTGGACCCTCCTAATTCGTGGGCCCTGGACAGCCGTCTTGGCTGCCCTAGGCCAAGGCCGATCTTGTCCAGACTGACACTGCATGCACTCATTTGTATACCATCAAATAGAGGAAAATCAAGATGCACGATGAGCAACGCTGATCACTAAATAATTTCTCGTTAACCATATCATTTTCAGCATCATCCTCGCGGAAGATGCTTGTATATGTGTCTCGCCTTTGTATTTGATTAGATCAATGCTTTGATCATTCCCTTACGTTTCAAGTCGGAGAAGTCGACTGGAATCCCTAAGGGGTTCGGAAATGTCGGCTTCAAAGAATTTCTTAGATATGACCACTGTCACACCATCATATGATACATCTTAATTACTCCCTGGCTGGGTCTCAAAGTCAGTGTGACTGAACTTTTGGTCAATTCTTCGCAAACAGTGGTTCGGCTTGATCTATTCATATCATGTTCCTTGTTGCTTGGGACAACTTTGATATAGTGTGACACTTCATCACACACTTCATCACGTATCTGTCTTAGACAACGACAATAAAATTATTGTTTTTATTTTTGAGATATCTGACATTACACATGGACTTTGTACAGCCTTTATGCATACTGCGTTGCATATTCCTAACTCCCATTATTTTTATAAATGGAAGAAATAGTATGTTCACTATCCTCAACTCCCACCATTTTTTATAAATGGAAAAAATAATACATCATCATGGCTCAATCCACTGATCTTTTACCACCCAGCCATGGTCTTATGCCTCTTCTGGTAACCACAAGGGTCACTTGAGCTCGGCTAAAAGTTATTATCAAAACTGCAATTGTAAACATAATTTTCTGACAATTTTATTTATTTGTTTTTCTACAATATATAGAATACGTACAAAGACTATTTACAACATTAACACCCAAATATGTCAACAACTTTCTCAACCACAACAATTCACACACTCCAAGAGCCATGCCCCATGTAAATAAAATTGTACACCCCATGTAAATAAAAATACTCCCACATGGCACAAACTTGTGCCCCACTACACCTCATGTGCACACCTCAACACAAGCAATGCATTATATTGAGATACTCACCATTTGGTGTAGCCGATATGGGACTATCTTTTCTAGTCCAAAGGCAAAAACACCAACAATCCCCCACATATCTCAATATATGGGTTGAGCGTTCTCCACAGTTACTGTCCATCGTGCATTAGGAGAGATGTCGCTACGACTTGAATCTTCCCGCATAGGTTAAATAACAGTATGATACACGAATGGACTAAACCTTGAATTCTGCACCATAACTGCAATTCTTCCTACTCACATAATTACATCAACTATGCTTCTGGCTGCACATTGAAGGCCTTGTGCCAGCCTGGTTTCAGTGTATAATTTTTGGGCGTCTACAAGTTTACCCTCAAGAGACGGCCTGATATCTCTGTCCATACACTATAGGTGAGTTCTTTATAAAGAGTCATGGCATGAAGCATTGCGCTTCTTTGCGATGCTACGCCGCTATGACATGGCTTAAAGCCGAGACTTTACCCCTACCTGGGAACCTCATCGTAGTGTTATACTACTGTAGCATGAGGTCACAAGCCTCTTTGTAGTGCCAAACTACCCAGCATGAAGCCTAAGGCTTTCTTGCGGTGTTACGCCGCAACGACATGGCTTGCAATGCCGAGGCATTACCCCTACCTGGGTACCTCATCGTGGTGTCGTACCACTGTAACATGGGGCCATCCTCCCCTTTGTAGTGCTGCCTACAACTCTTTAATTACGTCATACAACATTAGGCTACCTGCCTATTTGCGGTGCTACGCCGTTGTGACTTGGCTTGCAAAGCCGAGGCATTACACCTACATGGAAACCTCATGGTGGAATCACCCCACTGTAGCATGGAGTTTCACTCCTTGTAGTGCTGCTCTACCGTGCTTCCTGTAAAGCACACCAGGCATTCACTCTGCCTGAGAACTCATTAAGGCGTTTAAGCCAACCTTCCACAGGATCAGTTTTTTCCGCAGAAAAAATACATAGTAGACAACAGTGGTTATGGGTCCGTATCCCTTCCATGTTCCAGAGAACAAGTACCTACTGCTACCTGATAGTTTCCCAGTCAGTGATCCTCCTTTGAACCAAAAGTTAGATGCCTAGTAGATTTCTCTTTGAACTAATAGCATAAAACTTTATGGTAGGATTACAAAGACACACTATCAGAATGCCTTCAAGCCCATTTTACAAGCTGTGTCATCAACCAACTGGCGCTTGAGGCCTTTCGTGAACGGATCTGCCAGGTTCTCCTGACTCCGAACATCAATCACTGCAATTACACCTCTTTTGATAAGATCGTGTACTGTCCTGTGCTTCAACCGCACAGTCCTCTTCTTCTCGTTGAAGAGGTCATTTGATGCCACCGTTGCTGCCGCCTGGTTGTCACAGTATATCGGTATTACCGGTATCTGAGCCCCAACCACCGGAAGATCATACATGAGCTCCCGAAGCCACTCTGCTTTATCTGTAGCAGCATCCAATGCAAAGAATTCAGATTCCATGGAGGAGCGAGATAACATAGTCTGCTTCTTCGACTTCCACGATATAGCAGCTCCGCCCATGGCGAATACGAATCCACCTGTGGAATACTCGCTCTCCATATCTGAACACCAGCTGCATCACTGAAGCCTTCCACTACTGACGGATCTCAGCTGTAGAAAAGTGCATATGTCTGAGTTTTCTTGAGATATCTCAAAACACGCTTCACAGCTTTCCAGTACTCAACGCCTGGATTGCTAGTGAACCGACTCAGCATTCCCACTGCAAAAGCTATGTCAGGCCTTGTGGCAGTAGTAGCGTACATCAAGCTTCCGATGACGCTAGCGTACTCCAACTGCCTGACGCTTTCCCTCGAATTTGGCTCCAGCTTCTGATCACTCCGGTACGGTGTATCAATAAAAGAAAGATCTTGATACCCGTAGCGAGTGAGCATCTTCTCAATATAATGAGATTGTGACAGCGCTATTCCAGTGCCTGTCCGGATGATCTTGAGCCCTAAGATTACGTCGGTATCCCCCAAGTCCTTCATACTGAACTTGGTCGAGAGGAATTTCTTTGTCTCTGTGACGCAGCTTAAATACGTACCTAGGATTAGCATGTCGTCCACGTAAAGACATACGATTACTCCTCTTCCGTCAGCAAACTTCGTATAGACACACTTGTCTGTTTCACTGACCCTGTAGCCATTTGACCTTATCACCTTGTCAAACTTCTCATGCCATATTTTGGGAGCTTGTTTCAAACCATACAGAGACTTCATCAACTTGCAGACTTTGTCTTCCAGACCTCTGACGACAAAACCTTCTGGTTGTTGCATGTAGATCTCTTCGGTCAGCTCGCCATTAAGGAATGCCGTTTTCACATCCATCTGATGTATCACCAGCTTGTGTATTGCTGCTAGAGCAATTAACAATCTGATGGTTGTCATCCGAGCTACTGGAGCATAAGTGTCAAAGTAGTCGATCCCCTGCTTCTGAGCAAACCCCTTGGCCACTAGCCTGGCCTTGAACTTGTCAATGGTTCCATCTGCTTTCATCTTCTTCTTGAAGATCCATTTGCATCCGATGGGTCTTGCTCCTTCTGGCAGGTCAATCAATACCCATGTGTTGTTGGAGGTGATTGAGTCAATCTCGTTGTCTATCGCCTCCTTCCAGAATACAGCATCTCTGATCTTCATCGCCTCATCATAGGTAAGCGGATCTGCTTCCACATGATAGGTGACGAAGTCATCTCCGAAGTCTTTCGGCCTCCTCGTTCGCTTAGTTGACGGCTCAGCGAGTTCTGGTTCAGCTGGTGTCTCCTTGACGACAGCTTCATCTTGGACTACTGGTTCATTAAAGACTTCTGTCTGCTTTGTACCCTCATTATTCTCCGGAAGATCCGCGAGAACAATATTCTTGTGTTTTGCAAACTTGTCTTCAAATTATCCAGCATCGCGAGATTCAATGATATGGTTTGACTCGATATCAAGGAATCTCCGAGCATCACTCTTCTCGGCATACCCCAAGAAGATCGCCTTCGTAGTCCTTGTCCCCAGCTTCTAAATCTTCAGATCCGGGAGCTTCACATAAGCCAGACACCCCCACACTCGAATGACATTCAAGTTAGGTCTAACTTTGAACCAGAGTTCATGAGGAGTTATGTCGGAAGTTGCATATGGCACTATGTTCAGAATGAACGTTGCCGTTAGTGCAGCTTCTCCCTAGTAACACTTTGGAAGACCCGCAGTCAACAGCATGGAGTTCATCATCTCTGTCAACGTTCTGTTCTTCCTTTCTGCTACTCCGTTGGATTGAGGAGAGTACGGAGCCGTTGTCTCATTGATGATTCCATGTTCTTTACAGAATGATAAGAATTCATGAGACCGATACTCCCCACCTCGATCACCCCTTAACCTCTTGAGTTGTTGTTCAGTTTGCCGCTCAGCCTCGGCCCTGAACTCCTTGAACTTTTCGAATGCTTCGTCTTTAGACTTGAACAAGTAGACGAAAGCATACTTTGAGAAATTGTTGGTGTTTTTGCCTTTGGACTAGAAAAGATAGTCCCATATCGGCTACACCAAATGGAGAGTATCTCAATATAATGCTTTGCTTGTGTTGAGGTGTGCATATGAGGTGTAGTGAGGCACAAGTTTGTGCCATGTGGGAGTATTTTTCCTAGAAGGAAAAATGATTAAATTCAACAAGGATGCAAGTTGATTTTTGTTGTGCGGGCTCGGACTCGGACACGGACTCCAGGATGTCTCGTGCATACACGGGAGTGTTCGGGGGGGTGGGGGTAGGCGTGGACTGGCACACTTCTATGATGATTGTGGGATGATCTAAAATATCAAACTCTATTTTTAAGTATTGGTATTTTAGTCCCACATCGGATAGGAGAAGAGGTGAAGTCTCAACTCCACTCTATAAATAGAGCCCCTTGGCCTCCTTTGAAAGATGCACCAAGAAGAGAGTTGAGGGAGTCTGTTAAGTCCAGGAAGTCCGTTCAAGTCTCAAATATTGACTTACGAGCGTTCCAGAAGTTCTTCGTGAACTTGCTGGTTCCTGGAAGCTGTTCGTGCTCGTGTGGGGCGAATAAAGCTTTGAGCAACGGTGGTTCATTCACCCCAGCATCTCATTCTTGCCTGTCATCGCTGCTGTTGCCTTTTACAGTAACTTCTTTTTAGAAGCTCTGTTGCCGATAGTTGCTTGCACAAAGTCTCTTTAGATTTTTTGTGTATTACGTAGAATCTTTTTAGATCCTCGTAATTCAGAATCCTCCAGGATCTCTGTTGCACATCTTCTTTAAGGTGCTGCATTTGAAACGTTGTGTGTACAATTATTTCAGTTTCAGAATTTTCCATCGAAAATTGTGCCTCGGCACTAACAATCTCAAAGCTTTATTGAGAAGATGGATAATTCTCGTGCTTCGCTCATCGATACCGGCTTTAACAAGTTGGAGAAATTCGATGGCGAACACTTCTAGATATGGAGACGAAAGGTCACTTTAAATCTTCAACTCGTGAATGTTGATCACGTGCTGTCAGAAGAAGAACCGATCGTTCCAACCACTGGATCTGCTGCGGCTGTGGCGCTGCTACGACCAAGCAAGCGAAGTGGAAGAGAGAAATCAGTATATGCAAACTACTGATACTCAATTCCATGGAAGACTCTCTGGCAGAGTCCTACTCCAAGAAGACATCTGCCAAAGAGATATGGGACTCCTTGGGAAAGCTCTACGAAGATGACGAGAACCGTTCCAAGATCTTCATGGTAGAAAAATACCACAAGTGGACTTTCGAAAACGAGAAGGCGATGCTGCCCCAAGTGAAGGAGTTTCTAAAGTTGCGTCAGAAACTAGAAGACTAGAACATGCCCCTCGTCGACAAGTTTTTCGTTGGAGGGATCGTCGCAAAACTTCCTACAGAATGGAGCAACTTCTATGCAAGGATGCATCGAAAGAAGATGGAAATTAGCTTGGAAGATTTCTTGCAAGAGATCCATGTTGAGGACGAGATGCGCTCTCAACAGAAGATGGATACTCTGTCCAAACAACTGGCGAAGGCAAATCTGGTCCAAACCAAAGAGTACCAGGGGAAGCAGGCTGCTTCTCATCGCAAAAAGAAGGACTTCACGAATCTGAAAGTGAAGGGTCCTGCTTTCAAGCAGCAGAAGTCCAAGTCCTATGTGACTTGCTTCAATTGTGGCAAGAAGGGCCACTACAAATCCGAATGCAAGTCCAAGCCCAAAGAACAAGGTGAGCCTAGTAAGGTTTCTATGATTACTAATCTAGTTGCCATGATAGCACAGGTTGCAACTGTGGGGGCTGACTTGGACTGGTGGATAGACAATGGTGCGACCTGCCATGTGTGTTCAGACAAAGACTGGTTCATCTCTTATGAGCCAACTTCAGAGAAGGTCATAATAGCAAACCAGGCACAAGCTGAAATACTGGGGATCGGGACGGTGGAGCTGAAACTCACATCGGGGAACACTCTAACGCTTCAAGGTGTGAAGCATGTTCCAGTAATTGCTAAGAACCTGATCTCTGGAAGTCTGCTCTGCAACACAGGCTTGAGGATGTACATCAATGCTGGCTAGTTGGTGATGTCCAAGAAGGGTACATTCTTCGAAAAAGCTTTCCAAACTGAAGGAATGTACAAGATTCAGCTTGTTGTAACCCAGCATGATAATATAAATGCAATCACTTTTTCTGATTATTCTCTTGAGTTGTGGCATAATAGGCTAGGACATGTTCATTGTAAAAGGATTAACAGAATGTCTAGTCTAGGACTTATCTCCAAGTGTGGGGGTAAGGTAGAGAAATGCGAAGTATGTGCTCAGACGAAGATCACAAGGAAACCCTTTCACAGGGTCCATCGAAGCACAGATCTTCTGAAGTTGGTTCACTCAGATATCTGTGACTTCAAACAATTCTCTACAAAGGCCAGGATGAAGTATTTTATTACTTTCATCGATGACTTCTCAAAGTATGCTTTCGTCTACTTGCTCAAGTCTAAAGACAAAGCATTCGAGAAGTTCAAGGAGTTCAGGGCCGAGGCTGAGCGGCAAACTGGACAACAACTCAAGAGGTTAAGGAGTGATCGAGGCGGAGAGTATCGGTCTCATGAATTCTTATCATTCTGCAAAGAATATGGAATCATCAATGAGACAACGGCTCCGTACTCTCCTCAATCCAACGGAGTAGCAGAAAGGAAGAACAGAACGTTGACAGAGATGATGAACTCCATGCTGTTGACTGCGGGTCTTCCAAAGTGTTACTAGGGAGAAGCTGCACTAACGACAACGTTTATTATGAACAGAGTGCCATATGCAACTTTCGACATAACTCCTCATGAACTCTGGTTCATAGTCAGACCTAACTTGAATGTCATTCGAGTGTGGGAGTGTCTGGCTTATGTGAAGCTCCCGGATCTGAAGATTCAGAAGCTGGGGACAAGGACTACGAAGGCGATCTTCTTGGGGTATGCCGAGAAGAGTGATGCTCGGAGATTCCTTGATATCGAGTCAAACCATATCATCGAATCTCGCGATGCTGAATACTTTGAAGACAAGTTTGCAAAACACAAGAATATTGTTCTCGCGGATCTTCCGGAGAATGATGAGGGTACAAAGCAGACAGAAGTCTTTAATGAACCAGTAGTCCAAGATGAAGCTGTCGTCAAGGTGACACCAGCTGAACCAGAACTTGCTGAGCCGTCAACTAAGCGAACGAGGAGGCCGAAAGACTTCGGACATGACTTCGTCACCTATCATGTGGAAGCAGATTCGCTTACCTATGATGAGGCGATGAAGACCAGAGATGCTGTATTCTGGAAGGAGGCGATAGACAACAAGATTGACTCAATCACCTCCAACAACACATGGGTATTGGTTGACCTGCCAGAAGGAGCAAGACCCATCGGATGCAAATGGATCTCCAAGAAGAAGATGAAAGCAGATGGAACCATTGACAAGTTCAAGGCCAGACTAGTGGCCAAAGGGTTTGCTCAGAAGCAGGGGATCGACTACTTTGACACTTATGCTCCAGTAGCTCGGATGACAACCATCAGATTGTTAATTGCTCTAGCAGCAATACACAAGCTGGTGATACATTAGATGGATGTGAAAACAGAATTCCTTAATGGCGAGCTGACCGAAGAGATCTACATACAACAACCAGAAGATTTTGTCGTCAGAGGTCTGGAAGACAAAGTCTGCAAGTTGATGAAGTCTCTGTATGGTTTGAAACAAGCTCCCAAAATGTGGCATGAGAAATTTGACAAGGTGATAAGGTCAAATGGCTACAGGGTCAGTGAAACAGACAAGTGTGTCTATACGAAGTTTGCTGACAGAAGAGGAGTAATCATATGTCTTTACGTGGATGACATGCTAATCCTAGGTACGGATTTAAGCTGCGTCATAGAGACAAAGAAATTCCTCTCGACCAAGTTCAGTATGAAGGACTTGGGGGATGCCGACGTAATCTTGGGGCTCAAGATCATCCGGACAGGCACTGGAATAGCGCTGTCACAATCTCATTATATTAAGAAGATGCTCACTCGCTACGGGTATCAAGATCTTCCTTTTATTGATACACCGTACCGGAGTGATCAGAAGCTGGAGCCAAATTCGAGGGAAAGCGTCAAGCAGTTGGAGTACGCTAGCGTCATCAGAAGCTTGATGTATGCTACTACTGCCACAAGGCCTGACATAGCTTTTGCAGTGGGAATGCTGAGTCGGTTCACTAGCAATCCAGGCGTTGAGCACTGGAAAGCTGTGAAGCGTGTTATGAGATATCTCAAGAAAACTCAGACATATGCACTTTTCTACAGCGGAGATCCGTCAGTAGTGGAAGGCTTCAGTGATGCTTGCAAGTGTTCAGATATGGAGAGCGAGTATTCCACAGGTGGATTCGTATTCGCCATGGGCGGAGCTGCTATATCGTAGAAGTCGAAGAAGCAGACTATGTTATCTCGCTCCTCCATGGAATCTGAATTCTTTGTATTGGATGCTGCTGCAGATAAAGCAGAGTGGCTTCGGGAGCTCATGTATGATCTTCCGATGGTTGGGGCTCAGATATCGGCAATACCGATATACTGTGACAACCAGGCGGCAGCAGCAGTGGCATCAAATGAACTCTTCAACGGGAAGAAGAGGACTGTGCGGTTGAAGCACATGACAATACACGATCTCATCAAGAGGGGTGTTATTGCAGTAATTGATGTTCGGAGTCAGGAGAACCTGGCGGATCCGTTCACCAAGGGCCTCAAGCGCCAGCTGATCGGTGACACAGCTTGTAAAATAGGCTTGAAGGCATTCTGATATTGTGTTATTACAATCCTACCATAAAGTTTTATGCTATTAGTTCAAAGAGAAATCTACTAGACATCTAGCTTTTGTTTCAAGGGAGGACTATTAACCAGAAGAATATCAGGAACGGTGGGTACTTGTCCTCTGTGACATGGAGAGATTACGGACCTACAACCACTGTTGTCTACTGTTGTTTTCTGCGGAAAACGGATCCTGTGGGAAGGTTGGCTTAAATGCCTTAATGAGTTCTCAGGCAGAGTGAATGTCTGGAATGCTTTACAGGAAGCACGGTAGCGCAGCACTACAAGCAGTGTAACTCCATGCTATAGTGGGGTGACTCCACCATGAGGTTCCCAGGTAGAGGTAATGCCTCGGCTTTGCAAGCCAAGTCACAGCGGAGTAGCACCGCAAATAGGCAGGTAGCCTAATGCTGTATGATAATCGTAATAAAGAGAGGTAGACAGCACTACAAAGAGGACGATGTCCTCATGTTACAGTGGCATGACACCACGAAGAGGTACCAGGTAGGGTAAAGCCTCGGCTTTGTGAGCCATGTCATAGCGGCATAACACCGCACGAAAGCGCAAGGCTTCATGCTGGGTAGTATGGCACTACAAAGAGGCCTGTGACCTCATGCTACAGTAGTATGACACTACGATGAGGTACCCAGGTGGGGTAAAGCCTCGGCTTTAAGCCATGTCATAGCGGCGTAGCATCGCAAAGAAGCGCAATGCTTCATGCCATGACTCTTTATAAAGAACTCACCTATAGTGTATGGACAAAGATATCAGGCCATCTCTTGAGGGTAAACTTGTAGACGCCCAAAAATTATACACTGAAACCAGGCTGGCACAAGGCCTTCAATGTGCAGCCAGAAGCACAGTTGATGTCATTATGTGAGTAGAAAGAATTGCAGTTATGGTGCAGAATTCCAGGCTTAGTCCATTCTTGTATCATGATGTTGTTTAACCTATGCGGGAAGATTCAAGTCGCAGCGACATCTCTCCTAATGCATGATGGACAGTCACTGTGGGGAACAACCCATATATTGAGATATGTGGGGGATTGTTAGTGTTTTTGCCTTTGGACTAGAAAAGATAGTCCCACATCGGCTACACCAAATGGAGAGTATCTCAATATAATGCTTTGCTTGTGTTGAGGTGTGCACATGAGGTGTAGTGGGGCACAAGTTTGTACCATGTGGGAGTATTTTTCCTAGAAGGAAAAAGGATTAAATCCAACAAGGATGCAAGTTGATTTTTGTTGTGCGGGCTCGGACTCGGACACGGACTCCAGGATGTCTCGTGCATGCACGGGAGTGTTCGGGGGGAGATAGGCGTGGACTGGCACACTTCTATGATGATTGTGGGATGATCTAAAATATCAAACTCTATTTTGAGTATTGGTATTTTAGTCCCACATCGGATAGGAGAAGAGGTGAAGTCTCAACTCCACTCTATAAATAGAGCCCCTTGGCCTCCTTTGAAAGATGCACCAAGAAGAGAGTTGAGGGAGTCTGTTAAGTCCAGGAAGCCCGTTCAAGTCTCAAATATTGACTTACGAGCGTTCCAGAAGTTCTTCGTGAACTTGCTGGTTCCTGGAAGCTGTTCGTGCTCGTGTGGGGCGAATAAAGCTTTGAGCAACGGTGGTTCATTCACCCCAGCATCTCATTCTCGCCTGTCATCGCTGCTGTTGCCTTTTACAGTAACTTCTTTTTAGAAGCTCTACTGCCGATAGTTGCTTGCACAAAGTCTCTTTAGATTTTTTGTGTATTACGTAGAATCTTTTTAGATCCTCGTAATTCAGAATCCTCCAGGATCTCTGTTGCACATCTTCTTTAAGGTGCTGCATTTGAAACGTTGTGTGTACAATTGTTTCAGTTTCAGAATTTTCCATCGAAAATTGTGCCTCGGCACTAACATATATCAACAACTTTGTCAACCACAATAATTCACACACTCCAAGAGCCATGTCCCATGTACTCAGCTTGTGCACTAGACCTGTCCACGATTGATTGTTTTTACTTCTCTAAGTCACAAGGTTCCCTCCTACACAAGTAAAGTATCATGAAGTAGATATTCTATTATATTTTTATCCTGCCCAACTACATCAATATAGCATTTTACCTTCAGATGATTATGTTTGGTGTACACTAACAATTTATTCGGAGAAAGACTTCAAATACATCAATATGTGTTCCACGACATTCATGTGAAATTTACGAGGATCATTCATAAACTAAGTTACCACACACACTACATAAGCAATATCTAGCCTAGTACGGGACAAATAGATTAATTTTTCCACAAATCTCTGGTATCTCTTTATTAGTAGAAGTTGCATCCAAACACTGAAACAACTTATGATAATCAAAGCTTACGTCCAAACACTAAAAAATCTTATGATTTTGTTGAGAAGAGAAAATACCGTACAATCGTGCTTTGATCGAGCTATTCAATCCCAAAAAAGCATTTTAAGTCACCAAACTGATTCATTTGAATGTTGAGGTCAAGCGTCGTTGTAAGTTGTCATTATCATATTTATCACCTTCCGCCACCATATTATCAACATAGATAATTAACGCATTAATTAGTGCTTTAAAGGAAGGTGTGATATGAGTTACTTTATTTATGGCCGAAATGCTTAATTAACTTGGTAAATGTACCAACCAAGCTCTTAGAGATTTCTTTAACACATACAACATTTCTTAAGTTTGCAAACCATTGTAACATTTGAGTACTTCTTGATTCTGTTTGGTGTACACTAACCATTTATTCGGAGCAGACTTCAAATACCTCAATATGTGCTCCACGACATTCATGTGAGGTTTACGAGGAGCATTCATAAGCAATATCTAGCCTAGTACGGGACAAATAGATTAATTTTCCCACAAATCTCTGGTATCTCCCTCTATCAAAAGAAGTTGCATCCAAACACACAGACAACTTATGATTTTGCTAATAGATCAAAGCTTACATCCAACACAAAACCATCTTATGATTTTGTTGAGACGAAAAAAAAACCCGTACAGTCGTGCTTTGATCGAGCTACTTCAATCCCAAGATAGCATTTTAAGTCACCAAACTGATTCGTTTTGAATTTTGAGGTCAAGCGTCAGTGCAAGCTATCATTCTCATCTTTATCATCACTTGTCACCACCATACCTCAATATGTGCCCCACGACATTCATGTGAGGTTTACGAGGAGCATTCATAAGCAATATCTAGCCTAGTATGGGACAAATAGATTAATTTTCCCACAAATCTCTGGTATCTCCCTCTATCAAAAGAAGTTGCATCCAAACACACAGACAACTTATGATTTTGCTAATAGATCAAAGCTTACATCCAACACAAAACCATCTTATGATTTTGTTGAGACGAAAAAAAAAACCCGTACAGTCGTGCTTTGATCGAGCTACTTCAATCCCAAGATAGCATTTTAAGTCACCAAACTGATTCGTTTTGAATTTTGAGGTCAAGCGTCAGTGCAAGCTATCATTCTCATCTTTATCATCACTTGTCACCACCATATTATCAACATAGATAATTAACGCAGTAATTTTACGCTTTAAGTGCTTTAAAAGTAAGGTGTGAAATGAGTTATTTTATTTATAGCTGAAATTCATAATTAACTTAGTAAATGTACCAAACCAAGCTCTTAGAGATTTTTTTAACCCATACAACCTTTCTTGAGTTTGCAACCCATTCTAACATCTAAGTACTTGGAGGAGATCTATATATACTTCTTCCACAAGGTCTCAATGCAATAAAGTGTTATTTACATCAAACTAAAGGAGTGGCCAATCTCGATTGACCGCCAAAGATAAGAGTACTCTCACTGTATTAAGCTTGGCAATTGGTACAAAAGTTTCTTGATAGTCGACCCCATAAGATTGGCTATACCCTTTTGTAACTGTTGGTGTTTTGCCTTAGAGAACTAAAAAGATAGTCCCACATTGCCTAGGCTAAAAGGATTGTATCTCTATATAAATCTTTGCTTGTGTTGAGAAAATCACATGAGATGTGGTGAGGCACATGGGTACCATGTGGGGGAGATTTTTCTAGTGGAAAGAAGGCTAATCCAACAAAGAAGCAGTAATGCTTTTTGTCATGCTCATGGATTCCTAAAGGAGCTAATCCCCAAAGGGGCTTAGCGACTCGGACTCAAACTCGGACTTGGGCTCGGGCTCGGGCTCGGGCTCGGACTCGGGCTCAAGGGCACAAAGTGGTGCTTTGTTGGCGCACTTTGCACTTAGCACGTACTCAGCATCGGCGCATGGCACCTTGTGTATTATTAATGCGCTCGTGCGCTCGTCTTCTGCACGAGTTGCATGCGCAGGAGCCGCGCAGGTGCACGCACAGGAGCTATGCAGAGGCCGCGAAGCTACTGCGCTGCTGCAGGGCTGCGGGGCTGCGTTGCTGCGATACTGCTGTGCAGCTACGCGCAAGCATACGGGCTGATGGGCTGAGTGGACTAAGGGGCACAGACGGCTCATGATGTGGCTGATTGGAAGATTTGAGCTGTTATGAAAAGATTGAGTCAATTAATCAGATCAATCTTTTGTGAGATTTAAATTTAATTCATTCAAAAAATTTCATTTATTCGTTTCTATCTTTTCGCAATCAGTTACAGCAAGTTAGGGTTAGGGTTTCGGCCCTTCTCTATAAATACTCTCTTCGTGCCTTCATTAAAAAAATGCTGAAATTAAGAGACGAAGAGAACTGTGCCGCCGTTGCCATTAGATTTCTTCGAGTTCGTGAAAGGAGGTGACAGTGAGCGTTTCAGAAGTTCTTTCGAACTTGCTGGTTCCTGGGAGCAGATCGCAGTAGGACGAATCTTGCTTTGAGTAACGGTGATCTTCATCACCCCAGCAAAGTTGGCTTCATCAACTCCGGTTCTCACAAATAGACCGAGTCATCAACCTTGTATCTCACTAAGAGAATGAGTATTCATCTCCGTGTCTCACTAAGAGATTGAGATTTCCATCTAACGATCTGTTTCGGGACTGACAATCTCAAAGCAAGATTCAGATCTGATGGTAAACAACCATAAATCTTTTCGACACAAGTTTTAACAAACTTGAGAAGTTTGACAAGGAGCATTACAACGTCTGGAAGAGAATGGTCAGCCTTAATCTTCAACTCGTGAGCGTTGACTACGTGTTGACAGATCCTGAGCCTTTAATTTCAGAGGCTAAAAATGCTCGAAGGATTGCTGAAGTCACAACTTTGCAGTTGAAGTGGAGGCGGGATAACAACCTCTACAAGTTGTTGATCTTGAACTCGATGGAGGACTCTCTGGCGGAGTCATACAGCAAGACAGTCAATGCAAATGACGTCTAGGAGGCTATAGAAAATCTCTACAAGGCAGATGAGAACAAAAATGAGATCCACATGACGAAGGTCTGGAGGATGCGATTTGAGGACGACAAGACCATGCTGCCTCAAGTCAAGAAGTTTCTCAAGTTACGTCAAAAGCTGGCAGATGACAGCATGTCCTTAGCCGATGCCTTTGTCGTTGGAGGTATTGTCGCCAAGCTCCTACCTGGATAGAGCAATTTTATCGCGGACATGTATCGCAAGAAGATGGAAGTGGATCTGGAACGTCCCTTGCACTGGATTCATGTTGAAGACGAGTTGAGGGCTCAACTCAAAGTGGACACCTTATCTAAGCAGATGGTCAAGGTGAACATGGTACAAGGAGGAAACTTAAGAGGGAAGCAGAAGGCTCCCTATAAGAAGAAGAAAGACGTTTACCATCTAAAGGTGAAGTCGGCTCAGTTCAAGCCCAAGTCCAAAGAATATGGGACTTGTTTCAACTGTGGCAAGAAAGGCCACTGGAAGAGGGGCTGCAAGGAAAAACCAAAACAAAAGGAGCAAGGTGAGGCTAACTTTGTTACTATGGTTGCGCAGGTTGACTCAGCATGAGTTGACACGGACTGGTGGATAGACACTGGGACTTCGCGTTATATTTGTTCAAAAAAGGAGTTATTCACCACGTACCAACCTGTTTCTGATAAGGTTATGGTGACGAGCCAGACATAAGCTGAAGTACTTGGAATCGGGACGGTGGTACTGCAAATGACTTCAAGAAAGTCGCTGACGCTTCAGAAGGTGAATCACGTACCTGCTATAGCCAAGAACATGGTCTCAGAAAGTCTGCTCTACAATGCAGGCTTGATAATGGACATTAATGCTGGACAGGTCGTCATGTCGCATAAATGAACATACTTCAGAAAGGCTTTTTGTACCGAAGGGATATTCAAACTTTAAATTGTAACTCCTATGGAGATAGTAAGTGCAGTTTTTTCTTTGATTGTTCTCTTGAGTTGTGGCATAATAGACTAGGACATGTTCATTGTAAAAGAATAAACAAGATGTCTAGTTTAGGGCTTATCTCCAAATATGGGGATAAGGAGTTGGAAAAGTGTGAGGTCTGTGCGCAGACAAAGATCACAAGAAAATAGTTCAAGCGGGTCAATCGAAGTACAGATCTTTTGGAGTTGATGCACTCAGATATCTGTGACTTCAAACAGTTCTCCACAAAGGCCGAAATAAAGTATTTCATTATCTTCATCGACACTTCTCAAAGTACGTATTCGTTTATCTGCTCAAGTCTAAAGATGAAGCATTTGAGAAGTTGACTTCAAGGCGGAAGCTTAGCGTCAAACCGGACAACAATTCAAGAGACTCAAAAGTGATCGAGGTGGAGAGTATAGGTCTCATGAATTCGCATCGTTTTGCAGAGAACATGGAATCGTCAACGAGACAACTGCTCCGTACTTTCCTTAATCAAATGGTGTAGCAGAATGGAAGAACATAACGTTAACAAAGATAATGAACTCAATGCTGTTGACTGTGGGTCTTCCAAATTGCTTTTGGGGTGAAGCAGTGCTTACGGCTACGTTCATATTGAGCAGAGTGCCGCATGCAACTTCGGAAGTCACCCCTCATGAACTTTGGTTCAAAGTCAGACCCAACTTGAATGTCATTCGAGTGTGGGGGTATCTGGCGTATGTGAAGCTTTCGGATTTGAAGATTTAGAAGCTGGAAACAAGGACTATGGAGACTAAATTCCTGGGTTATGCTGATAAGAGTGATGCTCGGAGGTTCCTTGATATTAATTCAAATCATATCATTAAATCTCGCGATGCAGAATTCTTTGAAGATAAATTTGCGAGGCACAAAAATATTATCCTCGCGGACATTCCGGAGATAAGTGTGAGTGTACAGGAGGCTCAAGTTCCTTACGGAAAGGTAGTCCAAGAAGAGGTTGCTGCATAAACAACTGTTGAAACAGAGCTCGCAGAACTAGTGTCTAAGCAAGTGAGGAGACAGAAGGACTTCGAAGAGGATTTTGTCACCTATCATGTGGAAGCAGACCCGCTTACCTATGATGAGGCGATGAAGACCAGAGATGTTGTCTTCTGGAAGGAGGCTATTAATGATGAGTATGAATCGATAACCTCCAACAACACGTGGGTATTGGTCGATTTGTCTGAAGGAGCAAAACCAATCGGATGTAAATGGATCTTCAAGAAAAGATGAAGGCCGATGGAACTATTGACAAGTTCAAGATTAGTTGCCAAGGGATTTTCTCAGAAGCAGGGGATTGATTATTTCGATACATATGCTCCAGTAGCGCAGATGACGACCATCAGGATGTTGATTGCTCTGAGTGCAATTCACAAGATGGTAATTCATCAGATGTATGTTAAGATCACTTTCCTGAATGGTGAATTGACCGAAGAGATCTGCATGTAACAGTCAGAAGGATTAGCCATCAACGGCCTCAAAGACAAAGTCTGCAAGCTGGTGAAATTTCTGTATGGTCTGAAGCAAGCTCCCAAGATGTGGCATGAGAAGTTTGATAAGTCATAAGATCAAACGACTAAAGGGTCAGCGAGACGGACAAGTGTGTGTACATAAAGTTTGCTGACGGGAGAGAAGTTATCGTTTGTTTGTACGTAGATGACATACTGATCTTGGGTATAAATCTAGCAAGTGTCACTGAGACAAAGAAGTTCCTCTCGTCTAGGTTCAGCATGAAGGACTTAGGGAAAGCTGATGTTATCCTGGGATAAAAATCATCCGGACGAAAACTGGCGAGGTATTGTCACAGTCTCATTATATTGAGAAGATGCTCTCACGCTATGGGTATCAGGATTTTCCAGGGAACGATACGCCATATAGGTGTGACAAGAATGAAGCCAAATTCAAGAAAAAGCGTCAGACAATTGGAGTATCCAAGCGTCATCGGGACTTTGATGTATGCGACTACTGCTACAAGGCCTGACATAGCTTTTACTGTGGGGATGCTGAGTCGGTTCACGAGCAATCCAGGTGTGGAGTACTGGAAAGCTGTGAAAAGGGTTATGAGATACCTCAAGAGGACTCAGAAGTATGCACTGCACCACTGCGGAGATCCAAAAGTAGTGGAAGGCTTCAGTGATGCAAGTTGGTGCTCAGAAGTAGAGAGTGATGTAGGAACGAATTGTAAAAAACAATACTCTAGAGGGGGTGAATATAGTAGGCAGCAAAAATTAGCTAATTAAAAATGTTAACAGCAAGATCACAGATAATATAACACAAGTAAGTAAATGAAAAGCAGAGATCAGAAAGCAAACACAAACGTGGCGATGTATACTGGTTTTTCTTTTGTGAGGACTATTCCAGTCGGAAGAACTCTAGCTTCCAGTTGAATCCACTATTGAAAAATACTATAAGTTTTCATCCGAAGTTCTTACAACTTCTATAACGCGAGCTTTGATCCGAAGTACTCGACCAACTTCAATTGTGAAGTATCTTTCTTCTATCAAGCCTCTGATTACAATCACTCTGAAACTTCTAGACTGTACCGTACTGGCAAATCGACTAGAAATTTGTAACTGGCTTGGGATTTGAAATGAAAGCTTTAGAATACTTTAGAAGAACGCATTAGGCTCAGAGAGAAGAGATATAAAAGTGAATGAGTGAGTTGAAATGATCAAAATTCTTCTTTATTTATAGTTTTTCTAAAGGCATAATTCTGGCAGAATTTGGACAGAATTCGGATAGAGCTCTTTGAGAAAATCTCGGCAGATAGCCGTTGCATTCGTAACTACAGGAAACCAAGTTCAAAATCCAACGGGCACTAACTGAACTCTGGCAGAACTCGGACCGAATTCTGTTGGAGTTCTGTTAGGGTTTTGTAAATTGGTTTTTGGAATTTTTGAAAAGTTAGGCAGTTAGGAAGTAGTTTGGGCTTTTGGAAGTGGACTTGTTTTCAAAATGAAAGTATATTTTGAAAACGTTTCTTGGATAGCCTATTTGCTAGTACGACGCAGTGTACATCGTATTCCTAGACTCAATAAATGTGAAAATTACATTGATAAAATAGGAAAACTAATAGCCCTTTGATGACGCATTTCTTCTAATATTTGAGCAGACCTGAAGACGCATTTTTCCTTAGCGACAGTCGTCCAAAGATAAACAGCGGAACCCCCGATGTGAGATCCCGTATAGATCGTTGGATGGTTCAGAGAAATCTTCTTTTATAATGCCGTCTTTGACCCATTATTAATTCTCCATTGCATATGTCCTGATTTGATTATGCTTACTGCTTGTCTGCAAGTACATATTAGACGAACAAAAAAGTATACAATAGCAAATAAGATAACATTTAGTGAACAGTAGGACAATGCTAAGTTTAAGTAGCAACATGATAGTAATTACATGAATATTAGTGACGTCATTATGTTAAACTTAATTGATTAGCCATATTCAAAAATATGATATAATCATTGGGCTAACAATCTTCCCCTTTTTTATTATGGAAAATCGGTTAAGTTTAAGTTATATACAATAGATGCATGTATCACTAATAAATACATAATTATTAGAATATTGTGAGCTAACTTAAACTTATTTCTTCCCGTTTGACATGCTAAAAAAAATAAGCTCTTCCGTAATAAGAGATAAAACGAACTGAAGCATAAGTAAAGGAGGAAGGAAAAAATAATCTTGATCAAGGACGAGGAGAACATGACAAGTTTAGAAAATTGCATAACTAGTATAAAAAAAACTTGTCAGAACACAAAATAGTTGGTTGAATGAACTTTAAAAAAGATGAAATAAAACAAGAAGTCGTTTACCAACTAGAAATCTAAAATGACACTCAAAATACAATATAAATGTAACTGTAGTTTTGAAATAGACCAATAAAGGATTTTAATAAACAATAAATATAAATATAGTAGAAATCAATCATTAGTCATAATAATCCATGAAAAAAAATAAAAATTCGTAGATCTAGTATATACCAAATAAATAAAAATATAATAAAACTTTTAACAATGATCACAAAAAATATGATTCATAATTTGTCCATACAAATTAGTGAATCAATTCCATAAAGAGTATAATCATGGAAAAAGAAATCAAAATAAATATACTAGACTCTATGCAAAATCTATACCAAAGTTCATGCATTTGAATTCAATTACCTTAGCATGATGTATGTATATCCATTAGATAAATCTGAAAGGGAATGAAGACAAAATACTTGAGAAGGAGAAATTCAGTCGACTTGAATGCTCTCCCGCAAAGTATGATCAGTCTAAAAATTGATAATCATGAACTTTGAGATAAAATCTCAATAAGAAATGCCAAATGTAATTTAAACTCAATCAAATAAGAATAATTAAATATATTTGGCAAGATAACTTTTAGAAACTCGAATGAGAGAATTAAAAATAAATAATAATAATCATATATTCTCTCATCCAATACAAATCCACATATCATGAACAACTCAACAAGATATTTTAAGTAAAAGAATATATGTCTATGGTGAACTAGGTATATCACACATTAAGGACATAAAATAATTAAAACAATTAATTTGCTCCCCCTTAAAATATGCGTATTCTAGTTCCGAAGTAATTTATATGCAAGAATAGATAAATAAATAATCAGAAGATCTAAGGAATATCCAAGATATGCATCTTTCTTTCCTTTGATCAAATGCATATAAAGTTTCAAACTTAAAACAAATATCATCTTTAGCCAAGTGATTATCCAATAAATAAATGCTTAAAGATGAACACACAAAATATATCTCCAATTAAAATCTTATATAATAAGAAAAATGATTTCATGACAGTAAAGAATTTTTGAAAATTGTCTTAATGTGAATAACGGACAGATTCACTAAATCAGAGAGAAATCAAAAAGACTTTTGAAATGCGGAAATTAGCATGAAAAACTGTCTTAATAAAAGTTCGAATGCGTCTGTTTAATCCTCAGACTGAAAGCTGGCGATTCAAATTTTTGTATCACAGAAACAGTTTTAATAAGAGAATTCATAAATCATAAATAGCCTATTTGAACAAATAAAACATGACTAGATAAATGATCAAAACTAAATGTGTTCTAGATATATGACATGTCAAGGGAATAATTGATATGAAACAATTAACTACTCCACCTTTACATGGCTATATACAAAAATAATAGTATTGACAAAATTTAAAAAATTTTAGAGAAATACTTCCATAAGTCGAAAACTAATTCAAAAAATATTAGGTCTTCTTATCAAAGTTTATTTCTTCCCTTTTAAAGCCGTTGTACGGTGTCCATCAGATAACCGTAGGGTTAAAGAGAAGAAATGCTTTGAGAGAGAAAAATTTAATATGCATGACTTCTCCCATGCAAAGAGTTACTGTTGTAGACAGTAAATAACTTGAATAAGAAGAATAATAAAGCTTAAAATCATGAATATTACACAAGCTAAAGACGAAATTACAAGACCATAATATTCAATGAGTAGTTACAAGATCATCAAGTCTGACTACCGAATAGCGTGACAGAAAAATGAATATATCAAAAGATGACAAACATTAACCTATGAAGATCAATATATGTTACCTTTTGTAAAATTAAATCATTAAATAATATTATCCATCAAAACTAAAATTCAAAATACATCCGATAACAATTGCAACTAGATCTCAATAAATTTTTAGTTTATAAAGCGTTGATCAATCTTGGGTTAGCTGTAGGGGTACTGTCCCAGCTAACGGAGGTTCACCGGTGAACATTAAGTACCGTTTCGCTTTAGTCGTAGCCGTGGTGACAGACAGACCCTTTGTAGACTTGTATCGAAAACAAATCTCTTCTTTAATAACCGAGGATTTAAGAAGAATTTGTGCAATATAAAATCAATTAAATTCTATGGACTTTTTTTAAAAAAAATCTTAGAACAATGTAGCATATAGTATAAGATGTATCAATTACATTTATTCATATGTGCTATAAAATTATTGGATAACAATAAAATATATAACATTTGTAAATCAAAATGTAGGACCTAGATACGCTGATGTATTCTGGAACCTAGGGGACTGGGTTCAGTACAATGGATCCAGAACTAGATAATAGTTGCAAGTAGACCTTAATAAAACTTAAGTCTATAAAGTATTGATCACTTCGGGTTAGCTGTAGGGACCGGTTCCTAGCTAGCGGTAGTCCGAAGACTAGTACACCGTGTCGCTTCAGGCTATTTACACTTGTATGATAGAAGGACCCTTTCGGCTTGTACCCAAAATAATCTCTACTTTTAAGAACTTGGATTTAAAGGAATATATGCAGCATCATCGAACAACATCGAAATCCCGAATTCCTAAATATAAAAAAAGTAAATACCCAAAGAATGGTTATCAAGATTTTGAAAGATTATTTAAAATAGGAGTTATGTATCCAAAATGTCAGCCAAGAAAAAAAATATCATTAAAAGAGGCTTTGAGGAAGAATCTAATAAAGAGAAGAATATAAATTTGTTACAAGTAATCAATAGCTGAATTATGAGATAAGTACAAGTTTGAAACTACTTTTCAAAATAATATAATATAGAACTTGAACTTAACTCATATATTAGACAAAGATGTAATTGATTCATAAGAAGTTGATCAAAATAAAATTTGAGAATCAATAGTGAATATATTATGCAAGCACAAGGTTAACATAAAAGTATATGTATATACTTTTCAAGTAAATAGGAGACTTGTGCTAAACATACATACTCACAAAATACTGATCAAGATAAATATGACATGTTAAAGATAAATCGGTAAAAAGTGACCATTAAAAAATATATTTAAGGCGAAGAGTCAAAAACATATTCACAAAAAAAAAGCTCCTATGCATGCTTCAAGAATAAAGATTAAGAGTAAAGAGCATACATGGATAAATGTGTCACACTAATGGAAAGTGTGTGAAAGACAATTTAGTGTGAACTAAACATTTAAGCTAAACAGTTAGTCATGCTAGGATTATATCTCACATTGATTCAAACAATAAATAACTAAAAGATATCAATGAGAGCTAATAGCAAGAAATCAATAAGAACATGCTAGATAGTAAAAAAATATTTAGGAAGTATGTTACCGAAGTTGTTCTAATGACCACACTTCTGTTGGTGCAATTGCATGGAAGATGACCTTTGTAGCTTTGCAATCACCAACATGTTCCACGGTTCTATTTGATATGAGAAGCTTCACCTGCAATATTAGGTGAAAGAAAACTTTGTTATCCAATACTTGGATCCACATTTGTTAGCTTTGGGAACCCATTTGCACAAGTTCATATCAACAATTTTTCTAATCTGACAATGATTAGAAATACGTCCATTCATACTACAATGACAGAAAGTATTAATATTAGAGCTATGTGTGGCAGTATGAGAACGTGCAGTAGTGTGATATGATGTGCGTGGATACTTGTAATAGAAATTATGGTTGTGTGAAGCTTTAGCTTTGCTTGCTTGCTTTCTAGATGATCTATCGTGTGTGATTTTGTGATGTGTCACGAGTCTTGTGTTAGACTGAGTCGTAGGTTGTACTACCTACTTTTCCAGTCTAATCTCTAACATTTTAGAGTTAGCACAGATCTCATCATATTTAGCATTAAGAGCATCAATTCCATATGAAGCAACAGAATACTTTTTATTTTCCTCCTTAAGTTTAGCATTTTCTTGAATGCTTTTCTCAATGCAATCAAGTGCCTCATGCAATCTAAACTCAAGTGTTGAAATCTCAGTAGAATTATCAGAAGGAGAAGTATTTCTAGCATCATTCAATAAGCAAGTAAGCTTTTCATTCTCATGCTTATAGAATAGAATATCCTTTCTAACTTGATTATACTTATCTAATACTTTCTTGTGTTCTTCTAATAGATCACTGAAAGCATTAGATAACTCATCATGAGAAAATTCACTCTCTTCATAAAAAGAATTATTTTGTACCTCGTTAGATAATGCCATTGAGCATAAATTTGCAGCTTGATGAGGTCTCTCTTCTTCTTCAGAATCTGTTGCTTCGCTTTCACACCATATGCTCGTGCTAGCGTACTTGTAAGACGATGATCTTCCTTCATTTGATCGTTCGCAGTGACTCTCCTTTCTAACAGTAGTACAATCTTCGTAGATGTGGCCTATCTTCTTGCAGTTGTCACATACAAACTCTTCTTCGTATAAGAAATTGTGTTGTACCTTAAATTCCAATTCCATCATGCACATATTTGCATCATTATGAAGACTATCCTCCTCTCTGGAGTTGTTAGCTTTGCTTTCATACATGCACTCATAAGTAGCTTCAAGAACCTTCCAAATTTTATGAGATGTTGTGCAAGTAGTAATAAGATTGAATACATTTATGTCTACAGCACAATAAAATACATGCATTTTTGCATCAAGGCTAGCTAACTTCTTCTCTTCCTCCGTGTAACTATAATAGGCTTGTTGATTATAGATGTGAGAATAAAATTGATAGTAGGCTTTTGGTAGCCATTGACAACAATTGATCATACGTCAAAATCTAGAGACTTCAGGTAGAAGCTCATTTGTGTCTTTCAATAATTATAGTTTGTTCCATCAAATAGTGAGAGTCTATTTGTGGATTGCTCTTCAGTTGTGAAGTGCATACTTGCCATATGTGATACTGTGATCTATGTAACAACTGTAATAAATAAGAATATAATAGCAGTGTTACCTCGCTTTACATGTATAACCCGCTCTGATAATGAGGATCTGCTCCAAGGATGTTAAGCCAAAATATCTATATAAGGAGCACCTGTTCTGATACCAATTGTAGGAACGAATTGTAAAGCGCAATACTCTGGGGGGTGAATAGGGTAGGCAGCGGAAATTAGCTAATTAAAAATGTTAGCAGCAAGATCACAGATAATATATCACAAGTAAATGAAAAGCAGAGATCAGAAAGCAAAAACACGACGATGTATATGGGTTTTTCTCTTGTGAGAACTATTCTAGTCGGAAGAACTCTAGCTTCCAGTTGAATCCACTATTGAAAAATTCCACAAGTTTTCATCCGAAGTTCTTGCAACTTCTATAACGCGAGCTTTGATCCGAAGTACTCGACCAACTTCAATTGTGAAGTATCTTTCTTCTATCAAGTCTCTGATTACAATCACTCTGAAACTTCTAGACCGTATCGTACTGGCAAATCGACTAGAGGATTGTAACTGGCTTGGGATTTGAAAATGAAAGCTTTAGAATACTTTGGAAGAACGTATTAGGCTCATAGAGAAGAGATATGAAAGTGAATAAGTGAGTTGAAATAATCGAAATCTTTCTCTATTTATAATTTTTCCAAAGGCAAAATTATGGCAGAATTTGGACAGAACTCTTTGAGAAAATCTTGGCAGATAGCCGTTGCATCTGTAACTGCGGGAAAACCAAGTTCAAAATCTAACGGGCACTAACCGAACTTTGGCCGAATTCGGACCGAACTTGGGCCGAATTCTGTTGGAGTTCTGTTAGAATTTTTGCAAATTGGTTTTTGGAATTTTTGAAAAGTTAGGCAGTTAAGAAGTAGTTTGGAATTTTGTAAGTGGACTTGTTTTCAAAATGAAAGAGTATTTTGAAAATATTTCTTGGTAGCCTATTTGCCAGTACGACGCAGTGTACATCGTATTCCTAGACTCAATAAATGTGAAAATTATGTTAATAAAATAGGAAAACCAAGAGCCCTCTGATGACGCCTTTCTTTTAATATTTGAGCAGGCCTGAAGACACATTTTTTCTTAGCGACAGTCGTCCAAAGATAAACAGCAGAACCCCCGATGTGAAGCCCCGTATAGATCGTTAGACGGTTCGGAGAAATATTCTTGTATAATGCCGTCTTTGGTCCATTAATAATTCTCCATTGTATATGTCCTGATTTGATCGTGCTTACTGCTTGTCTGCAAGTACATGTTAGACGAACAAAGCAGTATACAATAGCAAATAAGATAACATTTAGTGAACAGTAGGATAATGCTAAATTTAAGTAGCAACATGATAGTGATTACATGAATATTAGTGACGTCATTATGTTAAACTTAATTGATTAGCCATATTCAAAAATATGATATAATCATTGGACTAACAAGTGAAAGGTCCACAGGAGGATACATCTTCTCCATGGGTGGAGCTGCCATATCGTGGAAGTCGAAAAAGCTGACTGTGTTGTCACACTCCTCTATGGAATCTGAGTTCTATGTACTGGCGACTACACCGGAGGAAACAGAGTGGCTTCGGGAGCTCATGTATGATCTTCCGATGGTTGGTGCGCAGATATCGACGGTACCGATATACTGCGACAACCAGGCGACTGCAGCGGTGACATCAAATAACCTCTTCAATGGCAAGAAGAGGACTGTGCGTCTAAGGTACAAGACGGTAAATGACCTTATTAAAAGAGGTGTCATTGCCGTAGTTGATGTTCGAAGTCAGGGGAATCTGGCAGACCCGTTCACCAAAGGTCTCAAGCGCCAGGTTGTTGAAGACACAACAAGTAAAATGGGCTTGAAGACAATCTGATATTGTGTCTTTGTAATTCTACTAGAAAGTTCTATGCTATTAGTTCAAAGAGAAATCTACTAGACATCTAGCTTTTAGTTCAAAGAAGGACTATTGACTGGAAAAATATCAGGAGCCGTGGACAACCCTTTGGTATATTGCGGGGTCTCGTACCCAAAACTACTACTAGTAGGTAATCCCTTAAGAATATTGCGGAGTTTCAGACCCAGAACTACTGTAAGTAGACAATCCTTTGAGACGTTGCGAGGTTATGAACCAAGAACCACTATTGTCTACTGATTGTTCTTTGTAAAGAATAAAGTCCTATGAGAGGATGGTTTGGAAGCCTTAATGAGTTCTCGGGCATCTGGGATATCTGGCATATTTCATAGGAAGCACGGTTAGCACAGTACTACAAAGGAGCATAGTACTCCATGCTACAGTAGGGTGACACCACATAAGGTACCTAGTGAGAGTAAAGCCTCAACTTCGGGCCAAGTCACAGCAGCATAGCACTGCACATAGGCAAGAGGGCCTAATCGTAACGCTACAGTCCCGAAGTACTTAGGACTAAGTACGTAGACATGCCAGCCGTATAATAAATATACGTAAGCTGTATATGTAGTAAAGCCTCAGCTTCGGGCCAAGTCACAGCAGCGTAGCACTGCACATAGGCAAGAGGACCTAATGCTGTATAATGAAGAGTAGTATACAACACTAGAAAGAGACTGGGCCTCATGTTACAGTGGGTGACACCACATGAGGCAGTGCTTCGGCTTTACAAGCCATGTCACGGCTGCATAACACCGCAAGGAAGCGAAAGTCTTCATGCTGGGTGGTTTGGCACTACAAAGAGGCTGAGCCTCATGCTACAGGTGGGATGACACCCCATGAGGCAGTATCTCGGCTTGGGGCTATGAAATAACGGTGTAACATTACAAAGAAGCAAAAGGCTCCATGCCAAAGACTCTTTAAAAGAACTCACCTAGAGTGTATGGATAGAGATGTAGGCCGTCTCTTGAGGGTAATCTTGTAGACACCCAATATACATACATCGAAATCAGGCTGGCACAAGGCCTTTAATGTGCAGCCAGAAGCACAGTTGATGTAATTGTGTGAGTGGAAAGAATTGCAGTTATGGTGCATAATTTAAGGCTTAGTCTATTCTTGTATCATACTGTTATTCAACCCATGCGAGAAGATTCAAGTCGTAGCGACATCTATCCTAATGCATGATGGACAGTCACTGTGAAAAACGCTCAACCTATATATAGAGATATATGGGAAATTGTTGGTGTTTTGCCTTAGAGAACTAGAAAGATAGTTCCACATTGCCTAGGCCAAATGGATTGTATCTCCATATAAAGCTTTGCTTGTGTTGAGAGAATTACATGAGGTATGGAGAGGCACATGGGTGCCATGTGGAGAGATTTTTCTAGTGGAAAAAAGGCTAACCCAACAAAGAAGCAGTAATGCTTTTTGTCATGCTCATGGATTTAATTCCTAAAAGAGCTAAGTCCCGAAGGGGCTTAGCGACTAGGACTCGGACTCGAACTCGGGCTCGGTCCCGGGCTTGGACTCGGGCTCAAAGGTGCAAAGTGGCGCTTTGTTGGCGCACTTTGCACTTAGCACGTCAGTATCGGCGCATGGCGCCTTGTGGGCTGTTAATGCGCTCATGTGCTCGTCTTCTGCCTGAGTCACATGCGCAGGTGCATGTGCAGGAGCCACGTAGGTGCACGCACAGGGGCCGTGCCGCTGCGGGGCTACGTTGCTGCGGCACTGCTGCGCGCTTGCGGTGCTACGCTGCTGTGCTGCTGCGCGCTTGGGGGACTGCGCGTTTGTGCTGCTGTGCAGCTACGCACAAGCACGCAGACTGACAGGCTGAGTGGGCTAAGGGGCACAGGCGGCTTATGATGTGGCTTTTTGGAAGATTTGAACGGTTATGAAAAGATTGAGTCAACTAATCAGATCCATTTTTTGTGGGATTTGAATTTAATTCATTCAAATCTTTCTATTTATTCGCTCCTATCTTTTCGCAATCAGTTACGGCTAGGATTAGGGTTAGGGTTTCAGCCATTCTCTATAAGTACTCTCTTCGTGCCTTCATTAAAAAAATGCTGAAATTAAGAGACGAAGAAAATTGTGCCGTCGTCTCCATTAGAGTTCTTCAAGTTCATGAAAGGAGGTAACAGTGAGCGTTCCATAAGTTCTTTTGAACTTGCTGATTTCTGGGAGCATATCGCAGTAGGACGGATCTTGCTTTGAGCAACGGTGATCTTCATCACCCCAGCAAAGTTGTGTTCATCAACTCCGGTTCTCACAAAGAGACCGTGACTTCAACTCATGTTCTTACAAAAGACTGAGTCAGCAACCTCGTATCTCACTAAGAGAACGAGTATTCATCTCCGTGTCTCACTAAGAGATCGAGATTTTCGTCTAACGATCTGTTTTGGGACTAACAGTAACTAACTTGACTTTGTACCTTTCAAAAGTTCCATTTTCCTTGGGCTTGACTGCAAATACCCATATACATCCAACGGTCTTCTTTCAAAAGGTAGATAAACAAGTTTCCAAGTATCATTTATTTTTCAAGCGCGGCCATTGCGTCTGCCATAACTTCTGTTCATCTAGAATTTGCTAAAGTTTCCTGCATTTTACTAGGGATAGAAACAGATGATAGCAGTACATATATATGACTTGGACATTTTTTGGGAATACAGATGGTTACTAATGAGATATCCATCTTTGATTTTGAGATCACATTCATATCTAATAGGTGCCACGGCTAGAATGAGGGGAAGCTAATATTAGGACGATTGAGACTTTATATTGTCAGCAAGTGTAGGATTAGGATTAGAAATTACCTCTGATGGAGTCTCCGAAGATTGGCTCAATGGTTTTTTGTTAAAGTGCTAGGAATCAATGTACTATCATCGAGGAAATAAGTTTCATCACTTGGAATCATCGTTTCAGCAGTTGGAGATCGGTCACCTTCATCAAGACGACCATCATGGCGACTTGTTGTAAATGAGATGAAGAATTTTTCTTTCGAAGAACATCCGATCGTTTATTTCCTTTTTTCAATCAGCTACTGAGAAATATGTATCCGAAGGAAAAATGCATGCAAGTCTTCATGATTAAGTGATTCTTCTTGATATCCCTTGAAGTGATGAATCATTAATAGGTGGCATTTAGAATAGTTCTTTCTCATGAAAAACGACATCGATGAAATATAATATCTCATGGAAGAAGGATTATAGCAATTAAAACCTTGTTGATTGATTTCATACCCCATAAATGCATACTTCAAAGCACAAGAATCATGCTTACAATGTTGATGTGGATACAAGTGAAAATATACCAAATATCCAAAAATTTGAGGAGCTAGAAGCACCACCGACGTAAGAGTAAAATGATCAGAAGGAACATCTGATGATCTTCTAAAATTGAGAACACTAGAGTGTCTGTTATTGATTACGTAGACTGTCAAATTCAAAATTTTCCCCTATAAATGAGAAGGAAAACATATCCACCAATCGAGGGACGGAGTAACTTCCAATAAATGTCTTTTTTTTTTTTTCGCTTTGTAACACCATTTTAGGTGAATAATGATAAGTTGTTTGATAAATAACTCCCACTGCACATACAAATTTTGTCAATTCTTGCTTGATTTATTCACCCAAATTATCGGAACAAAAGACTTTTTATTGAAGCACCAAAACTGTATAGCCACCATCTGATGAAAAAGGCTTCAACTGATAAACCAGTCATTCTAGTACATTCGTCAACAGAAATTGTAAACCACTTCATTCCATTATTAGTAGAAATTGATGTCGTTTCACAAATATCTGAATGAACTAATGAAAAAGAAAATTTTGCTTTACTATCACTTAAAAGGAAAATAGTTTTGTCGTTCTTTGCCACTACACAACTTTTACAAATGAACTCCAAACAATTGCAACCAGTAAACAAAGATGAAAATAATCTTGTAAGATAACTAAATAAGGGATGTCCTAGTTTTTTGCCATAACCAAATCTCTTTATCGTTTTGTCCCCCAAGTTTTCATTCACTAAATTAGGTTTCCCTTCTCTATTGGATTGTTTAAATCCATTCTCCAATAGTACAATCCTCCAATTTGTTTACTACTACTAATCTTTTTCTTGGTATGGATATTCTCAAAATAAAATGAGGAGGAAAAGTAGTGCAATACAATTATGATACATGGTTATTCAAAGAGATGGTTGCAATTTAGTGATAGAACAAACAAGACATTTTTGATACATGGTTATTCCGCTAAATATACAGGATAAAGATATTGCACTAACTCCAACAACTTGATATGATTCACCATTGACATTGGCAATGCTAGTTTGGAATAATTAGAAGATAAAAGACTAAACCTACAATGATCACAATTCATATGGTTCCTTGCAGAGTTAATTGTCTAATCACTATTTCTATAAAATATGAAGGCTTTATACTAGAGTTAGATATACTTGATTTAGTAGGAAGCCAAAAGCTAGTTAGATTTCCCAATAGAGTAGTAGATCCATTCATCTTTGTTACAGAATCTCTATCACTATTCTTTGAACCAGTCATAGTAATAAAGAAACAAAAAAAAATAATGCAGCGGATGATAGAAACAACAACAGTGAATATGAAATCAAATTTTTATTCATTGTTTTCCTAGGATATTAAGAATACATACAAAGACCATTTACAAGAAAGAATTATAAGACATCCTAAAATTAGGAACTCCAAAAAATAGGAAGAAAATAAACACAACCATTGATTAATAATATCGCCCCATAATGATAATTATTGATTAAAGAATATTGTCCTTAATTCCATAATTTTAGCAGTTATGTCTAATTTCTTGCAATAGAAATGACTCAATACTATGAGGGGTTATTTGGTTCGACGAAGTGCACGGCTCAATGTTTAAATTACTCTTTTTTTATGGATGGACAGGGATGGGGCTTAACCGTGATCCTGGGAATCCATGGGACACCGAAGTTGCTACCGTTGCATCCGATGGAGCTCTTTGATGGGAGGAAGATTGTGGGGTGCGTCTTCGGTGACTTCAAAGGGAAAACTCAACTTCCAGATTTTGCCGATAAATGCATGAAAGGGGTCAGTGACTGATAGATACTTTTTGCTTAAACTGATCACGATACACCAATATATTCTCTACTCGAAAATATCTCGTACTAAGTGTATTATTCTTTTCAATTCACAATTGTAGGAAATCGACATAAACTTCAACGGATTTATTACACATGAGCTTCCCTTTGCAAAGATCAATGAAGCGCTCCATCTTCTTATAGATGGAAAGTCGCTGAGGTGCCTGCTCTCCCTCTGAAATTGGTGCTCGACTAGAGGTTATTCTATCATGTTTCAAACTTGTAATAAATTCAATAAAAGTGTGCAATGTAGCCAGTCGTCTATATTGTCTATGCCAGTACAATATTTGGGTAAATGAATTATTATTTTCTCTCAACCAAGATGAAAACACAAAATTCTAACTTTTATTGATATAAATTTTCAAGTGTCCTCCCATACAATTGCCCAAGTTATATGTAATATCAGTAAGTCCCCTCTTCCTCTTCCTCTTCCTCTTCCTACAGTTGGAGTATTTCTTACATTAAACATTATATTATAACAAATTCCCAATGCATTTGGGTTTCAAATATGTAATGTCTACTACATGATTAAATGCTTATGAATGAATGGCCATATCATTCTAAAAGAACTCGTACCCCCTAGAAATGGATTGAGATCCGAATCCTTGAAAGTTGAAGTCATCCTGGAGTTTGACGTTTTGTCTAAGCTTCTTGATAATGTGGCATGGTCAAATCTTCATCTCCTTGAGTTGTATTTTTAAGTTGGAAATCGTTCCTTTAAATTCCACATGTCTAATTGTGAAGCCCACAATTTTAATATGTTTATTTTAGTTGTAATTAAATGAGTTGTTTTGGGCTTTATTTCTTTTTATTAATTATTTGTTTATCTATCTCTCTTTTTGAGTCCAAATTCAAGCCCAACCCAAAACTTACCCATTCTCCCCACTCTCCAGTTCTCCCTCTCAGATCCGTACCCAGCGCTCCCACGTACCCTTTTTCTCTCTTATCCTTTACGTACAATCCATCTCACAGAACAGACTCCCCATTTTCCACCTTCTCAAAAATCCTTATATTTTCCAATCTACTCCACCAAATCCGAATCCGAAGGCACCCCCGCGTCCGGCTCGCTGCACTCTTCAAATTCGGACCACTCTCCCCCGCCTTTCCGCGCTTTTCCCTGCGTGTGCCAGCGACAGCGCCGCGTCGCCGCCGGCCTCGCCTGCGTCCGACCAGCGCGGCCCCGCCCGCGTCCGACCAGCGCGGCCCCGCCCGCGTCCGACCAGCGCGGCCCCGCCTGCATCCGACCAGCGCGGCCCTGCCCGCGCGCCGCGCCCAGCCAGCCGGCCCCGCTCGCATCCGCTAGCACCGGTTTCCGCGCACGTGTGCCAGCCCCCATGCCGTCCGCGTGTCCCGCGCGTCTGCACGTCACGTGCGTGCACCCGTGCCCGTTTCCGACCTCGTTGGCGTTCCGACGCTTCGTTCCGAGTCCGAGGCCTCCCCTCGGTGCTCCTTCATGCAAACTTTTTGTAAGGTTCTGTCCCAGAAATCTTCTGTCATTTTTGTACAGTACATATTCCATGTTCCGGCCAATTGGCAGAATGAAGCTCTGCCAATTGGAATAGTTTAGATTAATAATAATAATGCTTAGTTAATTGTGTAATAATGTGTAGATTAATTAAATATGTTGATGGAAAACCATAGGGATTAGATTGGATTAAGTTTAATTAGTATTAATACTTTCCATAAGAAAAATATTGGCCTATAAAGGTTTATAACAAAATGTATTTTATATAAATTTTCGGCTTATTAAGAAATATGGAAAATGAGTTTATTGGAAAAAATGGTCTATTATTAGTTAGTTTCACCAAAATATTATTAGTATTTGATTTGTCACTAGAAACATATATATATATATATATATATATATATATATATATATATATATATATATATATATATATATATATATATATATATAAAAATATATATATATATATATATATATATATATATATATATATATATATATATATATATATATAATATATATATATATATATATATCTATATTCCTAAAACGTTTTATACCAAAAGCTTTCAATAATTAGAATAAATAATATAAATGATATTATTTCTATAAATGATTTTTACTTGCTAAAATAATTGATTTTGGTAAATAAAAATGATTTTTAGTAATAATAACCGAAAATGTTTTGCTATTAATTTAAATCGTTAGTTTGGTAAAAACCATATTTTTATAAAGTATTATTTTTGCAATTAAAAGCTATTTTTTCTTTTATTATGAAAAATGGTTAAAAATGAGTTTCTAAGAAAAATCGTTTTATTAGTATTGATCGGTAAATAATTTCTATATTATTAAAAAAAATTAGTTTTGGAAAACCTAAATTCCTTAAAAATATTAATCTCTAAGAATACTATTAAAAAGTTATTTTTTTAATATTTATTATTTCGGCGAAACATGTATTTGATTCAAAAACAATTATTTTGTCACTTATTATTACTTAATAAAACATATTCTTAAAAAATATAATTATTTTTCAAACATGTTTTTCCAACCTAATAGACTTAGCCTCTAGTGTTATTCCTTAGAGTTAAAACGTAGTTTCTAGTTACTAAAATCTGGTGCTACGATCTTGTAGGTTCAGATCCCTACGACCTTAGCAGTTACCTACTTGTTGCGGCCCACGTCGAGGAAACATCTGAGGCAAGTTTCATATCTTTCATGTCTGCATTTTATTTTAATAATAAAATGTATGCATCAGTAGTTTTATGTACTGTAGTGACACCGATTCACAGTGGATCCCTCTCGGACTCCACATCGATTGACGGATTGATTGATTGACTCATTGACTCGAGGATAGTTTGGGGGAGTAGTGTAACGTTTGTGACCAAAGCCAAACTTCTCGATTGTCTTTCTCGCGCTAACCCCTACCGCACAGGGGGTTGAGCCGTACCGTATGCTATCGTTTTGGCCAAAATGTTAGTATACATATTGCCTCCATCCCAGCCGGTCACAGGCCCTGTTATATACTCAAAACACTATTGTAGAATTGCATCATTGTAGTTCCAGAGATGTTGCCTGCTGTCTTTTATTATTATTTATCAAAAATATATATTGTTTTCAAACTATCTTGTATTTTATTTATTTATTATTTAGAATGTTAGATGTAGAAATATGTTTCTTGCTCCCTCCTGACTGGAGACCCAATATTTTTAGGTGATTGCGACGCGGAGGAGCTAGCTTACAGTTCTTACTACGGGCCTGACTTGGGTCTTGCAGATTTAGCTGAACTAGAACCAGGAACCCAAGAACTTTAGATGTTGGCATAATTTTTTCCCCTTTTTTTGCTTTATCAGAACAATTGTAATAAATGAATTGTGATGTTGTTATCTTGTTATTTCCATTTCAGACCAGTTTCAGTTTAATAAGAATATTTTTATTTTCGTTAAATATTTGCCTGTTGTGTTTCACTGCTTGATACAGCTTACTGCCGTCGTCTCACAACGATGCAGGCTGGACATGATCCGACTGGACCCATTATATTTGGGATCGGGTCGTGACATATTTTTAGTGGTGGCCCAATGCAGGTCCAGTTCTGTAAATTGGTCTAGTCAACTTAGTATAGACATGTAGTCCTACAGTCTGACCTAGGTCTAAGTATGATTTTAGGAAAACAGACTCTAGAAACAACTAGAACACTTAGATTATTTTCACCATGTCACAACATAGGGCCGAAATTATTTATTTATAATATCTATTTTTGCTTGCTTATAGTTTCGTAGCCTACCTTGTTTATGTTTGTACCTAAACCTTACCCAAATTAGGCCGATTGTATGATGGTATTGTCAATATTATTTTCTAGATTTTATGTATCTTTTGGTGTTCCTTAGCTTTCGGGGGTTATTTTTCTCCATCGGACTCTGCTAATCTCTTAGGATCTATACTCTTTCGCTAATTATGGATTAAGATTAGATTTTTCAATCTTCTTCTTATCTAACCTATTTCCAATTTCTCTATTAGTTTGATAATTCTTACTTCTCTATCTTTATTTAGAATCTAGATCCATTCACTATTTAGTGTTTCAAATTCTTCTTTAGCAAACCTAATAAACTCTTATCTACACAAAGTATTTCTAAGACTAGTGTATCCAACCATTTGTCTTGACCTTATTTTCAATTGACTTTCTTGGAACCAATCCCGAACCAGATTCTTCTGGAACCATAAAGCCCCAAGGTGAATTGTTACCAAAAGAATTGGTTCAACTTAGCTGGTTCACGAATCTTCGAAAGGAATTATTATCCAAAAAAAATAATAATTTCAATATTGATTGATATTTTCTAAGTTATTCCAAGGACGGAGATTATTTTTATTTGTTGGCTTCCTCCATTCAACTTGAAACTTTACTCTCTCTATGCAACTTCTTGATCAATTCAAGACCTAGAAAGCTTCTAAACTCAATCATTGAGTATCATGAAGCAGGAACAGTCAAAGAATTAATTTCATTCTATTGTTGAATTTTCTTTAGTCATTGAAAAACTTTGAATTGTTGAGCTATCCCTTTGAAATTTCTATAGACAAAGTTGAAAAAATATTTAGTGACCTAATATGGCTTCGCACATATGCGTTGCAGCCATTTATCTGAATTATGGAAACTGTGAGTTTACTACATCCAGATACGCACTAGCGAGGCATATACTCTAAGTTGAAGTTATTTCAGGTGTTCATAGGTTTTTGGATATTATTGAGACTGTCCTAAATGCATCATGTTTGTCTCCTATGTTGTTCAGTCAGGAAATGGATAAAGTTGATAGACTACTTTGTAACCTATCATTATTCAAGTTATGGAGCCAAAAATTACTGCAGTCAGGTGTACTCTGGCGAGACATGAATTTGAGGCAAAGCGACTTCAGATATATTTGGTTTTCGAATATATTAAGACTATATCCATACCATGGTTGTCTCTTTAGCACCATCAAATTATTTTGAATTTTGTCCAATTAGAGGATTTACATTTCTAGCGGTTGTCTCAATTTTCAGAAATCTTTTATCACAGCCAAAAAAATAAATTTTCTATGGAATTCTACTTGATTTTCCTAGAACTTATTAGGATCATATCAATCTCTATTGACTCAATCTTTTTCAAGGTCCATTTCTAGTGTGTTGCATATATTTTGTGGATAGTTATATATTTTGTAGCTATATATATAGTTATGTGATAGTTATATGCAGAAAAAAAACCTAGATAATTACCTAGCAACCTTATTATATTATTCCGGTAAGAGCATCCTTAGAGGATCGATATTTTCCCAATTAGATTAGATAGCTAAGGGTAGAAAAGGTAGAAGAATACCTTGAGTAAGCTAGTCTTGAGAGAGTGGTATATCTTAGCTTGTGACTTATTTGGGTTAGAACCGTTAGTAGTGCTCGTTATTGCCTAAACCTCATTCAAACAAATGAAGGTATTTGACAATTTTGAATTTTATGATTAAATGAAGAGTTATGGAAGATAAAGCAAACGTAGGTGGAGTTAGCGAGAAAAGTCTAGGATTTTGTAAGATTTTTCCATGGAGGAAGTGAATTTGGATAATATATAAACATGAGAATATGATGGTCAAGTAAAAGAACACTTGATGGGGATCAACTTTTATGAGTAGATGACTACTATACCCAGAAGGGACGGATATAACCACGGAAGGAATATCACAAGCAATGGAATGATAAGTTCTAGAGAAGGAATAAGCAGTGAGGAATTGAGATAAGACCATTGGCATGCAACCTTGGAAAGGAGCAACTGGATTTGTAATTTCTACCAAAAACTGGAGACTCATATTAGTTATGGTAAGAATGATTGAAATATCGTGATATTTTGCTAATGTGTTTGTATGAGAACGATTGTTAGGTTCATGGTTAAAGCTTAAAATTTGATTAGTGACTATAATTTGGTCAATTGATTTCAAGAATTGGAAATTCTCGAATATAGATCATGGATCAACTTTATAGAATTTTCTAAGGATTTGCTATGATAAGTGAAGATTGTAATTTTGATTTAATAAGTTTTGGAAGAATGACTGACAATTAGAAATTGATGTTTATAAAATAATTTGATCGAGAGAAATACTTGAAATTTGAAATATATTTGACATACGAGTTACATACAACGATGGATAGAAATTTGATTTAGATAATTTATGATTCTAAATAGATTTAGTTTTAATACCTTGGCAGCTGCCTTAGTTTTTTGTAGATATTAGGAGTTCAGCTAGTTTAGCAAGTTAGAGATTGTATTTTTTTTGCATGTGTATTAATAAGATGGTTATCTTGTAAGTCATTTTTCTGTATATCCTATCTTTTGACCCTTGAAATAGTAATATAAAATTCTTTCTATTCCCTTTTATTATCACTCGATGCTCAATGGAAATATCTGTTCCGATTGTATTTCTATCATAACTATACTATTCTAATTATCCTCGCTATCCTACTATCATAAAACTTGTTGATTTTTTTCCTTTGAGTCACAACCCCTTATACCCCATTCCAATTAGATTTGGAATTTTTGTCCATCTTCTCAGAAGAATCCATTATTTTATGCCTTTTCAATAAACTGTTCACGTTCGTTTCTTTCTTGTCTTTTCTATTTCACGAGACCTCATTTGATTTTTTTTTCTATTTTATGATCATATTTTTATCGTACCTAGATTTTTCTCATGCCTAAAATGATTTTGATCACAACAATATTCCAACTCTATCTCAGATCATATCTAGATAATTCTAATCGTGCCTATATTTTATCATTGTAGCTTATGATCATGCCTAGAATCCGTTCGTGTCTGATAATTTAAATCTAGAATAATTTATAGGAAGGATTTATAGAGTACATGAGTTTTGGGATAATGATGAGATAAATATGAACACTTGTATTTTGAAATTGAATCAAGGAAGGAATAATTAATGATGTGAATACCAAACAAATTGACATTATAGATTAGAGGTTATTAAATAATAAGCATAGAGATGCACTTTAGAAAGAATGTGTGATAAATCAAAAGATATATAAAGGACGACCAAAATAAGAAATTTTGGACTTAAGGTGTAACTAATTAAGGATGACAATCGTATGAATTGAAGGGTGCAAAAGATTATAAATTAGAAACCAGAGATAGAAGGATTGTAAATAATACAAGGTTGGAAGATGTAATAAGATATATTATTAACAGAGAAAAGTTTGGTCAAATGATATAGTGAAATCAAGATGAAGGATTCAAGTTTAAACATGATAATTGAATTTTATTGAGAATTCAGGATCAAATAGGTAAATGAGGATTTGGAATCAAGATATATACATGTTGGTAAAAATGGACGTCTAAATAAATTATAAAGTGATCACATATGAGTACAATAGATAAAGAAGGAATGATAAGAATTTGAAGGATCATGACAAATTGGAGTATTGATACGTGAGGTCGAATTTTAAATGTGATATTGGGTTACTGAGGCTTGATACTAGAGTATTACAACAAGACGGAGTGTACCAAATTATAATATTTTGGTCAAGAACGTATGAGATGTATAAGAACGTGATTGGAACACATGTAGTGGTATGACATAGAGTTAAAATTTGGATATATATTAGCAAGCTGAAGGAAGTACAAGATATATTACGGAAAATATTATATGTGTAGTAAGAAATGGTGGGAAGACAAATTTTCTAAGGTTATGAAGGTGATTGGCAATTCAGGAATGGAAGCAGAAATCCATAATTGTGGATAGTGACTGTGTTTCTAAGGAGGAAAGACCATTATTTAAGAATAATGGTTAGATTGATGAAGATATTGCACTACGTAGATTTGCTATGGGACAGTTAGGCAAGTTAGACATGATGCTGTCGAGGAAGAATACTCTTACTGGTTTGAGGCATGATTGTACTCTGGCCCTTATCATTGAATTTCGAGGACGAAATTTTCTAAAGAGGGAAGGTTGTGAAGCCCACAATTTTAATATATTTATTTTAGTTGTAATTAATTGAGTTGTCTTGGGCTTTATTTCTTTTTATTAATTATTTGCTTATTTATCTCTCTTTTTGAGCCCAAATCCAAGTCCAACCCAAAACTTACCCATTCTCCCCAATCCCCGGTTCTCCCTCTCAGATCCGTACCCAGCGCCCCTACATACCCCTTTTTTCTCTTCTCCTTTACGTACAATCCATCTCACAGAACAGAGACTCTCCATTTTCCACCTTCACAAAAATCCTTCCATCTCCCAATCTACTCCACCAAATTCGAATCCGAAGGCACCCCCGCGTCCGGCTCGCCGCCCTCTTCAAATTCGGACCACTCTCCCCAGCCTTTTTGTGCTTTTCCTCGTGCACGCTATTGACAGCGTAGCGTCATCGCCGACACCGCCTGCGTCCGACCAGCGCAGCCCAGCCCACGTCCGAGCAGCGCGGCCCCGCCCGCGTCCGACCAACGCGGCCTTGCCCGTGCGCCGTGCCTAGCCAGCCGACCACGCCCGCACCCGCCAGTGCCGGTTTTAGCCCGTGCACGCCAGCCCCCATGCTGTCCGCGTTTTCCACGTGTTCGTACGTCTCGTGCGTGCACCCGTGCCCGTTCCCAACCTCGTTGCGTTTCGACGCTTCGTTCCGAGTCCGAGGCCTCCCCTCGGTGCTCCTTCGTGCAAACTTTTGGTAAGGTTTTGTCCTAGAAACCTTCTGTCATTTTTGTACAGAACCTATTCCATGTTCCGGCCAATTGGCAGAATGAAGCTCTGCCAATTGGAATAGTTTAGATTAGTGATAATAATGCTTGGTTAATTGTGTAATAACGTGTAGATTAATTAAATATGTTGGTCATTGATTACTAGTATAAAAAAACATAGGGATTAGATTGGATTAAGGTTAATTAGTATTAATATTTTCAATAAAAAATATTGGCCTATAAAGGTTTATAACAAAATATATTTTATATAAATTTTTGGCTTATTAAAAAATATGAAAAATAAGTTTATTAGTAAAAATGGTCTATTATTAATTAGTTTCACCAAAATATTATTAGTATTTGATTTGTCACTAGAAACTTATAGATATATTTTCCTAAAATATTTTATACCAAAAGCTTTCAATAATTAGAATAAATAATATAAATGATATTATTTCTATAAATAATTTTTACTTGCTAAAATAATTGATTTCGGTAAATAAAATAGTTTTTAGTAATAATAACCGAAAATATTTTGCTATTAATTTAAATCGTTAGTTTGGTAAAAACTGTATTTTTATAAAGTATTATTTTTGCAATTAAAAGCTATTTTTCCTTTTATTATGAAAAATGGTTAAAAATGAATTTCTAAGAAAAATTGTTTTATTAGTATTGATCGGTAAATAATTTCTATATTATTAAAAAATAGTTTTGGAAAACCTAAATTCCTTAAAAATATTAATCTTTAAGAATACTATTAAAAAGTTATTTTATTAATATTTATTATTTCGGCGAAACATGTATTTGATTCAAAAATAATTATTTTGTCACTTATTATTACTTAATAAAACCTATTCTTAAAAAATATAATTATTTTTTAAATAGATTTTCCAACCTACCAGACTTAGCCTCGAGTGTTGTTCCTTAGAGTTAAAACGTAGTTTCTAGTTACTAAAATCTGGTGCTACGATCTTGTAGGTTCAGATCCCTAAGACCTTAGCAGTTACCTACTTGTTACGGCCCACGCCGAGGAAAAATCTGAGGCAAGTTTCATATCTTTCATGTCCGCATTTTATTTTAATAATTAAATGTATGCATCAGTAGTTTTATGTACTGTAGTGACACTGATTCACAGTGGATCCCTCTCGGACTCCACATCGATTGAGGATTGATTGATTGACTCATTGACTCGGGGATTGCTTGGGGGAGTAGTGTAACGTCTGTGATCAAAGCCAAACTTCTCGATTGTTTCTCTCGCGCTAACTCCTACTGCACAGGGGGTTGAGCCATACCGTATTCTACTATTTTGGCCAAAACGTTAGTATACATATTGCCTCTATTCCAGCCGGTTACATGCCATGTTATATACTCAAAACACTATTGTAGAATTATATCATTGTAGTTCCAGAGATATTGTCTGCAGTCTTTTATTATTATTTATCAAAAATATATACTGTTTTCAAACTATCTTACCTTTCATTTAATTATTATTTAGAATGTTAGATGTGAAAATATGTTTCTTGCTCCCTCATGACTGGAGATCCAATATTTTTAGGTGATTGCGACAAGGAGGAGCTAGCTTACAGTTCTTACTACGGGCCTGACTTGGGTCTTACAGATTTAGCTGAACTAGAACCATGAACCCCAGAACCTTAGATGTTGGCATAGTTTTTTTTTTCCTTTCTTTGCTTTATCAGAACAATTGTAATAAATGAATTATGATGTTGTTATCTTGTTTTTCCATTTCAGACCAGTTTCAGTTTAATAAAAATGTTTTTATTTTTGTTAGATATTTGCCTGTTGTGTTTCACTGCTTGATACAGCTTACTGCCGTCGTCTCACAATGGTGCAGGCTGGACATGATCCGACTGGACCCATTAAATTTAGGATCGGGTTATGACAGTAATGCTCGTCGGTATCCTTTTTGTACTTGGCATATGTGTTTTCAAGGGTTCTTCTCACGTCCGCTTGAACCTCTCAGACATGCTCCGTGAAGTCTTCTCTGTATTTACTAGTTTTCTCAAGGTTTGCTGTTGGCATTTAGACCAAATCAAATTTGGTCAAGTCTGTCCAAGCCGGCCAAAGGGGGCAAACCCTAGTTGGACTAGGTTCTCCCATAGGAGTGCACCCAAGTGGTTTATGTGTGCGCAAGTAGTTTATGTGTAGGTTCATTTAATCAAGACTTCCCTATGGCTATATATACCAAATTGTTTGATTGGTTGCTGTCTTTATTGCCTGAGACCATGAGTGGCTTATTGATCTAACAATTGGAGAGAATGCTAAGCCACTTTCCATGAGAAACCTTAATCCCAATTATTCTACAGAAGACTAAATATTGTCCTCTGGACCCTCTTTTCTTTCCTATTTTCTACAAGTAAGTCCTTTTGTAGTGTGAAAACTAGTGAGGATTCTCTTGTAGATTATTTTAAGATCATGATCAAGGATAATGTAGGAGTTAAATCGATTAACGCTTCAAAGGAAATCTCTTCCACTGTGTCTACTGGAACCATCAATACCCAGATTCCAATAATAATCTACATATGATATTAGAGCCCTGGAGACTGCTCTTTATCTTCTTTGTTTTGCTGATATTGGAAACCGTAAAAATAGGGTTTCATAATAATTAATGATCTATGATATGCATGGTAAAATTAGGGTTCTTTAGATGGATTGTCCCAATCGATTAGATGACAAAATGATTTCCTCATTTGACAATTGGTGTTGGGTGGACCCAACCTATATGGAGAACCTCAGAGTGTGACGAGCGTCATTCGTGTGTCGAAAAAATTTGAAAGTCGAAGACTACAATAGCGGCTTGATTTCAGCACACATTAGAAAATGTTGGGAAACCAATATTAGAGTCTACGGTATACTGTTGATATGCCATTTTCGGTATACTATCAGTATACCAGTTTGTTCCAGAATAAGTTATGATTAAAAAGGCAATTTTTTTGGGTATATCGCATGTATACCACTACTAAAATGCCGTATGTATATCAGTGTCGAGGTTGAAGTCAAATTTTAATATTTAATTTACATTGTTAGATTGTGATTGTGATTGTAATACCCCGCTCCGCATGGTGCATTGGACTAGTTTGTTGGCTCGGAGGTTTGGTTTGACTTGGATTCATGCAGAAAAATCATTCAGAGATCTATGTGATCGGTATAATATTTTGCTTCGAGTGGAAGCATTATATTGGCTTCTTTGTTTGAATAAACTGGTTGGAATTATATTGCATGAAAAATTACAAGATTTGAGTAATAATGTAGACTTGCTTAATTTGGTCGAATTGGATGGTTTTGGAGCATGACTTGTTTGTATGGTTATACCAATTAAGAAGTTCGTGCATCACATCAAATATTCTATTTAAGGAATTGTTCGGTATTTGTGCGGTCGAGGCAGATAGGCTTTTCTAGATGGTGGGTGGTTTTGTTCATTCTCTTCTTTATGTTCACACTTAATAAAATTGATCTTTGTCCGTATTTGTTGCTATATTCCATGAGTTTATTAAATGCTAATAAAAAAATCAAGATAATTAAAAGAGAGTAATGTTTATTGTTGTTAACTTGCTGTATAGATATATATCACATGGACTATTTTACTGTTGTTATAGACAAAGAATATAGTTTTGTTGTTATTGTTGACACAAACTGGATCGCAGTCAACCTAATCTTGATAATTAACAAATCGATATTTGACATGATCCAACTCGACACATAAATTGTCATCAAAGCTACAAATCAGACAACTAACACATATCAAGTCAGACAATCATCATCGACGCTGCTCAACGAATACAGCCGGAACTTGTAATAAGAAGTCTGTAATTTTTATATTTTTATTGAGTCTAGGTGTACGTTGAGTCCCACTGAGTACCTCAACCATAGACTAGATAACCAAAAAGCCCCACAAACAAAAAGCCAAAGCCCAATAGCCCAATGAGCATTCTGTCTCCAAGAAGGCAGAGTTCGGGCTGAACTCTGCCCCCACATAGAGTTAGGGCCGAACTCTGTCTCCTAATTTCTAGGAGCTAAGTTTTAGGGATTGCTCATTGCAAGTTGTCCAACGGCCGTAATTTTTGAATTTTGGACAGAGTTCTGGCCGAACTCTGCCTCCCAGGACTAGTATATATAGGCACCCTTTTCTCCCATTTCAAATCATCCAATCTTATCTTCTACTCTTATAGCCTATACATCCTAAGGAGTCATACTCTTCTCATCTACTAGCCACAAAACTTTCCAAGCCTACAAGGTGCTCGGTGCGAGTCAATTAGAAGTTTTGTACAAGAGTCTTGAAGAAGTCAACTGGAAAATTCCAAGTTTTGCCTCAGCAATCTTTTCAAGAAGTTGGCATGCTCTTCTGTGTAAAAGCACGTGGTTGTAAAGCTATTTCACAAATAGTGGATTTCAATCCTGAACTAGAGTTCTAAGGCCTGGACTAGTCCTCTACGAGGGAAACTAGGTTAAAAATTGTTGTGTCTGTGTAAGCTTTCTGATCTTCATTTAATTTTTGCAATTATACTTTGATTAATTGTTTATTAGTTGGGATTGAATAGAGTTTATTTTTTAATTGATCATTATTGTCACAAGTACTCTATTCACCCCCCTCTAGAGTTGCCTACACGTACTTCAATTGGTATCAGAGCTCTGTTCTCTTGATACAGGACTTACATCCTAGAGTTGATCCATGGCAACCACACAACCCATCTCTACCAACTGTGATGAGGGTCAATCCACAAATAGGCCACCCCTATTTGATGGGACAAACTACACATATTGGAAGACTAGAATGAGTTTTTATCTTAAGTCTCTAAACTTTGACCCATGGACCGTAGTCACTAATGGCTACAAGTAACCTCGTAGAATAACTATCGAGGGGAGTCTCGTTGAGAAACCCCCCGACAAGTATACTGATCAGGAGAAGAAACATGCAAGTCTAGACGCTAGGGCTATTAATGCTCTTTTCTGTGCTATAGACAGGACTGAATTCAACATGGTCTCCACATACACCACCTCGCATGAAGTATGGAAACTTTTGGAGGTGACTCATGAAGGGACCACGCAAGTCAAAGAATCAAAAGTCAGTCGTCTGATACAGGAGTACGAGGCTTTCAAGATGAAGCCTAATGAGACGATCACTCAAATGTTTACTAGATTCTTCGACATCATCAACCCGCTATCTTCTCTTGGAAAAGATTATTCCAACCATGAGAAGATACGCAAAGTGCTACGAGGATTGCCAAAGGTTTGGAACCCCAAAGTCAGGGCGATTATGGAAGGCAATGATCTCACGACAATGTCACTAGAAACGTTGATGGGCAAGTTGATGATGCATGAACTCGATCTAAAAGACTTCGAAGAAATAACTCCAAAAGAGAAGGAGATTGCATTGAGAGCTCATCGCCGAAGAACCAGCCCAGAAGACACTGATGACGACGACTCCGAAGGTGACGATCAAGCTCTCTTAATTCGAAACTTCAAAAAGTTTCTATGATTCAACAAAAAGAAGAGAGAACAAAGAGACGATAAGGAAGAACCCACCTGCTTCAGATGCAAAAAGACAGGATATATCAAAAAGATTGTCCCTTAGCAAAGAAAGAAAGCAGATATGAGAAGCCGTACAAGAAGCCTACTACAAGGAAGTATGCCAACACTAGCATCTGGCATGAAAGCGAGGCTAGTGATTCAGATAAGGAAGAAGACTCTCCACAAAACACGGCTAACGTCTGTTTAATGGCGACTTCAGAAAATGTAGAAGATTCTTTTGATGATTTCTCATTTGATGAACTTGGTGATGCTTTTGGTGATCTACTTGAAGATCACAAAAAGGTAATCAATAAATATAAACATGCAAAGGATAAGATCAAGGACAACGAAACCAAGATCCATAGACTTTCATGTTTACTAGAAGATGTTAGAAACACTATGTCACGCCCCAGAACGAGAATACCGGAGAGCGGCGGAATGACTCAGCCATCTACGTATTACGGGTAGATGAGTACCGTATAATACGATCAATACTGTCTAAAAGACGAGGGGGATGCATACTATATGAAAGTCTCACTAGGGTTACTCAACATCTATTGTCCCAATCATTCAACGAAAAGTAGTAAGTAGAGAACATGTAAGAATGAGCAGTATGGTGTTCCAAACGCTCAGTCAAAATGTTCTTGAGATCCGACTTTACAAAACATAGCCAGATGATATAATGAGGTATACACAATCGTTATCAGCTGCAGTTTGACTTAGTTACAATTATGTAAAAGTAAGTGCAAGATAGTCCGACTAACATGTCGGTGCCAAGCGGCAAAATATAAAGCAAGTAGCAAAACGAACTGGAAAGCAAGGAACCCACTCGTGTCCTCCTGCGATCATCCCTCTAGTATTGACCATCTTGGAGGTGGAAGTAAGCTGAGTCCTCGGGAGCTGGCTCTAAATCTGGCCATACAAAACCAGAGAGGGTAGACCTCAAATAGCAAGTACCACAAAGAAAGCACGACATAAAGAATTAAAACCAGTGGTAGGAGTTAAGAATATGATAAATAAGTCTCTGCTTGCTACTGAGATTCACACAACATCACGACACTTCAAACCAACTTCCCAACCAAACAAGGACAGAAGTTGATCCGTCATGTCCTGACATTCTGATCATCTCAGTAGTTAATAGAGTAGGTACAGTACACAAACAAATCAATTTAAACGACAATACAACTACTACGGCTTGCTAACTGTAAGTTCCAAGTTGCCCTGGAAATATGCAATAAAGGATTCTTCAGTTCTTACAATGTACAAGCAAGGCTAGTCTACCGCCAATCATGAATTAGACGTGTCCCAGCGGGATGCCCGTCATCAATATATAAAAAATATAAACAGATACCACTCCCTGCCCGTGTGGCAGGTTTGCAGTATCTGTAGAAACCAACCGGCATGTCGGGACACTAATTATCCCGAGATGGCTGCCATATAAGAACTCGGGAATCCATTCTCTTCATGTAATCATTATTTTATTTAACTAATAGTCCCTATGTTAATTGAAATCTCATGCCGTAGATCATGGTCATTCAGAATGAGTACTTTCGTACAGAGTACGATATGCATAACTCTACAATGATGCCCATACGGTTAGGTTGTAGGTTTTACATAGCGTAATGCAACAATCAAACCTAGCCACGGAATAATCATGCCTTGACTGTAAGGTAGACATGCTACTTTTGTAGAAAATAAGTTGAACTCTGCACGTACCTATATGCTAATGTTCGGGATCAGCTAATCGATTGCAATGGTTCATGGTTAATATATGAACGTGTCTCATTCAATTCGCTAAGACGATTAGCCAGTCTTTTAGTTCCAACTAGGAACGCATGATCAATCATTTAGTCAAGGTACCGATCAATGTCAATTCGTGACATAGCATGAAAGTCAAACTAGTATTTAGTATAGTCGAGTCTATAACTCTTAGGGTTAAGTTCCAGTCATACTGGGTATCCATAAACCAATCGAGACACAGTGAATACTCCACACAATAATATGTATTAAAATATTAACATACAACAAGTAGCAATGGATGCCAGGGCCATACTGTGCCTGGCAAGGGGGTAAGATACGCTAGTGCTATGAAGCCTCTGGGCAGGGGAGTACGCCAAAGGAAGTACGCATAAATGAAGTACGCATAAAGGAGTACACATAAAGGAAAAATGTTTACGTGTGAAGGAATAATGTTTACGCGTGAAGGAATAAAGTTTACGCGTGAAGGAATAATGTTTACGCGTAAAGGAATAAAGTTTACGCCAAGACAGAGTAGACTTTGTTTTACGCGTAAAATAGTCTTAACTTGCGTAATCCAAATTTTATATTGACACGAATAAACGTGGGCGTAGAGTTTGATACTACGCTGGCACGAATAAACATGGGCATAGAGTTTGATACTACGCTGGCACGAATAAACGTGGGCGTAAGGAAGCTCTAGAACTCCAAATTCCATGAAACCCTCAATCTAAGCCGAAAATGGGACTTCCATAGATCAAAATGGGGCATAACACAAATCTCAACAACCTGGATGATCAAAACTTGAAAATAAGGAAGTTTGATAGATCAAAACCACCAAAATTCGAAAATGGCAAATTTTTAGATCTACAAAAATAAAATTTCAAAAATACAAAATGTCAAGTTCTAAACTATCTTAGAATCACGAGAGGAAGATAAATAAACCATAAAAATGGGTTCCCATGTGGAATCAAGGTGTACTTGCCTCTCCAAATTGGTTAGGACTTTTGGTGGAGGAAGAGAAAATAAGAGTTTGTGAGGAGGGAGAGAAAGAAAAGGGGTATAAATATCTAGCCTAAGTTAATCTCCACCACCCATTCCTTCCTACATAATCTAAGCCATCCATCCCTTATCATGATGAACCAAGCTAAACCAAGTTGGTTCAACATGAACAAAATAAACCAAGAGCAAAACAAAAGTAGAAAATAAAATATAGAAAAATAAATAGCATGAAATTAAAGGAATTAAATACAGAACAAATGCATGATAAATATTAAATAAATACATTCAAGCAGTATACGTATTAAAATACGTATTCTGGGAACGGGGAGTGACAGCTCTACCCTCCTTAGAAAAATTCTGTCCTCGGAATTTCAAATCCAAGCAAGATAGAAACATTAGAGCTAAACTAATCCAGGTACAAGCAATTTTAGCGAGCAAGCAGTCATATTACAATATCAATAGCAAGTAATATATTTATATTTATTAATCGACGACATCCAGCAATTTCTACTGATAGGGTGATAAGCATGAGGAATCAAGACAATCAAGGTACACGGAAAGAAATATACCTTGTGAGTCAAATAGGTGCGGATACCGTGATCGGATATTATCCTTATGTTCCCATGTTGACTCTCCTAAGGAGTGATGACCCCAAGCAACACGGACAAGGCTAATTGTTCAGTTCTTGAGTATCTTCTGCCTTCGGTCTAAAATGGACCAGCTCAGAATGATCGAGGATATGGCTTGGGTCCGATATATACCTACGCAACTGAGATACATGAAACACATCATGCACCTCTCATAACGAAGGTAGAAGGGACAAACGATAACCAACATCACCTACCTTATCGAGGATAGCAAATTGGCCTACGTATCGCGGACTCAACTTCCCGAGAACGCCAAATCTAATGAACCCACGAGTAGGTGAGATTCGCAAGAACACGTGGTCCCCAACAGAAAATTCTAGTAGCCTACGATGCTGGTCTGCCGAATGACGATGTCGATCTTGCGCAACTTGAAGTCGCTCCCTAATCTCCTTAACCACTTCAACCGTCTGAACAATCATTTCTGGGCCTAACATCTTTCTCTCCCCGATATCATCCCATGTCAGTGGCGACCTATACTTTTTACCGTATAGTGCTTCGAATGGCGCCATCTGGATACTGGCTTGATGACTGTTATTGTACGAATTCGATTAAGTGCAGGTGACTCTTCCAAGACCCTCCAAAATCTAGGGTGCAAGCTCGTAACATATCTTCTAAAGTCTAAATTGTTCTTTCTGATTGCCCGTCCGTATGTGGGTGGTAAGCTGTACTAAATCTTACCTTGGTTCCCAGACTATGATGTAAACTCTTCCAGAAATATGATGTAGAACGGGTATCTCTATCTGATACAATACTGACAGGGATCCCATGCTGCCTGACTATCGGCTGCATATACAACTCTGCCAACTTTTCTGTAGATTGCCCTACTCTAAAAGAAAAAAAATGTGCCACCTTCGTAAGCCGATCCACTATCACCCAAATAGCATCCTTACCACTTGGTGATCTCGGTAAACCGGTCACAAAGTCTATTGTGATATGCTTCCACTTTCATTACGGGATATGAAGTGGTTGTAATAATCTAGGTGGCCTCTGTTGTTTTGCCTTCACTTGCTGACATATTAAGCAACGAGAAATGAATAGCTATCTTCCTCTTCATTCCATTCCACCAGAAGTGCTGCTTGATATCTTTGTACATTTTGGTCCCTCCGGGGTGTATAGAATACTGAGAACTGTGGGCTTCTGTCATAACCTCCTGTCTGATATCTCTACTTGGCACACATAGACGTGATCCAAATCTAAGTGTACCATCTTCGTGAATTTTTATCTTCTTCCTGAGTCCTGACTCACATTCTATCCTAAGCTTCTGAATCCTTGGGTCCCGTGCCTGAGCTGCCTTGATCTTGTCTAACAAGTCGGATTGAACTCATAGACTTGCCAGAATTCCGATATCACTAGGAAGTATAACCTCGATGCCCATCTCTTGAAGATCTTCTAAAATGTGTTTTTGTGATGTCAACATAAATGCGCCGCCTCTCCTGCTAAGAGCGTCAGCTACCACATTAGCCTTGCTTGGATGATACTGAAGCTCTACGTCGTAATCCTTGATCAACTCTAACTCTATTCTCTGTCTCATGTTCAATTCCTTCTGAGTAAAGATGTACTTCAGACTCTTGTGGTCTGTGTACATGTCCACTCGATCACCGTACAAGTAATGCCTCCATAGCTTCAAAGCAAATACTACTGCTGCCAACTCCAAGTCATAAGTCAGATAATTCTTTACGTGGTCTCGAAGTTGCCTAGATGCATATGCTATCACCTTTCTATGTTGCATTAGGACCCAAGTCCCTTTCTTGACGCATCACAATATACAGTAAAACCTTTGGGTCCAACCGGTAATGTAAGAATAGGTGCCGTGATCAACTTCTGCTTCAAATTTTTAAATAATGCCTGGTACTCTGCCGACCAAATGAATGGCACATCCTTTCGTGTCAAGCGGGTCATGGGTGCTGAAAGTCTTGTAAAGTCTGATACGAACCTTCTGTAATATCCTGTCAATCCCAAGAAACTTTGCACATCTGCTATGGTCTTAGGTATTGGCCAACTCTCTACTGCTTCTACTTTTTTGGGATCCACTGCTACTCCAGCCCCTGATATGATGTATCCCAAGAATGAAATACGATCCGTCCAAAACTCACACTTGTTGAGCTTGGCGTACAACTGGTTCTCGCTCAGAACCTGTAACACTTTCTTGAGGTGATCTTCATGCTCTTCATCACTAGCTGAGTATATGAGAATGTCGTCGAGGAACACAACGACAAATTGATCTAAGTACGGCATAAAGATGTGGTTTATCAAATCCATAAATATTGCTGGAGCATTGGTCAAACCAAACGACATTACTAAGAATTCGTAATGCCCGTACTTTGACCAAAATGTCGTCTTAGGAATATCCTCTTTCCGAACTCTCACTTAATGATACCCTGATCGAAGATCTATCTTGGAGAAAACCCTTGCTCTGCTCAACTGATCAAACAAGTCGATCCTTGGTAGTGGGTACTTGTTCCTTACTGTTGTCGCGTTGAGCTTTCTGTAGTCAATGCACAATCTTGATGACCCATCCTTCTTCTCTGCAAGTACCACTAGTGCTGCCCATGGTGATTCGCTAACTCGAATGACCTTCTTCGCCTTCAGTTCCTCTATGTGCTGATACACCTTGGCCTGCTCTGAATCTGCCATTCTGTAAACTCGATCTGATATCGGTTTAGTTCCAGGTGCCAATTCTATACTGAACTCAATATCCCTAACCGGTGGTAGACCTGAAAGTTCTTCGGGAAATACATCAAGAAACTCTTCAACTACCTTTGGGACTTGAAATTCTTCCATTGCCGTCACTACTCTTTGTTTATGTTGGTAGATCTCTGATCTGACTAAGGTAAACTGCTTCATGCCTGGAATATTAAAAGATACACTCCCTCTACGATAATTTATTATCGTATGACTGTCTTTCAGCCAGTCCATGCCTAAGTTAATGTTGAAATTACCAACATGAAATTCTATCAACTTGGCGGGTAAGGAACGTCCGTAAACTACAACTCTACACGCTAGAATAAATCTACTAACTCCTACGAGCCTATTACCAGTGAGTATATTCAACCTCCCTGGCAATACCATGAATTCCATTCCTAGTTATATCGTAAATTGTGCATATATAAATGAGTGTGATGCTCCCGAATCAAACAATGCTACTGCGAGATATGAGACGACGAGAATGTTACCTGCCACAACATCTTTCGATGCCAATGCCTCTTACAAGGACAGATTGAATGCCTGCCCTCGACTTGTTTGTTGGTTCCATGTTGCGGCCTAGCCTAGTATTGCTGCCGGCCCCTACCTTGGTGATGCTGGGGTGGTCTTTGTTGTTGCTGCTGCATCGGTGGTCCCTACTGCCGAAAGATCTGAGCTTGTGACATCAACGGGCATTGTGCCAGCGGTCTCAATGCTACTGCTGGTCCTTGATACTGGCCTGCCCCTGGTGCTGGCAGCACAGGAAATTATTGCACTGGTCCTCCTGACCTCGAATTTATAGGACAGGTAGAAACCCGATGATCTGGACTTTCACATATCAAACACTGTCCATTCAATGCCCGACACACACCTCTAGTGTGCCCTGCCTTCCCACAATAGGTGCAGTCTGCTCGGGGTTGCTGCTTCTTCCTTTGCTGCTGCTGCTACTGTCTTGTTGGTGGTGCTGGCCCTTGTATCGCTACATCATGAATGCGAACGCCAGGAGATGGTACTGTTATTCGGGGCGCTACTCCCCCTCCTCCTTCAATCTGATTGTGAGATCTTTTTTGACCTCCACTTCTTGACGTGATCCTCTGGATTGTGATCTCATGCCTCCGGGTTGCCGTCAATACATCATCGAAAGTCTGGTAGTTGTGCCCCTCTACCAATTGCAAGAGTTCAAGATAGAATCCTTGCTGAAATCTCATAGCCCTCTAGCTCTCCGTTACTACCATCTCCGGGGCATACCTACTCAGTCTGCAGAACTCTGTTGCATAAGCATCTACTGTCTTGCCAGCCTGCTTGAGGTTGATAAACTTCTACTGTAGCTCGAACTGTACCACAGCTCTATAGTACTTCGTCTTGAACCTTGCAGTAAAATTATCCCAAGCTATAGGACGTCTAATGCCCACTTCTTCTGATTCCCACCAATCACGTGTGAGGTCATGAAGTAACAACTTTACTTGATCCACACGTTCTTCCATCGGTACCTTAGCCGTTGTCAGAATAGCCTCGATGTCCTTAAGCCATGTATCTGCTCAAATGACGTCTTTCGTGCCCTCGAAACGACGGGGGTTGTACTTGCAGAACCTGGTTGACGCTCCTAAGTCAGTCCTCACTCCCCTTTCCAAAGCTGTTTGCAATCCTTGGTTGAGTAATACATTATGCTCTTGCAGCTGAGTGTGCACGTGTTGCTGGGCCAACATCTGATGTTGCTGAGTAGCCATCATCCCTCTTATGATTTCCAGAAGGGCTGGTGTGTCTGTAACACCCAGTTTTCCAGATGAGAATAATTTTGAAATTTTGTAATTATAATTATTATTTATTGATATTTATTTCTTATTATGATTTTTGGTGATTTTTAATCATTTTTAAACTATTTAAACCATGACTTGTAATTTTGGTATTTTGCTAGTGTAACACTAGAGACAGCTTGACCTAGAGCCTAGCCATGTGATTAGGGTGTTTCATTTATCATTTCCAGTTTGTGGGTATTTTTGTCATTTTAAATTTAATTGAATTTAATATATATTATTTAGAATTTAATATATTATTAAGAATGGTGTGATTTTAATATTATTTAATTTATTGCCTTGTAGTGTGTTTAGCCCTAGACTAGATTTGACCTAACCTAGATTAGTCATAGCTAGTCTTAGCTAACCATGGTTAGTGTTAGTTAGTGTTAGTTAGAATTTGTTAGCCTTGGTTAAGTCGTGACTAGATGGAACAACTAGGTCACAACTTGACTAGTGTGAAACTTAGGTTTGTGAACTATTGAATTAGTTAGATTGATTTATAGCCATTGATCACCCTAAAACCCTAACCCTAGTATTTATGGCCAGCCACCTTGGGTTCCATACCCTATTTAATGCCTCTTCCATCTAGGGCTAGCCTCCTTTAGGAAATTTACAAGTTGGAAAAGAGAGGTAAATCCCATTCTTCCCCAATCTATATCTTTTCCATTTCAACTCCTTTTTCCTTCAAACTTCTTGCATTAGGATCTAATCACTGTGTATTTTCTGTCCATGGTGAGAAATTTCAGTAGAGGAACAATTTGGAGAAGTTTGGGTAGCAAGAAGAATACCCCTCTTTGAAGCTTTTTGGGCATTTTGACAGACCTAGGTAACTTCTTATTCCTACCAAAAAATTCTAGTTTCTATGCATGAATAGGAATCCCTAGGAGTACCCTAACTGTTGGTATAGGTTTTGCTAGGTTACGTGTCCAATACGTGTCCGTATCGGACACGTATCAGTGGGCATGCCTGAGTGTTCGACGAAATACCACCATTAGCATTTCGTTCTTAATTCTTGAAATGGTTTGAATAGAAAATTAGGGTTTGAGGTTGCTTATTGATTTCCAGTGGACTGAGGTGATGTTTGTGTCATGTCGGGTCGGATTGGACACGTGAACACGCAGTTTCCGCACGTACAGCACACGCGTAGCAGTCCCCTGCTACTCGAGGGCCATAACTCCTTGGACACGCCACTTGGACATGAGATTTTTGACACACACATTAGGGCAGACACTGATACGAGGCTCCCCAAGTTTTACTAGTCCTCATGTCGTATCGGATACGTCGCGCACTGAATCGGGTTCAGCCGATTTGGGCCACAGATACGCGTGTCGTGTCACACACATACGTGTTGTGGACCCAAATCAGGGTGTCAAGATCCTAGACCTAGACCCACACGACACTGGGACACAAGCTCAGGGTTTGTGTCGTGTCGTGTCGGGTGCACGAGCCCAATGAACACGTACACGAGGCTGATATTACACAGTGTCCAGTTTCTTAATTCCTGTGTTTAATTTCTAGTTTAATTTGTTTAATTGATGAATAAGTAGGCATTTTAATTCCTGGACATGTTTAATAGTTCATGTTAGTTGATTTTTACTTATTAGAATAGGCTAAATGTTATGAAATAGAATTTCGAACCTTGGGTTGGCTGTTGACTGATATCACACTTGATATTTCAAATCCTAAACTTTAATTCCTATTTTTAATCTGATTTTTAAATGATGTTTCAGTTGTCATTGATCCTATATGTGTGTTGATACCTGTTAGTTAGGTTTTACATATTAGATAGGTTTTGTATTGAGGAATGGAAAATTTGACATTGGAATTTTGGACTTTGAGTTATGTGTGACTGATACTATCATTAGTATAAATGATTCATTTCCCATTTAACTGTCGAATTGATTTTATTTCCTTTTTAAACTGATTTCATGATTAATTCCATATATCATTGACTTAATTCCATGATTGTCAACTGTTTTCATTGTTCAAACTGTCAATTAGTCTTTCTAGGAGTCCTTAAAACTGTCGAATGGATTTCCTTTCCTTTAAACTAATTTGAATTCGATATTGGTATATTGAACTGTCACAAAAATTCTAAATATCTGAGAATTGATTTCTCATTCTTTCCTTAAACTGAATTCGAATGGGGTTAGTTAACTGTCATTGTTCTTCCCATTTACAAACTGATTTTGATTTCATTTATTAACTGTAAATTGATTTCCCTTCCTATTAATACTGTCAAATAGTCCTTATTAAACTGATATTAATTCTCTTCTTGAACTGAATTCGAATTTGAGGTTAATTGGTTTATTGAACTGTAAATTGATCCACTGTTTGTTGTCAATTAAATCCCTGTTTAAAACTGAATGTTGATTCTATTTTCTTTCCTTAAACCTGAGAATTGATTCCCTTTTCTTTAAACTGAATTCTCATTGTTAGTTCACTGTCACAGGAAAACTGAAACTTGAATGTTCAATTTGAATGTTAATTCTTATACATTGTGAGTTCACTGTAAAATGGATTCATGGGTTGATGTTATCAATTGATATAAATTCGAATGGGTTGGATAGTGAACTGTCAATGTGATTTTCTATATGACACTGTCACCTTCCTATCATTAGTGCACCTCACATGTGATCCTCACTGTTCACTGTTCACAGGTTTACACATGTACACATTATTCCTATGTGACACTCACTGTTTTCCCTGGCTTACACATGCCACACTATTTTCATATCATTTTCACACACACACACACACACTAGTTTGATTAATGCACTAAGACACTATACCATGCCACACTGTTTTGTATTTGTACACACACACATGTGCCCTATTTCCTATCACTCTAAGTATATATATATATGTATATATATATATATATATATATATATATATATATATATATATATATATATATATATATATATATATATGAAAAAAGGAAAAAAAGAAAAAAAGAAAAAAGAAAAAATATATATATATATATATATATATATATATATATATATATATATATATATGAGAAGCATATGTTATTACATGTGGCCTATATATATATTATAATGTATGTTACTATATTATTTTAGATATATATGTTAATATGTGTATATGTAGATATGTGTTTGCTATAGGTAATATAGCCAATGTGCCTATAGCCTAGGGCTCATTACCTATGAGTGTGGCTTCAATGCCAGTATAGGGTATAGTTGACTTGTATAGTCTAGATGTGGTGTGTGCTTGCTAGAATAGACTAGTTAGGCCTAGTGAGACTTGTCTGGCTTAGGTTTGACCTAGTTTGACTAGTCTAGTTGACTAGAGTTGACCGAGAGTTGACTTTAGTCTAGATTGACCTAGATTCATATAGAATGCATTCTAGCAGTCTGATATATCATTTTAGAATTATAGTGACTTGTACTGTTCTATAGGAGACAGACACCACTCCTCGGACAGTAGATACTTTACAGATACTCAGGATACAGGCGAGTACATTCTCTGATCATTTCATATCCTGCTTAGGAGTATATTTCTTGTTTTAGATTATTTTACATGATGCTGACACATTGGAAACACGAATTAGTACTATATAGATCTTGTCGTACGATGTTATTCCCTTAGCGGATACATCGGGTATTTCATGTTCGTGTACTTTATCATGAGCATCGTGTACTCCTTATGTTCGTACTTTTCGTGTACAAATCGTGTAAAATCGTGTATACTCATGTGCTCACATGATCTTCGTGTACGACTATACTTCGTGTACGATAACATAACTTGGCTAGATCCTTGTGTATTGATTAGGGCGGAGGAGTAGAAGTGGTTATGGAATCAATCCAGTAGATTACTCGTGTATGACCTCTTTAGATTACTCGTGTACAACATCGTGCCGTTTACATAACCATCTTGTGCTCTGAATTACTAGCCACTGTTAGTACTCTATATATTGTAGCTATTTACTTACAGTCTCTCTCTTTTTACATCATGTTGTTCTTCAGTTTCCTGTATCTTACTCTCTAGCATGTTTATATTTCCTAACCTGTTATATTTTGTTAAGATGTACTGTGCTCGCTCCTGTCATGACTGGACCTGTTGAAAATATTACAGAGGACGAGGCTGAGGCGTTCTGTCCTACTTATTACGGTGCGACCCTAGAGGATTGCTGTGACTTGGACCAGTAGCAGGACCCACTAGCAGTTGATGACACTCCCCTAGATTATGATATCTTTCACTTTATCTTTCTGGATTACTGTATTGAGATTCTGAGTTGTATTTTAGGATATGTATTTATTTAGACACTTAGACTTATCTGGATTGTATTCTCTGTGGATTTTATTCTGTTTTTATCTATCTATCTATCTATCTATCTATCTATCTATCTATCTATCTATCTTTTATCATGCTCTACCTTAGATGTGATTAAGATTGTATTGCTATGTCACCTCCATTCGGAGTGTATATACTGTACATGTACCTTTATATTGTTAGATGTTGACCTAGGACAGCGTTCTACTGCCGACACTGCGGCGTAGGCTGGACGTACCTACGTCTCGTGCCCTTACTCTAGGGTGCAGGTCGTGACACGTTTTTAGTGGTGGCCTATGCAGGTCGAGTTTATGTAGTGGTATTCGAACTAGAGTATCACTACAGCCTGCAGTAGGAATTAGAATATTTTTGAAGGTACTCAATCACATTAGGAAAAACTCTTAATCAGATTCATTTTATCTAAATTTACTGTTTATTGTCTCCCCTTGAATATAAACTATCCTCCTTTGATTTTTCGCTTCATTCTCAGAAATTGCTTCTTGTTTTGATCTGTCTTCATGATGGTTACGAAGACACGATCTCATCACTCCGATCCAGGGAATACTATCGATAGGCTGGCCACTTCTCATCCTGTTCATCAGGGCCTCGAGATCGCAGCTCCTGTTGTGCCAACTCAGGATGGCGTTTCTCCTATATTGGAGGTGCACCTTCGTTTGTACAGAGACCTTTTCCCGTCATTCCCGATTTCTCTCAGCAGCAGCGGTTCATGCAGCATCAGCAGCAGACCAGGGGAAACAAGCAGGGACGAGCTATCGTCAGGACTGTCGAGGATGCACAGACCATTAGAGATCTTGCTGCAAGTTTCGTTCTTCTCTATTCTATTCCCACAATTGTCTCTTATAACTATCTTGAAATTCGATTCTATCTGTTCCTTGTTGACTGATCAATTTGTTCTGTTGTTCCTGTGTTATATTTGTTTTTTTCTTCTGAGAAAAATCATATGGGCTAGGTCACCTCAGTTATGGGATCTAGAATCTTCGATAGTCGTGTTAGCTGGCATAGTAAGGACATATAGTCATATTTTGGACATATTTCTCTGGTGTAGAAATTTAAGGTTTTCGCTGTCGTATGCGGCAATACAAAAATTTTAAATACCATGAACCTAGAGGTATTTACCTTAGTCAAGGACTCTATGATTATCGTAGCCTTACCCACTAGCATGACGAAGACTCTGAACAACATGATTTTGGACAGACGCATATGATTATCATACCCTTCCGTTGTTATAAAAAAATTATATTCCATCATCAATAATTTAGGAGTAGGGATATTTAGTTTTGTAGATCTTATTCATATGTAGTTCTTTCATAGTGTAATGATATGATAACTTGTAGGGTGTTTGTACCCTAGAGATGATAGTTAGCATTGGTATTAGAATAATAACCCATTGTAGATGATTCTCTGACCAACCAGTTTCCATATAGGATGTTAGTATACCTTACAGCCTTGATGATTTATTAATTTCTCTTACACTTTCCAGTAGGGCACCCATGACCAGAGCTTGTCCTTGAATATAGTGGTAGTTTCACCTAAGATTGAGAGGACTATATACATATAGATTACAGATGGTATTGGCATATGGGATATGGGTTTGGTTGGTATCTATAGGTCATTGTTGTATAGGATTATTGACATGTTGTTAGCCTATATTGGTCCAGTTTCTATTTTAGTTAAGTTCTCTTTGTGTTGAGTTCAGTCATGTTTGATCAACCTTCATAGGCAGTATGTAGACCCTTCACTAGATACCCTGTCCCCTTGGTTCAGACTTGTACAAGTTGTTCATTGCACTCAAATTTCATTACCTACCATGTTGCATCATAGGTTTCACTGGACCATAGTTCAGACCCCAATTATTGACTCACCAATATAACTATCAATCCCTTACCATATTCTGCATATCTGGAGAGTTAGTATCATGCATACTAGAGGTCTACACTCACCCCTTGGGACAGTTCACTGTTCTGTCCCAGTACACCTTACAGTATCTGACCCCTTCATTGGAGTGATAGGCATGTGGTAGGGAGTGTGTGTTATTAGACCCTGAGTAGAGTTGAGTTGATGAGGGTTAATATATAAATGTAATATATTTTGATTGGTACGTAGCCAGCACTCATTTACAGTATACTGCCTATTGCATTCCCTGTACACCAGTTTGGTTCACTTCTTCAGACCACTGTCCTGCATGTAGTTAGTTCAGCCAGATAGAGAGGAGAGACCAGGTTGATCTAGAGGCATGTTTCAGTCACCATGTAGGTTCCTCTCACTTTGACTATACAAGTGGACCCAAATGTCCTGTCCTTTAGCTTATAAATTTTGGTCTCCTTAGCATCATTCCCTTTTTGCCTATATTGATGATTCACGCCATTCATCCTTAGCCTAATTTCTGAGCATTTGTTTCAGTCCCTTATAAGTATAGTCTACTTTAACCCTTGGTTGATCAATTATATATATATATATACAGATGATATACTTAGGATATATGTGATGGGTTGTTGTTCTTGAGCTTATATATGTGGTATTTGGGATTGGTGTGCTTAGCTTGTAGGTATTTAGTTATGGGTGACTTGATAGGATTGGGAAGTTAAGAGCTAGCCTATTATAGAGCTTCTCTTTTTGCTAAATTCTAGTTGCCAACACTTAGGTAGCTAGCATAGGTAAAATCCTAAGAAGTTGACCAGCTGATGACCAAGTACTAGGATGTTGAGAAAATTGACTAGTGATTGACCCTTGACTATGTTTGACCTAGAAGGGGGTGCGATCATCTTAATTTTGAGGACAAAATTTTTCTAAGGTGGGTAGGATTGTAACACCCAGTTTTCCAGATGAGGGTAATTTTGAAATTTTGTAATTATAATTATTATTTATTGATATTTATTTTATATTATAATTTTTGGTGATTTTTAATCATTTTTAAACTATTTAAACCATGACTTGTAATTTTGATATTTTGCTAGTGTAACACTAGAGACAGCTTGACCTAGAGCCTAGCCATGTGATTAGGGTATTTCATTTATCATTTCCAGTTTGAGGGTATTTTTATCATTTTGAATTTAATATATATTATTTGGAATTTAATATATTATTAAGAATGGTGTGATTTTAATATTATTTAATTTATTGTCTTGTAATGTGTTTAGCCCTAGACTAGATTTGACCTAACCTAGATTAGTCATAGCTAGTCTTAGCTAACCATGGTTAGTGTTAGTTAGAATTTGTTAGCCATGGTTAAGTCATGACTAGATGGAACAACTAGGTCACAACTTGACTAGTGTGAAACCTAGGCTTGTGAACTATTGAATTAGTTAGAATGATTTATAGCCATTGATCACCCCAAAACCCTAACCCTAGCCTTTATGGCCAGCCACCTTGGGTTCCACACCCTATTTAATGCCTCTTCCATTTAGGGCTTGCCTCCTTTAGAAAATTTGCAAGTTGGAAAAGAGAGGTAAATTCCATTCTTTCCCAATCCATATCTTTTCCATTTTAACTCCTTTTTCCTTCAAACTTCTTGCATTAGGATCTAATCACTGTGAATTTTCTGTCCATGGTGAGAAATTTCAGTGGAGGAACAATTTGGAGAAGTTCGGGTAGCAAGAAGAACACCCCACTTTGAAGCTTTTTGGGCATTTTGACAAACCTAGGTAACTTCTTATTCTCACCATAAAATTCCAGTTTCTATGCATGAATAGGACGTCCTAGGAGTACCCTAACTGTTTGTATAGGTTTAGCTAGGTTTCGTGTCCAATACGTGTCCGTATCGGACACGTATCAGTGGGCATGCCTAAGTGTTCGACGAAATACCACAATGGGCATTTCGTTCTTATTTTCTGAAATGGTTTGAATATAAAATTAGGGTTTGATGTTGCTTATTGATTTCCAGCGGAATGAGATAATATTTGTGTCGTGTCGGGTCGAATTAGATACGTGAACACGCGGTTTCCGTACGCACAGCACACGCGTAGCAGTCACCTACTACTCGGGGTCCATAACTCCTTGGACACGCCACTTGGACATGAGATTTTTGACATATACGTTGGGGCAGACACTGATACGAGGCTTTCCAAGTTTTACTAGTCCTTGTGTCGTATCGGACACGTATTCACGAGTGCACTGGTCGCGTATTGAATCGAGTTTAGCCGATTTGGGCCACTGATGCGCGTGTCATGGACCCAAATCAGGGTGTCAAGATCCTAGACCTAGACCCACTCGATACTGGGACATAAGCTCAGGGTTTGTGTCATGTCGTATCGGGTGCACGAGCCCAATGAATACGTACACGAGGCTGATATTCTACAGTGTCCAGTTTCCTAATTCCTGTAACACCCATATTCGGAATACGTATTTTATCAGGCTTATACGTATTTTGGACCTGTATTTTATTTTCTTGGATTTTGGCATGTACTTGTAATTGACTTGACTTGCGAATTTTGGTTCTCGTAATTGGGTTTTTACATGGCTTAGTTTATTTTGTGGAGAGGGTTTGGTTTGGTTTGGTTTATCATGAGAGGAACACCTTAACCTATTCTCCACCCTCATTCCACCACAACCCACCATCATAAATCCCCACCTACTTTTCTCTCTCCTCATTATTTTCATTTATTTCTTCTTCTTCTTCTTCCTTCCTCTACACAATACCATCACCTATAGGCAAGTGCACCTTGCCACCACATGAGAACTACATTTTATTTGTTCATTAGCTAGATTAGGCCATGGTGATCAACATTAGAACTTGGCATTTTGTGATTTGGAGTCTCCATTGTTCTAGATCTAGATTTTAACTATTTTCGAATTTACATGGTCTTGATCTATTTTGGTTGGATATTTTGTGGGTTTTGATGCTTCCATGTGGAAGAGAATTCAATTTTACTCAAGTTAGAACTTTGAAAATCTAGATTTGGCTTTGATTTGACAAAGATATGAAAATTTGAATTCTTGGTGTTCTTGGTGTTCTTCTTGGCCTAGAGTAGCAGCCTGCAGCCTGCGCTCTTTAGCACAGTGCTGGACTGCGCAGCCCCTCTCGGCCTGCGCTCTTTAGCGCAGTGCCGACCGCGCAGCTTGCCCTATGGTGAACTGCGCTCAGCCCCATGCGCCAACCATTCCTGCGCACTTCACCCTGCGCAGTTCACTCCTGCGCAGTCTGCTCATGCGCAATCCACCCCTGTGCAGTTCACTCCTGCGCAGTCTGCTCATGCACAATCTACCCCCCTGCATAGTTTACTTCTGCACAGTTCACTCCTGCACAGTTCACCCCTGCGCACTTGGCACCCTGCGCAGCTGGCACCTGCGCAATCCAACCCCCTGACCCCTTGCGCAATCCATTGGCTCTTGGAGTTTTGGTTTTATTTCTCTAAGCTTGGCTCTTCTATAGCCCTGTATATTGATATTTTATTAGATATTTTACGTCCATTTTATATCCTTACTCCTTTTGTCATGAACTTGATTTTACTTAACATGTTTGGAATGACTATTATACATGGCATGGTATGACAAGGAACTAGCATAACACGACAGTGACCCGTAGTAGTGCACTCCTGACATGACCAACCTGACATGATAGTGGCCCGTCGTGGCGCACTCCTGACAAGTACCCTGACATGATTTACCTTGATAAACTTGATAGTGGCCCGTGGCGGCGCACTCCTGACTTGACTTGACTTGTAACTTGTAACTTGACTTGACTTGATGCTGTTGCGACAGCTAACTTGACTCGTATAATCAACTTGACATCGTGGGTGCTCCTGCTTGTTTGCTTGTGCAATCTACTTATCTTGTCTTGCATCATGTCTAGGATGTGACTCCCTGGTTCCCACGGTCAGGGATTCATACTGAATATGGATTAGGCTAATGACTAGATCAAACTATAGTTCATGGAGAATTTCCAGTCACAGGCAATCTCGTTATCTGGGTGCTCTTAATTGGACTTGTAGCTTGCCGACGAGTAGAGCACATTTCCAGCGCACTATCATGTGTTGCACCCTCTAAGTCACCTAAGGGTATATCGTCTTCGGGGCGATGTACCCAACCATACTCTCAACCCGCGGAAGGATAACTGGATGGTCTGCAGGGCTTGGGACTGGGAATTTCTCACTTGCATCTTGTTAGTAATTAGGTTTGTGACAACCCTAGTTAGTTAAAGTAGTAAGCCGTAGTAATTGCTTGGCCACTTGTGAATGGATGATGTCTATCCCTGTCTAAGTCTTGTCTAGTCCCTGTACCCTGGTACTCCTGAACGTGCTTATTTTATTTACTTTAACAATAATTGGGTAGGGACAAGGAGATATTCAGGCGAAGGATTACAACCCCGGTCCTTGTTTGGTTTACGGGTTGTAACCTGGCTCCCAGAATGGTTCCACGTCTCTAGTCATTTATTGTCCTGACGTGCTCTTGATTACTTGTACTTTTTTTTATTTTCTTATGTTCTGACATGCTGGCTTTTGTTCTTATTTCGTGGCCTCCTTTGTGGCACTTGCTCTTTCTGGGGTTTGACCCAGCTGGTTTTGTGTGGCCAGATTTCGGAGCAGCACCCGAGGATCTACCGAACCTCCAGCCCGATGGTGGCGACTAGAAGGAACCCGGGCTACGAGTGGGTTTTCTATTTTGTTTCGCTCACTCTATTGTAAAATTATTCTTTTGAGGCGTTTAGCCGACGAGCACCTGTTAGCTCGATGCACTTTTACTTACAGTCTGCCTACGGGCTGTAAACATGATTAATAAATCCTAGGGTTGATCATGTATGACTTAACTCTTGCTAGTCCTAGCATTTTGTACGACTAGCTTCATGATCAGCTGATATATAATACTTGGGACGCCTTTTATTGTATATTTGGTGGTCAAACATCTTGTGATTATATTATTTGCTTGAGATTGAGACAGTAGGCTTGACCTTAAGAGACTGTTGGCTTGTAGTAAACCCTCATATCTAGACAGCCGTGACCGTATGACGAGATGGACTTCATTTCAATATACGTAGCTGGCTATGTTTGCCTCCGCTCTCTAGTATTCTGGTTCTGGGACGTGATATGGTTTAAGTGGTGGCCCATGCAGGTCTTGTCAATCAAGAAATGTGAGGGTTTACCGAATAGATGTCTCAATCAGTACTCGTCCTTGATCTCCGTTCATATCCTCTGAATCCCTGAGAATCTTGACTTCATCACATGCTTGTATCGTTGATCTGTCCTGGTCCTTCCTTATTGTTTTCCCTGTGTCGTCTTCTTCAGCGGCACTGTACCTGACCCCGCCGATCAGCAAGGTGGAGCACCTCCCGTGGACCAGCAACAACCTGGAGATCAGGCCCAGCATTCTGGAGTTACCTCCAGAGTTGTGTCTCCTGGAGGAGAGCCCCTAGTTCAGCCTGTTCAGCCTGCCAAGCCGGACGATGGCACCTTGGTAGGTCTCATCAGAGCCTTGATAACTTCTCAAGATCGCAGAGGAGACGCCTTGCACCAGACTGTGGCAGATGCTTTGACCAGAGGCGGTCACCCAGGGAACAGCGCGACCAACAGCTTCAAGCGCTTGAACCCTCCATTCTTCGACGGCAGTGAAGATGCGATTGTCGCGGACGCTTGGCTTCAGGATACTGAAGTCATTCTAGAAGCAGCCAGGACCCCCGAGGATGAGAAGGTGGCGGTGGTACGCCTGCAGTTGTTGGACTTAGCTCACAGTTGGTGGGCAGCGCAAGCTATGGGATTAGTGGCACCCATTGCTTGGGCGGTATTTAGAGAGAGATTCCAGATGAAGTATTTCGATGCTGTGGCTCGGTTCGACCTGCAGACCAGATTTACCAACTTGAAGCAAGGAGGAAGAACAGTCGACAGTTATGCATCTGAGTTCTCTAGACTCAGTAGGTTTGCCCCCACCTTGGTGGCAACCGAGTTTGATAGGGCCCAGCGGTTCCAGCAGGGGCTGCATTTAGAGATCTTGTTAGCAGTCGAGCAGTTCGAGCACCAGACATTCGATACAGTATTGAGGGCGGCTAGGAGGCATGAGTATACCTCCCACAGGATCGTGGATAGGACCGGAGGTCGGAAGCGATCTCACGGCCAGATGACCCAGTCTTCAGCACCAGCCCCGACAGCTAGGGCCTTGACTATTGGAGTTCCCCAAAGGACGGATTCGGTTACGTCGGTTCAGCATTCAACCCCGACGTACCCGCAGCAGCAGAAGCAGAAGTAGTCTTCCGCAATGGACTGCACTCATTGTGGGAAGCCAGGGCACGTTGTTTCGGAGTGTCGCAGAGCACAGGGATTGTGCTTGGCTTGTGGAGCACCGGACCACATGATAGGGTTCTGTCCGAATAGAGTCGGTTCCTCCTCATCGGCCCAGACTAGTCCTTCGGTAAGAGGACCAGCACCAGCACCAGTACAGCAGCAGCAGCAGTACCAGCCCCCGAGGCCATTGTTGTCTCAGGCCCAGGCCTTCCAGCAACAGAGGCCTCAGCAGTTCGCCCTGGCCCAGGCCCAGATCCAGACTCGGCAGAGAGGTATCTGTGTCCTATTATCTTGTTTTTCGCCGTCGTTATGCGGGACACGTGTCATGTTTCATGTGTCCTAATTACAACGGTATATCCCGGACCCGAGCCATGTCTTAGATCATTCGAAAACGGTTATCGGTACCAACCTTTTCGTATGAGGAAAGGCCCGTGTCCATGTTTGACCAAAGAGAGAGACCTCAAGCGCAAGACTATCAGTTTAGTTCGTATTGCTTGAGTTCATCGCTCCTTGGGAAAGTCAAACGTGAAAGTGTGAGGATGATATCCGATCACGTTATCCCTACCTGTTTGACTCGTAAGGTATAATGTCTTCCTTATACCTTATGCTTTTCCATCCCTTGCTTGCATGTATGATTGTTTGATTGTTTGCTTAGTGTAGCCTTGTGGATAGTATAGCTGGCTTTTACATCTCTAGCTCCTTGATTAAATTCCGAGGACGGAATTCTTTTAAGGTGGGTAGAGTTGTAACACCCATATTCGGAATACGTATTTTATCAGGCTTATACGTATTTTGGACCTGTATTTTATTTTCTTGGATTTTGGCATGTACTTGTAATTGACTTGACTTGCGAATTTTGGTTCTCGTAATTAGGTTTTTACATGGCTTGGTTTATTTTGTGGAGAGGGTTTGGTTTGGTTTGGTTTATCATGAGAGGAACACCTTAACCTATTCTCCACCCTCATTCCACCACAACCCACCATCATAAATCTCCACCTACTTTTCTCTCTCCTCATTATTTTTATTTATTTCTTCTTCTTCTTCCTTCCTCTATACAATACCATCACCTATAGGCAAGTGCACCTTGCCACCACATGAAAACCATATTTTATTTGTTCATTAGCTAGATTAGGCCATGGTGATCAATATTAGAACTTGGCATTTTGTGATTTGGAGTCTCCATTGTTCTAGATCTAGGTTTTAACTATTTTTGGATTTACATGGTCTTGATCTATTTTGGTTGGATTTTTTGTGGGTTTTGATGCTTCCATGTGGAAGAGAATTCAATTTTACTCAAGTTAGAACTTTGAAAATCTAGATTTGGCTTTGATTTGACAAAGATATGAAAATTTGAATTCTTGGTGTTCTTCTCGGCCTAGAGTAGCAGCCTACAGCCTGCGCTCTTTAGCGCAGTGCTGGACTGCACAGCCCCTCTCGGCCTGCGCTCTTTAGCGCAGTGTCGACCGCGCAGCTTGCCTTATGGTGAACTGCGCTCAGCCCCATGCGCCAACCATTGCTGCGCACTTCACCCTGCGCAGTTCACTCCTGCGCAGTCTGCTCATGCACAATCCACCCCTGCGCAGTTCACTCCTGCGCAGTCTGCTCATGCGCAATCCACCCCTACGCAGTTCACTCCTGCACAGTCTGCTCATGCGCAATCTACCCCCCTGCACAGTTCACTCCTGCGCAGTCTGTTCATGCGCAATCTGACCCATGCGCTATCTGCCCCTGCGCCCTATACCCCTGCGTACTTGGCACCCTGCGCAGCTGGCACCTGCGCAATCCAACCCCCTGACCCCTTGCGTAATCCATTGGCTCTTGGAGTTTTGGTTTTATTTCTCTAAGCTTGGCTCTTCTATAGCCCTGTATATTGATATTTTATTAGATATTTTACGCCCATTTTATATCCTTACGCCTTTTGTCATGAACTTGATTTTACTTAATATGTTTGGAATGACTATTGTACATGGCATGGTATAACAAGGAACTAGCATAACACGATAGTGACCCGTAGTGGTGCACTCCTGACATGACCAACCTGACATGATAGTGGCCCGTCGTGGCGCACTCCTGACAAGTACCCTGACATGATTTACCTTGATAAACTTGATAGTGGCCCGTGGCGGCGCACTCCTGACTTTACTTGACTTGTAACTTGTAACTTGACTTGACTTGATGCTGTTGCGACAGCTAACTAGACTCGTATAATCAACTTGATACCGTGGGTGCTCCTGCTTGTTTGCTTGTGCAATCCACTTGTCTTGTCTTGCATCATGTCTAGGATGTGACTCCCTGGTTCCCACGGTCAGGGATTCATACTGAATATGGATTAGGCTAATGACTAGATCAAACTATAGTTTATGGAGAATTTCCAGTCACAGGCAATCTCGTTATCTGGGCGCTCTTAATTGGACTTGTAGCTTGCCGATGAGTAGAGCACATTTCCAGCGCACTGTCATGTGTTGCACCCTCTAAGTCACCTAAGGGTATATCGTCTTCGGGGCGATGTACCCAACCATACTCTCAACCCGCGGAAGGATAACTGGATGGTCTGCAGGGCTTGGGACTGGGAATTTCTCACTTGCATCTTGTTAGTAATTAGGCTTGTGACAACCCTAGTTAGTTAAAGTAGTAAGCCGTAGTAATTGCTTGGCCGCTTGTGAATGGATGATGTCTAGCCATGTCTAAGTCTTGTCTAGTCCCTGTACCCTGGTACTCCTGAACGTGCTTGTTTTACTTGCTTTAACAATAATTGGGTAGGGACAAGGAGATATTCAGGCGAAGGGTTACAACCCCGGTCCTTGTTTGGTTTTCGGGTTGTAACCTGTCTCCCAGAATGGTTCCACGTCTCTAGTAATTTATTGTCCTGACGTGCTCTTGATTAATTGTACTTTTCTTTTATTTTCTTATGTTCTGACATGCTGGCTTTTATTCTTATTTCGTGGCCTCCTTTGTGGCACTTGCTCTTTCTGGGGTTTGACCCAGCTGGTTTTGTGTGGCCAGATTTTGGAGCAGCACCCGAGGATCTACCGAACCTCCAGCCCGATGGTGGCGACTAGAAGAAACCCGGGCTACGAGTGGGTTTTCTATTTTGTTTCGCTCACTCTATTGTAAAATTATTCTTTTGAGGCGTTTAGCCGACGAGCACCTGTTAGCTCGATGCACTTTTACTTACTGTCTGCCTACGGGCTGTAAACATGATTAACAAATCCTAGGGATGATCATGTATGACTTAACTCTTGCTAGTCCTAGCATTTTGTACGACTAGCTTCATGATCAGCTGATATGTAATACTTGGGACGCCTTTTATTGTATATTTGGTGGTCAAACATCTTGTGATTATATTATTTGCTTGAGATTGAGACAGTAGGCTTGACCTCAAGAGACTGTTGGCTTGTAGTAAACCCTCATATCTAGACAGCCGTGACCGTATGGCGAGATGGACTTTATTTCAATATACGTAGCTGGCTATGTTCGCCCCCGCTCTCCAGTATTCTGGTTCTGGGGCGTGACAATTCCTGTATTTAATTTCCAGTTTAATTTCTTTGATTGATGAATAAATAGTCATTTTAATTCCTGGACATGTTTAATAGTTCATGTTAATTGATTTTTACTTATTAGAATAGGCTAAATGTTATGAAATGGAATTTCGAACCTCGGGTTGGCTGTTGACTGATACCACACTTGATATTTCAAATCCTAAACTTTAATTCCTATTTTTAATCTGATTTTTAAATGATGTTTCAGTTGTCATTGATCCTATGTGTGTTGATACCTGTTAGTTAGGTTTTACATATTAGATAGGTTTTGTATTGAGGAATGGAAAATTTGACATTGGAATTTTGGACTTTGAGTTATGTGTGACTGATACTATCATTAGTTTAAATGATTCATTTCCCATTTAACTGTCGAATTGATTTTATTTCCTTTTTAAACTGATTTTATGATTAATTCCATATATCATTGACTGGATTCCATGATTGTCAACTGTTTTCATTGTTCAAACTGTCAATTAGTCTTTCTAGGAGTCCTTAAAACTGAGAATGGATTTCCTTTCCTTTAAACTAATTTGAATTCGATATTGGTATATTTAACTGTCACAGAAATTCTAAATATCTGAGAATTGATTTCTCATTCTTTTCTTAAACTGAATTCGAATGGGGTTAGTTAACTGTCATTGTTCTTCCCATTTAAAAACTGATTTTGATTTCATTTATTAACTGTAAATTGATTTCCCTTCCTATTAATACTGTCAAATAGTCCTCATTAAACTGATATTAATTCCCTTCTTGAACTGAATTCGAATTTGAGGTTAATTGGTTTATTGAACTGTAAATTGATCCACTGTTTGTTGTCAATTAAATCCCTGTTTAAAACTGAATGTTGATTCCATTTTCTTTCCTTAAACCTGAGAATTTATTCCCTTTTCTTTAAACTGAATTCTCATTGTTAGTTCACTGTCACAGGAAAACTGAAACTTGAATGATCAATTTGAATGTTAATTCTTATACATTGTGAGTTCACTGTAAAATGGATTCATGGGTTGATGTTATCAATTGATAGGAATTCGAATGGGTTGGATAGTGAACTGTCAATGTGATTTTCTATATGACACTGTCACCTTCCTATCACTAGTGCACCTCACATATGATCCTCACTGCTCACTGTTCACAGGTTTACACATGTACACATTATTCCTATGTGACACTCACTGTTTCCAAGGCTTACACATGCCACACTATTTTCATATCATTTTCAGACACACACATACTAGTTTGATTAATGCACTAAGACACTATACTATGCCACACTGTTTTGTATTTGTACACACACACATGTGCCCTATTTCCTATCACTCTAAGTATACATGTATATATATATATATATATATATATATATATATATATATATATATATATATATATATATATATATATGTGTGTGTGTGTGTGTGTGTGAGAAGCATATGTTATTACATGTGGCCTATATATTATAATGTATGTTACTATATTATTTTAGATATATATGTTAATATGTGTATATGTAGATATGTGTTTGCTATAGGTAATATAGCCTATGGGCCTATAGCCTAGGGCTCATTACCTATGAGTGTGGCTTGAATGCCAGTATAGGGTATAGTTGACTTGTATAGTCTAGATGTGGTGTGTGCTTGCTAGAATAGACTAGTTAGGCCTAGTGAGACTTGTCTGGCTTAGGTTTGACCTAGTTTGACTAGTCTAGTTGACTAAAGCTGACCGAGAGTTGACTTTAGTCTAGATTGACCTAGATTCATATAGAATGCATTGTAGCAGTCTGATATATCATTTTAGACTTATAGTGACTTGTACTGTTCTATAGGAGACAGACACCACTCCTCGGACAGTAGATACTCTACAGATACTCAGGATACAGTTGAGTACATTCTCTGATCATTTTATATCCTGCTTAGGAGTATATTTCCTGCTTAAGATTACTTTATATGATGCTGACACGTTGGAAACACGGATTAGTACTATATGGATCTTGTCGTGCGATGTTATTCCCTTAGCGGATACATCGGGTATTTCGTGGTCGTGTACTTTATCATGAGCATCGTGTACTCCTTGTGTTCGTACTTTTCGTGTACAAATCGTATGAAATCGTCTATACACATGTGCTCACATGATCTTCGTGTACGACTATACTTCGTGTACGATAACATAACTTGGCTAGATCCTTGTATATTGATTGGGATGGGGGAGTAGAAGTGGTTATGTAATCAATCCAGTAGATTACTCGTGTACGACCTCTTTAGATTACTCGTGTACAACATCGTACCATTTACATAACCATTTTGTGCTCTGAATCACTAGTCACTGTTAGTACTCTATATATTGTAGCTATTTACTTACAGTTTCTCTCTTTTTACATCATGTTGTTCTTCAGTTTTCTGTATCTTACTCTCTAGCATGTTTATATTTCCTAACCTGTTATGTTTTGTTGAGATGTACTATGCTCGCTCCTGTCCTGACTGGACCTGTTGAAAATATTACAGAGGACGTGGCTGAGGCGTTCTGCCCTACTTATTACGGTGCGACCCTAGAGGATTGCTGTGACTTGGACAAGCAGCAGGACCCACTAGCAGTTGATGACACTCCCCTAGATTAGGATGTCTTTCACTTTATCTTTCTGGATTATTGTATTGAGATTCTGAGTTGTATTTTAGGACATGTATTTATTTAGACACTTAGACTTATCTGGATTGTAGTCTCTGTGGATTTCATTCTGTTCTTATCTATCTATCTATCTATCTATCTATCTATCTATCTATCTATCTATCTATCTATCTATCTATCTATCTATCTTTTATCATGCTCTACCTTAGATGTGATTAAGATTGTATTGCTATGTCACCTCCATTCGGAGTGTATATACTGTACATGTACCTTTATATTGTTAGATGTTGACCTAGGACAGCGTTCTACCGTCGATACTGCGGCGTAGGCTGGACGTACCCACGTCTTGTGCCCTTACTCTAGGGTGCGGGTCGTGACAGTGTCTACTGCCATAGGGGTAGGCGAAACTGTTGGTGGTGTTGGGACCTTCGGATACTACGGTCTAGCTGTTGGTTCCACTATCACATCTCCTTGGATGTTCTCTTAAGGTAGTACTGGCCTTTGTTGCTGACCAACATGGTCATATTGTTCGTGTTGCCCTTGTTGTTGCTGTCCAGCTCAGACAGATGCGGACGAGGTGCCCTTAAGAAAAAGGACAAGAGTGCAATCAAACGATCGGACAGAAAAGATCAATGAAGTCAAAGGATACCGGAATGTCAAGCTAGGGTCGAGAGTAACGAATCATAAGATCAAAGGAAAACATGTGTGATTGAGACATCCTATAAATTAAAATACCCCACAAGTCTGAAATCAGACCTGCATGGGCCACCATTATTACCTTGTCACGCCCCAGAACCAGAATACCGGAGAGCAGGGGAATGACTCAGCCAGCTACGTATTACGGATAGATGAATACGGTATAATACGATCAATGCTGTCTAAAAGACGAGGGGGATGCATACTACATGAAAGTCTCACTAGGGTTACTCAACATCTATTGTCCCAATCATTCAATAAAAAGCAGTAAGTAGAGAACATGTAAGAATGAGCGGTATGGCATCCCAAACGCTCAGTCAAAATGTTCTTGAGATTTAGTTTTACAAAACATAACTAGATGATATAATAAGGTATACACAATCGTTATCAGCTGCTGTCTGTCTTAGTTACAATTATATAAAAGTAAGTTCAAGACAGTACGACTAACATGTCGGTGCCAAGTGGCAAAATGTAAAGTAAGTAGCAAAACGAGCAAGGAAGCAAGGAATCCACTCGTGTACTCCTGCGATCATCCCTCTAGTATTTACCATCTTGGAGGTGGAAGTAAGCTGAGTCCTCGGGAGCTGGCTCTAAATCTGGCCATGCAAATCGAGAGAGGTTAGACCTCAAATAGCAAGTACCACAAAGGAAGCACGACATGAAGAATTATAACTAGTGGTAAGAGTTAAGAATATGATAAATAAGTCTCCGCTTGCTACTGGGATTCACACAACATCATGACACTTCAAACCAACTTCCCAACCAAACAAGGACAGAAGTTGACCCGTCATGTCTTGACATTCTGATCATCTCAGTAGATAACAGAGTAGGTAAAGTACACAAAAAATCAATTTAAACGGCAATACAACTACTACTGCGTGCTAACTGTAAGTTCCAAGTTGCCCTAGAAATATACAATAAGGGATTCCTCGGTTTTTACAATGTACAAGCAAGGCAAGTCTACCCAATAATCAATTGCGCCAATCATGAATTAGACGTGTCCCAGCGGGATGCCCGTCATCAATATAAAAAATATAAAAAGATACTACTCCCTGTCCGTGTGGTAGGTTTACGGTATCTGTGGAAACCAGCTGGCATGTCGGGGCACTAATTGTCCCGAGATGGCTGCCATGTAAGAACTCGAGAATCCATTCCTTCTATGCAATCGTTATTTTATTTAACTTAATAGTCCCTATGTTAATTAAAATCTCATGCCGTGGATCATGGTCATTCAGAATGAGTACTTTCGTACAGAGTATGATATGCATAACTCTACAACGATACCCGTACGGTTAGGTTGTAGGTCTTACATAGCGTAATGTAACAATCAAACCTAGCCACAGAATAATCATGCCTTGACTGTAAGGTACACTACTGCTTTTGTAAAAAATAAGTTGAAGTCTGCACGTATCCATATGCCAATGTTCGGGATCAGCTAGTCGATTGCAATGGTTCGTAGTTAATATATGAACGTGTCTCATTCAATTCGCTAAGACGACTAGCCAGTCTTTTAGTTCCAACTAGGAACGCATGATCAATCATTTAGTCAGGGTAACAATAAATGTCAATTCATGACAAAGCATAAAAAGTCAAACTAGTATTTAGTATAGTCGAGTCTATAACTCTCAGGGTTAAGTTCCAATCATACTGGGTATCCATAAACCAATCGAGACACAGTACACACTCCACACAACAATATGTATTAAAATATTAACATACAACAAGTGGCAATGGATGCCAGGGCCATACTGTGCCGGGCAAGGGGGTAAGATACGCTAGTGCTATGAAGCCTCCGGGCAGGAGAGTACGCCAAAGGAAGTATGCAAAAGGAAGTACGGGTAAAGGAGTACGCATAAAGAAAAAAGTTTACGCGTGAAGGTACGCGTGAAGGAATAAAGTTTACGTGTGAAGGAATAATATTTACACGTGAAGGAATAAAGTTTATGCCAAGGCTGAGTAGACATTATTTTACGCGTAAAATAGTCTTGACTTGTGTAATCCAGATTTTACGCTGACACGAATAAATGTGGACGTAGAGTTTGATACTATGCTGGCACGAATAAACGTAGGCGTAGAGTTTGATACTACGCTGGCACGAATAAACGTGGGCGTAGAGTTTGATACTACGCTGGCACGAATAAACGTGGGCATAAAGAACCTCCTGAACTCCAAATTCTATGAAACCCTTAATCTAAGCCAAAAATAGGACTTCCATAGATCAAAATGGGGTATAACACAAATCTCAACAACCTGGACGATCAAAACTTGAAAATAAGGAAGTTTGATAGATCAAAACTACCAAAATTCGAAAATGACAAATTTCTAGATCTACAAAAATAAAACTTCAAAAATACAAAATATCAAGTTCTAAACTATCTTAGAATCACGAGAGGAAGATAAATGAACCATAAAAATGGGTTCTCATGTGGAAGCAAGGTGTACTTGCCTCTCCAAAGGGGTTAGGGCTTTTGGTGGAGGAAGAGAAAATGAGAGTTTGTGAGGAGGAAGAGAAAGAAAAGGGGTATAAATATCTAGCCCAAGTTAATCTCCACCACCCATTCCTTCCTACATAATCTAAGCCATCCATCCCTTATCATGATGAACCAAGCTAAACCAAGTTGGTTGAACATGAACAAAATAAACCAAGAGCAAAATAAAGCAGAAAATAAAATACAGAAAAATAATTAGCGTAAAATTAAAGGAATTAAATACAGAACAAATGCATGATAAATATTAAATAAGTACATTCAAGTAGTACACGTATTAAAATACGTATTCTGGAAACGGGGAGTGACATCTCTACCCTCCTTAGAAAAATTTCGTCCTCGGAATTTCAAATCCAAGTAGGATAGAAACATTAGAGCTAAACTAATCCAAATACAAGCAATTTTAGCGAGCAAGCAGTCATCTTACAATATCAATAGCAAATAATATATCTATATTTATCAATCGACGACATCCAATAATTTCTACTCATAGGGTGATAAGCATGAGGAATCAAGACAATCAAGATACATGAAAAAAAATATACCTTGTGAGTCAAATAGGTGCGGATACCGTGATCGGATATCATCCTCACGTTCCCACGTTGACTCTCCTAAGGAGTGATGACCCTAAGCAACACGGACAAGGCTAATTGTTCGGTTCTTGAGTATCTTCTCCCTTCGGTCCAAAATGGACACCGGCTGTTCCTCTTAAGACAGGTTGGTACCAACAACCAGCTTAGAATGATCGAGGATATGGCTTGGGTCCGATACATACCTAGGCAACTAAGATACATGAAACACATCATGCACCTCTCGTAACGAAGGTAGAAGGGACAAACGATAAGCAACATCGCCTACCTTATCGATGATAGCAAATGGGCCAACGTATCACGGACTCAACTTCCCGCGAACGCCAAATCTAATGACCCAAAGAGTAGGTGAGATCTGCAAGAACACGTGGTCCCCGACAAAAAATTCTAGCGGCCTACGATGCTGGTCTGCCCAATGACGATGCCGATCTTGCACAACTCGAAGTCGCTCCCTAATCTTCTTAACCACTTCAACCGTCTGAACAATCATTTCTGGGCTTAACATCTTCCTCTCCCCGATATCATCCCATGCCAGTCGCGACCTACACTTCTTATCGTATGCTGCTTCGAATGGTGCCATCTGGATACTGGCTTGATGACTATTATTGTACGAAAATTCGACTAAGTGCAGGTGACTCTCCCAAGACCCTCCAAAATCTAGGGTGCAAGCTCGTAACATATCTTCTAAAGTCTGAATTGTTCTTTCTGATTGCCCGTTCGTCTGTGGGTGGTAAGTCGTACTAAATCTTAACTTGGTACCCAAACTATGATGTAAACTCTTCCAGAAATATAATGTAGAATGGGTATCTCTATCTGATACAATACTGACAGAGATCCCATGCTGCCTGACTATCTGCTACATATACAACTCTGCCAACTTTTTTGTAGATTTCTCTACTCTAAAAGGTAAAAATATGCCACCTTCGTAAGCCGATCCACTATCACCCAAATAGCATCCTTACCACTTGGTGATCTCGGTAAACCGGTCACAAAGTCTATTGTGATATGCTCCCACTTCTATTCCGGGATAGGAAGCGGTTGTAATAATCCAGCTGGCCTCTGTTGTTCTGCCTTCACTTGGTGACATATTAAGCAACGAGAATCGAATCTAGCTATCTCCTTCTTCATTCCATTCCACCAGAAGTGCTGCTTGATATCTTTGTACATTTTGGTCCCTCCGGGGTGTATAGAATACTAAGAACTGTGGGCTTCTGTCATAACCACCTGTCTGATATCTCCAGTTGGCACACATAGACGTGATCTAAATCTAAGTGTACTATTTTCGTGAATTTTCATCTCCTTCCTGAGTCCTGACTCACAGTCTGTCCTAAGCTTTTGAATCCTTGGGTCCCGTGCCTGAGCTGCCTTGATCCTGTCTACCAAGTCGGATTGAACTCGTAGACCTGCCAGAATTCCTATATCACTAGGAAGTATAACCTTGATGCCAATCTCTTGAAGATCTTCTAAATGTGTTTTTATGATGTCAACATAAAAGCGTCGCCTCTCCTGCTAAGAGCGTCAGCTACCACATTAGACTTGCTTGGATGATACTGAAGCTCTACATCATAATCCTTGATCAACTCTAACCATCTTCTCTGTCTCATGTTCAGTTCCTTTTGAGTAAAGATGTACTTCAGACTCTTGTGGTCTTTGTATATTTCCACTTGATCACCGTACAAGTAATGCCTCCAAAGCTTCAAAGCAAATACTACTGCTGCCAACTCCAAGTCATAAGTCAGATAATTCTTTTCGTGGTCTCGAAGTTGCCTAGATGCATATGCTATCACCTTTCCATGTTGCATTAGGACACACCCAAGTCCCTTTTCTGACGCATCATAATATACAGTAAAACCTCCGGGTCCAACTGGTAATGTAAGAATAGGTGCCGTGATCAACTTCTGCTTCAAATTCTTAAATGATGCCTGGCACTCTGTCGACCAAATGAATGGCACATCCTTCTGTGTCAAGCGGGTCATGGGTGCTTAGAGTCTTGCAAAGTCAGATACGAACCTTCTATAATATCCTGCCAATCCCAAGCAACTTCGCACATCTGCTATGGTCTTAGGTATTGGCCAACTGCTACTCCAGCCCCTGATATGATGTGCCCCAAGAATGAAATGCGATCCGTCCAAAACTCATACTTGCTGAGCTTGGCGTACAACTGGTTCTCTCTCAGAACCTGTAACACTTTATTGAGGTGATCTTTATGCTCTTCATCACTAGCTGAGTATACAAAAATATCGTCAAGGAACACAATGACAAATTAACCTAAGTACGACATAAAGATGTGGTTCATCAAATCCATAAATATTGCTGGAGCATTGGTCAAACCAAACGACATTACTAAGAATTCATAATGCCTGTACTTTAACCTGAATGCCGTCTTGGGAATATCCTCTTTTCGAACTCTCACTTGATGATACCCTGATCGAAGATCTATCTTAGAGAAAACCCTTGCTCTGCTCAAATGATCAAACAAGTCGTCGATCCTTGGTAGTGGGTACTTGTTCCTTACTGTTGCCGCGTTGACCTTTCTGTAGTCAATGCACAATCTTGATGACCCATCCTTCTTCCCTACAAGTACCACTGGTGCTGCCTATGGTGATTCACTAACTCGAATGAACTTCTTCGCCTTCAGTTCCTCTATGTGCTGATACACGTTGGCCTGCTCTGAATCTGCCATTCTGTAAACTCGATTTGATATCGGTTTAGTTTCAGGTGCCAATTCTATACTGAACTTAATATCCCTAACCGGTAGTAGACCTGGAAGTTCTTCGGGAAATACATCGACAAACTCTTCAACTACCTTTGGGACTAGAAATTCTTCCATTGCCGTCACTACTCTTTGTTGATGTTGGTAGATCTCTGATCTGACTAAGGTAAACCATTTTATGCCTGGAATAGTAAAAGATACACTCCCTCTATGATAATCTATTGTCGTATGACTGTCTTTCAGCCAGTCCATGCCTAAAATAACGTCAAAATTACCAACAGGAAATTCTATCAACCTGGCGGGTAAGGAACGCCCGCAAACTACAACTATACACGCTAGAATAACTCTACTAACTCCTACGAGCCCATTACCAGTGAGTATATTCAACCTCCCTGGCAATGCCTCGAATTCCATTCCTAGTCGTGTCAAAAATTGTACAGATATAAATAAGTACGATGCTCCCGAATCATACAATGCTACTGCGGGATATGAGGCGACGAGAATGTTACCTGCCACAACATCTTCCGATGCCAATGTCTCTTACAAGAACAGATTGAATGCCTGCCCTCGGCCTCCTTGTTGGTTCCCATGCTGCGTCCTAGAATTGTGTTGCTGCTGGCCCCTGCCTTGGTGATGCTGGGGTGGTCTTTGCTGTTGCCGCTGCATCGGCGGTCCCTGCTGCCGAAAGATCTGAGCCTGTGACATCAACGGGCGTTATACCAGTAGTCTCTCTGCTACTGTTGGTTCTTGATACTGGCATGTCCCTGGTGCTGGCAGCACAGAAAATTATTGTACTAGTCCTCCTGACCTCGAATTAATGGGACAGGTGGAAAGCCGATGATCTGCACTTCCACATATCAAACACCGTCCGTTCAATGTCCGACACACACCTCTAGTGTGCCCTGCCTTTCTATAATAGGTACAGTCCACTAGAGGTTGCTGGTTCTTCCCTTGCGGCTGTTGCTGTCTTGATGGTGGTGCTGGCCCTCGTATTACTACATCATGAATGCAAACGCCAGGAGATGGTGCTGTTATTCGGGACGCTACTCCCCTTCCTCCTTCAATCTGATTGTGAGATCTCTTCTGACCTCCAGTCCATGATATGATCCTCGAGATTGTGATCTCATTCCTCCGAGTTACCGTCAATACATCATCGAAAGTCTGGTAGTTGTGCCCCTCTACCAATTGCAAGAGTTCCATATGGAATCCTTGCTGAAATCTCATAGCCCTCTGGCTCTCCGTTGCTACCATCTCCGGGGCAAACCTACTCAGTCTGCAGAACTCTGCTGCATAAGCATCCACTGTCTTGCCAGCCTACTTGAGGTTGATAAACTTCTGCTGTAGCTCGAACTGTGCCACAACTCCATAGTACTTCAACTTGAACCTTGCAGTAAAATCATCCCAAGCTATAGGACGTCTGATGCCCACTTCTTCTGATTCCCTCCAATCGCGTGCGAGGTCCTGAAGTAGCAGCTTCACTTAATCCACATGTTCTTCCGTCGGTACCGTAGCCGTTGTCAGAATAGCCTTGATGTCCTTAAGCCATGTATCTGCTGAAATGACATCTTCCGTGTCCTCGAAACGACGGGGGTTATACTTACAGAACCTGGTTGACGCTCCTTAGTCAGTCCCCACTCCCCTTTCTAAAGCTGTTTGTAATCCTTGGTTGAGGAATATATTATGCTCTTGCAGCTGAGTGTGCATGTGTTGCTTGGCCAACATCTGATGTTGTTGAGTAGCCATCATCCCTCTTATGATTTCTAGAAGGGTTGGTGTGTCTACTGCCATAGGAGTAGGCAGAACTGTTGGTTGTGTTGGAATCTCCGGATACTGTGGTCTAGCTGTTGGTTCCACTATCACATCTTCTTGGATGTTCTTTTGAGGTAGTACGGGCCTTTGTTGCTGACCAACATGGTCATGTTGTTCGTGTTGCCCTTGTTGTTGCTGTCCAGCTCTGACAGATGCGGACGAGGAGCCCCTAAGAAAAGGGACAAGAGAGCAATCAAACGATCGGACAGAAAAGATCAATGAAGTCTAAGGATACCGGAATATCAAGCTAGGGTTGAGAGTAACGAATCATGAGATCAAAGAAAAATATGTGTGATTGAGACATCCTATAAATTAAAATACCCCACAAGTCTGAAATCAGACCTGCATGGGCCACCACTAAAACCTTGTCACGCCCTATAACTAGAATACCGAAGAGCGGGGGAATGACTCAGCCACCTACGTATTACGGGTAGATGAATACCATATAATACGATCAATGCTATCTAAAAGACGAGGGGGTGCATACTACATGAAAGTCTCACTAGGGTTACTCAACATCTATTGTCCCAATCATTCAATGAAAAGTAGTAAGTAGAGAACATGCAAGAATGAGCAGTATGGCATCCCAAACGCTCAATCAAAATATTCTTGAGATCTGGTTTTACAAAGCATAACCAGATGATATAACAAGGTATACACAATCGTTATCAACTGCAGTCTGACTTAGTTTATGTAAAAGTAAGTGCAAGACAGTCCGACTAACATGTCGGTGCCAAGCAGCAAAATGTAAAGTAAGTAGTAAAACGAGCAGGGAACCAAAGAATCTATTCGTGTCCTCCTGCGATCATCCCTCTAGTTTTGACCATCTTGGAGGTGGAAGTAAGCTGAGTCTTCGGAAGCTGGCTCTAAATCTGGCCATGCAAAACCAGAGAGGTTAGACCTCAAATAGCAAGTACCACAAAGGAAGCACGACATGAAGAATTAGAACCAGTGATAAGAGTTAAGAAGATGATAAATAAGTCTCCGCTTGCTACTGGGATTCTCACAACATCACGACACTTCAAACCAACTTCCCAACCAAATAAGGACAGAAGTTGACCCATCATGTCCTGACATTTTGATTATCTCAGTAGTTAACAGAGTAGGTACAGTACACAAATAAATCAATTTAAACGGCAATACAACTACTACGGCTTGCTAATTGTAAATTCCAAGTTGCACTGGAAATATGCAATAAGGGATTCCTCAGTTCTTATAATGTACAAGCAAGGCTAGTCTACCCAAAAATCAATTGTGCCAATCATAAATTGGACGTGTCCCAGCGGGATGCCCGTTATCAATATATAAAAAATAAACAAATACCACTCCCTGCCCGTGTGGTAGGTTTACAGTATCTGTGGGAACCAGCCGGCATGTCGGGGCACTAGTTATTCCAAGATGGCTGCCATGTAAGGACTCGGGAATCCATTCTCTTCATGCAATTGTTATTTTATTTAACTTAATAGTCCCTATGTTAATTGAAATCTCATGCCGTGGATCATGGTCATTCAGAATGAGTACTTTCGTACAGAGTATGATATGCATTGCTCTACAACGATGCCCGTACAGTTAGGTTGTAGGTCTTACATAGCGTAATGCAACAATCAAACCTAGCCGCAGAATAATCTTGCCTTGACTGTAAGGTACACATGCTGCTTTTGTAGAAAATAAGTTGAAGTCTTCACGTACCTATATGCCAATGTTCGGGATCGGCTAGTCGATTTTAATGGTTCATTGTTAACATATAAACGTGTCTCATTCAATTCGCTAAGACGACTAGCCAGTCTTTTAGTTCCAACTAGGAACGCATGATCAATCATTTAGTCAAGGTAACAATCAATGTCAATTCATGACAAAGTGTAAAAGTTAAACTAGTATTTAGTATGGTCGAGTCTATAACTATCAGGTTAAGTTTTAGTTATACTGGGTATCCATAAACCAATCGAGACACAGTGTACACTCCACACAAAAATATATATTAAAATATTAACATACAACAAGTGGCAATAGATGCCAGGGCCTGTAGGCCTCAAAAATGAAGTCACGCCCTCAAAAATGAAGTCACGCTGAGTTGATCAGAACAAGTCATGCAGAGTGATCCAAGAAGCAGCACAAAAGATAAGCTAAGTTCTGCCTGGCCATCTCCTTTAGAAGTCACGCAGAGACAGCTCAGCCATACGTCAGAATCATAATGACTGACAACACAACAGTCGAGAAACGTCTCTTCGTATGCCACGTATGCACAGAACTCGAAAGATCATCGCTGTCTATTACGTGATTTTCGAAATCTTCTTCAGCAAGACTCAGCCTTCGTCAAGTTGGCATACCAAAAGGATTTCTTGTCATTTAATGCGACTGACAAAGCAATCACTATCAGAGATTTTGTGTCAGTCGAGACACGCCGAATCAAGACAGCTGGCAGTTCTATCTCAAGTCTGCGTGTATTTGTGATCTTCTTCCTCAAGTTTGCGTAGATTTTTGAGTTCTTTGCCTCGAAGTCTGCGTGGATCCTGAAGCTTCCTGCCCCAAGTTTGCGTGGATTTTGAAGCTTTCTACACCGAGTTTACGTGGATTTCGTCTTCAACAAGTCTGCGTGGATTTCATCAAATTGGAGTACGTGGCAGCCATGCCACTGATCTCTCGCCTGCGTGTCCTGTAACTTGCACACGACTCATGCATGATTGCCATGTGTCCAACAGTTACAGGTCACGTCCAGTAACTGCTCACAGCCTTACGTATGTTAAATCCTGCGTGATTTTCAACTAAGCACAAGCTGTGAAGACAGTTATCTTTTCGGTTATTATTTTTGACTCTATAAATAGAGTTCTTTTTCTCATTCATTGTACAGATACATTGATATCTATTGTCAAAATTTTGAGAGCTTTTCTTCTTCGCATAGTCCAAGGGATAAAGCGATCGTCTTCTAGATCGGATTCCTACAGTTGTAATTTTCCCAGAAACACAACAAATAAAGAGAATTTCTTTATGGAAAACAAATTGGCGACTCTGCTGGGGAAAACCATCTCCTCATCTGAGATGGTAACAACTCAATGCGACACTTCGTCAATCGGCTCGACGAAGAAGGTGATGACGATCAAATTCGATCAACTCGCCTATGAAGAAATGCAGTGGGCTAAGGGTGGCAAGCCCACTCCAGCCTCCATCATCACTGCCAAGTCGAAGGGACACTCTGTCTATGTCCCTAAGAATCAGTTGGCAGTCAATGGTGAAGTCTCTGCCACAGTGTCTGCTCCTAACACTGGCAAGAGCTCTACTGCAAGCACGCACACTCTTGTGCACTCTAAGATGACAGCAATCAAAAATTACGCTAACAGTACTGGCTCCTTAGCCAAATCTGTTCCAGTGTGTATCTCCAAAGTTGAAAGTCACGCTGACAGTACTGGCTCCTTAGCCAAATCTGTTCCAGCGTGCAAATTCAACTCTAAAAGTCACGCTGACAGTACTGGCTCCTTAGCCAAATCTGTTCCAGCGTGCAAATTCAACTCTAAAAGTCACGCTGACAGTACTGGCTCCTTAGCCAAATCTGTTCCAGTGTGCAATCCCATATTCAACAGTCGCGCTGACAGTACTGGTTCCTTAGCCAAATCTGTTCCAGCGTGTAATTCTAAAATCAAAAGTCACGCTAACAGTTCTGGTTCTTTAACCAAGTCTGTTTCAGCGTGTATTTCATCAGAGAAGAATAGCTCCTTAGTTATCTCTTCTTCTTCACCGAGTTCTACTAGAACTGGGGGTGGTCTTCCACACAAAGTTCCTTCGAAAAGGAATAACTCTTTAGTTGTTTCTTCTGCTCCTGTAGTTTTTACTTCAGGAACAGCTTTGACTGATACTTTTGTTAGTCAAAGGAAAGGAGATGGTCTTTTGACTACTCTTCCTTCTGGACATTCTATGTCTCAAAACATGAATGAGTCTAAGAAGAAATATTCCTTAATATCTTCTCCTATGACTTCTTCAAATTGGGCACAGAATCTGTCCATTAAAGAGGGTCTGTTACCAACTCCTAATCAAAGGAGTGGTTCAACTCTTCCTTCTCTGCAAATATCCAGATCAATGGAAGGAAAACTCCATGTTTCCAAAATTAATGTGTTACCTTCCACTGATTTAAGAACAAAACTCAGCACCTCTGGTGTTAAGAAACCATACCAATTGGATATGAAGATAAAAGATCCAGATACAGAGTATGCAAGAAATTATGTGGCTCACAGTAATCACTCTTTGTATAATCAAAAGCCATCAAGACCCAAGAACAGGAAGTATACTCCTCAATCTTCATAAACAGATTTACGGGAATATCTTCAACAGAAGAGAAGGAGTAATTCTATATCAAAGGAACATGCTGAATGTGACTTCTATCCAAGAGTCATAATTCGGTGCAGATGTCAATCAACAGTTCAAGACCATGGTGATCATGAATGTGACTTCCAGCCAAGAGTCACAATGCAATACAGATGTCAAAATAAATGACAGTCTGTCTTCAATAGGATTTAGTATGAACCTATGCCTGATGAAGATGAGCCTTTGTTTGCCTCTGTCAACATGACTTCTCGGGACACCGGGGGTAGAGTTGATAGTCCAGATGGAGTATATAGAAACACCAGAGCAAGAGTCCTGGCTTCTAGTCAAAGAAATTTGATCCCTGAAATTGATTCTGAATTTCTTGGAGAATCTAACTTCCCACCTCTTCCTACTGGGGGTAATTCTCCTATAGTTGACTTTGATACACGAAGCAATGATTCAGAGCATACAACATCTACTAGTTCATCAATAATCCCTCATACAGTCACGACTTACATGGTTGATGGAAATACTGATGAACCTTCTTCTTCCTTGACTCCTCAAGATCACAGAATTGCTTCTTTGGAACAGCAAATGAAGTCTATGACTGACACAATGAAGTCGATGTATGAACTCATGACAGCTCAGTTGCAAAATCGACAGACTGTATCAGATGCCATACCAGTTGATACTGATATAAGTCCAGTACAAGTTCCTCCAGCAGTACAATCCAATACTCCTGGACCAGCTCAACCAAATCCTAGTCTCTCTGGAGCTGGGGGTAGTGCTTACAATGCTGTTCCTCCTCCCAACTATTCTCTACAAGCCACAACTCCACAATCTTCGGGAGTTGTCTCTGAAGAATTGAAGAATCTTAAAACTCAATTCGAGGCATTCAAACAAAAGGATGGTTTACAAAGGTTAGGCATCAAACAGCCTTATCCGATAGAATGGAAGCAAGTATCATATCCTCCTAAATACAAGCCTCCTACTATCTCATTTTATGATGGAACCACTTCTCCAAGTTAGTTTATCAATCACTTTAAAGTGATGACTGATCAACTGCAACCAAGTGATGCCCTCCTTACTAGGGTATTTATTGGATGTCTCAAGGGAACGGCTTATGAATGGTATAGGAGTCTCCCAGATGGGAGTATTACCTCATTTGCTGGTTTCAAACAGATATTTCTTGAAAGGTTCTATGAAGGGCTTAATGATATGACTATGTCTGCTCTTATTAGAATCAAGCAGAAAAATAATGAATCTACAGAAGAATACATTGAACGGTTTCGAAGAGAAGCTCTGAAGATGCCTCTTGGAACTCTTGATGCTGTCACCATTAACACGTGCAAATCAAACTTGTTGCCAATCATCAGTATGTGGACAGGGTCCACTCAATTTCAAGATTGGCCTTCCTTCATAGTCAGTACCAAAGCTGCAGAAATCAGTACTGAAACCTTCAAAGGTTTAGGAGTGCAGATGACTCCTAAAGAAACAGGACAAGGTGCTAACAATAAAAATAATGCTCGCAAAGGAAAAGAAACTCTTGAAGTTAATCTTCAGAGCAAAGATGCATCAAATGTTCAAACTCCTGCCTCTACAACTCAACAATCAAGAATACCTCGCCCCAAAGAAGAATATTCTTTTGATGACGACGATGTCCTTGGTATCTTTGAATGTCTCCTGAAAGGTAATAAAATACAATTACCAGAGATCAAGAAACCTGATGAAGCTGGTAAGACAGATCATCCTAAATACTGTCCATATCACAGAATGCTGGGTCACACAATTCGTACATGTTATGTATTGAAAGGAAAGGTCCAAGAAATGATTAAATCTGGAGCTATCTCTCTTACTCCAAAAGAGAAGACCGTCACCTCCAACGTCGTCTCTATGCAATTTGGAGATTTCCCTCCTCAACTCCTTGAAAGTGGGATTGTTCCTATTCCCAAGGCAACTCTTGACATAGTGAATCTTCCTCCTCCACAGTCTGAAGGATTAGTGCCAATCACTTTGGAAACAGGGGAAATCATGTGGATCCATCCTGATCTAGTGGCAGATTTTGAATCGCCTTCTCCTCAAAAGATTTCTTCTCAAAAATCCAAGAAGGCTGGAAAGATCAAGTCATGTCATATGACTTCTCTTGGGTCTACCTCTGACACAGAGCCAAAAGACAAAGAAGAAGCACTTGTTAGTGCTACTCGAACGGGGAAACCTTACCTAAAGGATTATTCTAAAAATCCTGAAGATCCTACTGATATCCCTTCAGATGCTAAAGATGCTCCTAATGTTCCTCCTGAAGAAGAATCATCCACTGAACCTGTTCCTCCCAAGCCTACGGCTCTGGAGAAAGGCAAACAACAGGCTCGGTTTGATAAGCCAATCAAGAAGTCTTCTCCTCTTGGACTTCAGAAGCCTTACAACTTCGACATTTTGGCTCAACTTGCTAATACTCCAGCTAGAATGTCCCTTTTTGAACTTCTACGTCTTTCTAAAGAAACTCGGGAGACGTTAAGTGAAGCACTTCTACAAGCTGACTATTGTCTTGCACAATTGAAGAAGCCAGATGCGGAACCTGCCACTTGCTTACATTGCAACAGTGTACTGGAGATTATCCCAAATATTACCTTTACACAAGACGACATGCTACTGGAGGATAATCGACATGACCGACCTCTCTACTATACTGGTTATATTGATACGATGAAGATAGATCGTATCCTCATTGACCCAGGGTCTGCTATAAGCATAATGCCAAAGAGTTTGTTGGATGAACTAAAAATCCCTCTTCACAAGCTCTCCAATACGGTTACTACTATCTTGGGATTCAATCAAAGCCGAAGTGAGCCTTTGGGAAAGATTCATCTGAAGCTTCAGATAGGCGATTTCAGATCTAAAGTCACTTTCTATGTGATCGAGATCGTGGGATCCTATAATCTTCTTCTGGGGAGGCCCTTTCTTCATAAAAATAATGTGGTGCCCTCTACTCTTCATCAATATTTTAAATACAATGATAGCAATGGAAGAGTACAAAAAGAAGTTGCTGATATAAATCCCTTCCATGGGGTTGAAGCTTATTTCAACGATTCTCGAATGTACAAAGAAGAGTATACAAGGATCATACAAGCTATGGAGAAAGAAGATGCACAAAGTGAGACTTTAATAATCCCTGTTAAAGGTCGAACTACTCAGCAACAATCTCTTAAAACCTCTGGAGAAGATTCTTTCATCATCCCAGTGAGTGGACAGATCTCTCCGTTACCTCAGTCATCTACTCAAAATACACTGATTATTCCTGTCAGTGGGCGTACTACAGTTCCTGTATTTTCACAAGATACTCTGCTAATTCCAGTTGGAGGGCGGACTACTCTTCCTACTCAAACTTCAAGGGAGCTCACCTCTTCTGAGCCATTTGTTATCGATCTTAATCGAAACAAAGCTTCTTCTTCTTCTCCCCCTTTAGTCATTGACTTGGCTAAAATCTCTAAGGCTCAGCCTTCTCCCAATGTAAATATTGCTGCTTTTACATTTAATGAAAAGTCTCCACCTTTGCAGTACGTTGATGTGTGTAATTATGTTCATAGTTATTTACATCTGTTAGATGACTTGAACACAATAACCATAGGAGTTGTACAGACTGTTCATACAGATGTATCTTTAGAACCTGTACAATCTTCATACTTTCTAGTTCCCAGCAGAAAGCCAGGTGACATTCCAATATTCTTCTACAAAGGGCCTCAAAATCCTTCTGATCTTGAAGATGATGACAAAAATGATGATACTGGAAGATTACAACTACGTCGTTATAGTCAGCAATCTAGAGACATCATCAAAAATATGGGCTATGACTTCAGGACTGGCCTCAATGATGGAAAAAGAAGAAAAATACCTGTCCGGATTCCTTCTTTAAAATATGGAAGGACGAAATGCGGATTGGGTTATACTGCTCATACTCCTTTCATCAATATTATCCATGAAGATCCCGAGTCTAACGAAGATAAGAGATCTGATTCTTCTAGTACCACTTCTTGGGATTCCGATACGAGTATCGGTGACTTCTATTGCAACCTTCTGTCTTCCAATATGGTTTCCATTGACCATTCTGAAGAAAGTGATAAAGACGAAGAAGAGTTTGAAATCTCACCTGAATCAGAACAGTGGGCCCAAAGATTAGATAATCAATGGAAGTTTCATTTTGAGCAAAAAGAACCTCCGACTGAAGATAAACTTGTTCAAATAGATGTTGGTGAAGAGGGATCTCCCAAACCAATATTCATCAGTGAAAGTCTTTCAGAAACTGATAAGAAAGACATGATCAAACTCATTTGTGATTACATCGATGTCTTTGCTTGGAGATATGAAGATATGCCAGGTCTTGATCCACAGATTGTAACTCACAAACTCAACATCCTGCCGAATGCTAAACCGATCAAACAACAACAGCGACGATTTCGTCCAGATATCATGGATGCAATTGAAGCTGAAGTCAATAAACTCATGGCCTCTGGGTTTATCAGAGAGGAACAATATCCTGATTGGGTGGCTAACATAGTTCCTGTTCTCAAGAAGACTGGCAAAATCAGAGTCTGTATAGACTTCCGCGATCTCAATGCGGCATGTCCTAAAGACGAATTCCCTCTACCAATCACTGATGTCATGGTTGATAATACCTGTGGATTTAAATGAATGTCATTCATGGACGGGTATTCTGGGTACAATCAGATCAAAATGTTTCCAGAGGACGAGAAGCACACTTCTTTCAGAACGCCGATTGGTACATACTGTTATACAGTTATGCTATTCGGTCTTAAGAATGCAGGAGCAACTTATCAACGAGCTATAAGCACTATATTCCGTGAACATTTGCAAAAAACGGTCGAATGCTATGTTGATGATATTGCTGTCAAAAGTCGACAAAAGGAGGATCATATCCAAGATTTGAAGGCTATATTTGATCTAATACGTAAGCATCAATTAAAGATGAACCCTACTAAGTCCTTCTTAGGCGTCTCTAGTGGTAAATTTCTCGGCTTCGTCATTACCTCTAAAGGTATACACGTGGATCCCGAGAAGATCAAAGCCATCCAAGAGATGCGTCCTCCACGCACCTTAAAAGAGCTACGAGGATTTCAAGGAAGAATCGCTTATATCAGGAGATTCATCTCTAATTTATCAGGACGCTGCAGACCATTCAACAAACTTATGAAGAAAGGTGTCTCTTTTGTCTGGAATGATGAATGTCAGAAAGCATTCGATGATATAAAACAATATCTGATGAGCCCTCCAGTATTGGTACCTCCCGTCTCAGGAATACCGTTCCTCCTCTATACTCGAGCAATGAGTCATTCATTGGGTACATTACTCGCTTAAAAGAATCAAAATGGCCATGAACAATCCATTTATTATCTCAGCCGCACTATGACTGGAGCTGAACCTCGATATTCACCGGTTGAAAAAGAATGTCTAGCCTTGATGTTTGCTGTCCAAAAGACACGTCATTATATCATTGGCCAGACTATTCATGTCATTTTCAGGATCATTCCTATACGGATCATGATGAAGAAACCCAGTGTTTTGAATTCTCGATTGGCTAACTGGAGAATCCTACTTGCTCAGTATGACATGCACTATATTCCTCAGAAATCAGTTAAAGGACAAGCATTAGCTGATTTTCTGGCGGCTCACTCAATTCCAGAAAATTCAAAACTCTATGATGAAATCCCAGATGAAGTCCTAGATTCAAATCAAATTGCTGAAGAAGATCCTACTTGGCGTCTATTTTTTGATGGAGCATCAAGAATTGGTCCTAATGGCGATATTGTCGCTGGAGTTGGAATTGTTCTTGTATCGCCAGAAGGTCTTGCCATCCAAAGAGCTTATTCTCTCGATCAGCCGTGTTCAAACAATGTAGCTGAGTACAACGCATTACTTATTGGTCTTCAACTTGCTAAACATCTGAATATTCAACATTTGGAGGCGTATGGAGACTCTAAACTCATTGTCAATCAGATCAGGGGTACTTATGAAGTTTGCCATCAAGATCTAGTTCCTTATCATAAAACAGCTATATCTATGGCTTTTTCGTTTGAAGAATTCTTCATTGAACATGTTAGGCGAGCATGTAACACAGAAGCCGATGCCCTTGCTAATCTTGCAGCGGTACTGGCTATCCCAATCAGACGGCAACAAATGATTGTTGTTAGTAATCGAGAATTATTTCATCTTGAAAATAACCTGACTCTAGGACTTCCAGTTGACATTGAAGAATCAATATCTCATGACGTCAACACAACAAGAGGATTTGGATTCAGTCGTAAATCGATATCATCTTCATCCGATTCCAGCATGGAATTCATCTTCAGTAACTCGACTGAGAATCAGAATACGGATAAAGATTGGAGACTTCCTTTCTTAGATCTCGTATTATATGATATTCTTCCGGATGATCCGAGTGAGGCAGCATCTATCAGACGACGATCACTCAGATTCTATTACAATCATACAATAAAGACCTTATATCGTCGAGCTTATGATGGTTTACTCCTTCGATGTGTTGCCGGTGACGAGGCTCAACAAATCATTCGTAAAGCACATAATGGAATTTGTGGAGCACATCAGCCAGGACCAAAACTTCAAGACCGTATTCGACGTATGGGTTATTATTGGCCCACCATGGTATCTGATGCTATCGAATACGCAAAGAAGTGTAAAGCTTGTCAAATTCATGCAGATTTTATTCATCAACCCTCGGAATTTCTACATCCGACGGCAGCATCATGGCCCTTCGAAGCTTGGGGCATGGACATTGTCGGCCCGATTAATCCACCGTCATCTAAAGGTCATCGGTTCATTCTCGCAATAACCGATTACTTCTCTAAATGGGCCGAAGCCATTCCTTTATCTGAAGTTAAGATGTCCAATGTTATCAGCTTTATCAAACACCATATCATCTATAGATTTGGTGTCCCTCGACGTATTATTCATGATAATGGACCACAATTCGTCAGCCAGAGATTTACTCGATTCTGCGACGATCATCGGATTGATAATGTGGCTTCTACCGCATATAATCCTGCCGCTAATGGATTAGCAGAAGCTTTCAACAAAACCATCATCAAACTCTTGAAGAAGTTTGTTTCTTCCAACAAACGAAATTGGAGTGAGAAGCTTGGTGAATGCTTGTGGGCTTATCGCACTACAGTCCGTAATGCTACTAAGTGTACACCTTTCTCTCTGGTGTACGGATCTGAGGCTGTTCTTCCATTAGAGATTCAAATTCCTTCGTTAAGGATAGCAATCGCTAATGAACTTACCTCAGAAAATAATGATCGTCTTCGACTTCAGGAATTAGAAGCTCTGGATGAAAAGCGATTATCTGCTCAACAGAATATTGAATTCTATCAAGCTAGAATTTCAAGAGCTTTTAATAAAAAAGTCAGAGTTTGATCATATCAAAAAGGAGAACTTGTTCTAACAGTCAGACGTCCTATGACTATGACTCATATGAGTAAGGGCAAATTTGACGCAAAGTGGGAAGGTCCCTATATTGTGAGCAAAATTTTCTTAAATGGAGCTTATCAACTCTCAGAATTGGATGGTCGAAAAGTTTTGATGCCTATTAATGGCAAATTCCTTAAAAAGTACTATGTATAAATGTAAATACTTGTAATCATCAGACAAATTCATGTTTAAAAATAAAATTTTTATTTTATTTTCATGAATGATGATACATGATATTAAGGAAGATCACTATCATCCTTCTCTACTTTTGGACGTGGGCCACTATTGTCCTTCTCGAAGACGTGATCAGCAAAAGAGCCGAGAACCTCCTTGCTAGAACCCACGAGGAATTTGCAAGCGGCCATCCTCATGGCTTCCTCTTCTTCAGTCCTTCCTGGTTCGAGCAGAAAATCCAGAATGTCCCTTGGTGGCTTGGGTGCAGACGAACCTTCGCCTGTTTCCATCTTCTTCGTTTTGGCTGGACCAGCAGGGCGTTCTTCAGTGCCTTTCTGAACCTTTGAGGCTATCTCAGTCTTCTTGGATGCTTCTCCAGATGACATTTTTATGTTGAGGAGTAAAAGTATTCGTTATCGCCAAATTTCTACTATATTTATAGGCAGAAGTTCCTCATTCATCCGACGTTTCACATATTCATTCATCCATTCATTTCTCACATTCATCCGACGTTTCACATATTCATTAATACTTGACGGTTCATCCGTTCATTTATTACATCCACTCGATAGTTCATCTGTTCATCATTTCCTAACGGTTCATCCGTTCATAATCTTCTATCAATTTATTAAAGTGGGGATTCGTTATTGATTATGTTTTCATAACCTCTGAATCAATTCCGAATCTGCTTACTCATTTGTCATGTTTTGACCTCTGCATAGAAATCAATCTATTTTCTTTTGAGTTCCTATATATTATCACGTCCATAATACCTCTGATAATATCATATACTCTAAAACAAAAAAAATGATTTTATTATCTATCATGTCCATAATTCATCCACAAATACAAATCATTGAGCATAGAAGAATTATCATTTCCATTCTTATTTCACCACAAAAAAGTCTATTACATTTTCTTAGACTTTCCTACAAATCATAATGGAAATCTATTACAAATCTTGGATTTTCATCTTATGTACAACTGAGATCTATTTCTTCTTGGATCTTCTCTGGCAATCTCGTTGTTTGTGGCAATTCCTGGGTGTCCAGCAGGAATCAAACTCTGGTCTTCTCTCTCAGACGAGAGGAGAACCACAGAGTAGGGCAACATGAAAATGTGTTGCTGCCAATACAATTGGTGGATGGGGGTAACCTCTCAAGGAAGACAGGAATGTATCCAACCTTGGGATACAATTCCTAGTTCTCCCTTGAAAGGAACTCTACTACCCGATTTTTCGGTAGTAGAGTTGACTCCACCATCCAACTCTCGCGTATAAAGGCTCTTCCTACCATCTAAGGAAGACCCTTCTATCCCACGAAGAGTTCTGAGTTGTCTGATGTACGCGTCAAAGCGTATGAGCTCCCTGATGTTGGTGTCAGTAGGATATTCTCCACAGCATCCACATCACCAATGCCAGTTCTGAAGAAGGTTTTCAGCCAAAATTCTGCAAGAAACAGTAAAAAAAAATCAGCCAACAGAAATTGGCCAAGCAAAGACAGATGCATTCTGTTCATTTCAGGAAGATGAATTTGTTTTTAGTAAATAAAAAATTCGATGCGTGTATATTGAACTTACCGCTGAGTTTGCTGCTAAGGATTGACAGACCCATGTCTGGTAGCATGCACAGAGATCTGACATCAGACAACATGGCTTTCCTATTTTCTTCTCACAGAAAATTCATTCTCAGAAGAGAGGAAGAAGAATGGGAAGATGAGTTTGTGTGGAGTTCATCCATTTATTTAAAGGGTCAAGTGCAGGTCTATTCTTGGAAAAGATCCGCGTGAGTAGCGCTCGTAAAACATGGAATGAGTGTCACGTGTACTTCGGGAGACAGTGCAACATTGAAAACAGTCAAAGTGTGCTAATTAATATTCTTCATTAAAAGGCACGCAGATCAAACACAAAAGTTGTACTTCATTCTTTAAACAGGCACTGATGGCCTTACAAAAAGACAAAACAAAAAAGTGCAACAAAAGCATAGAAAGTTACGCTCTATTTTCCAGAGCGGCTAAGTTTGATGCCTAACTCCTCTACGCTCTTAACTCCCAGGCGATGCAACAGAGTCTCGAGCATTTCACGCTTCTCCATAAGGCTCCGCCCATCAGAAGAAGACGAGCCATCCAATCCAAAGTAGCTCAAGAGATTCTTGGCTAACTGCGTGGAGTCGTCCTTGAGCTCGATGACGACAGGTTCGGGTTCTTTACCCCCAAAAGTGGGGTCACCATGGGAACAAAAGCCCAACTTGCGTGCTTCCTCTTCGGCTGCTTCCTTTGGGGTCATATTTTCGAGAGATGAATGTCAAAACTGAGAATCTCTTCCTGTTTATATAACAGATCTCGTCGACAGTTCATATTCCATCATAAATTGGACGCAATCAGTCTCGGAGAACGAAGAGTCATTATGATATTTAATAGGTTCATTCGGGTGTTTTCGAAGAACTTCAAAGTCTTTTCGACTTTTGAAAAATCATTTAAGTCATCTCAGCGTGACTTTAATTCATTTCATCATCTCTATTTCAAAGTATTTCGAAAATATTTTATCATTTTTCGAAAACTTTGAAGGGGGTTTTGTAGGCCTCAAAAATGAAGTCACGCTGAGTTGATCAGAACAAGTCACGCAGAGTGATCCAAGAAGCAGCACAAAAGATACGCTAAGTTCTGCCTGGCCATCTCCTTTAGAAGTCACACAGAGACAACTCAGCCATACGTCAGAATCATAATGACTGACAACACAACAGTCGAGAAACGTCTCTTCGTATGCCACGTATGCACAGAACTCGAGAGATCATCGCCGTCTATTGCGTGATTTTCGAAATCTTCTTCAGCAAGACTCAGCCTTCGTCAAGTTGGCATACCAAAAGGGTTTCTTGTCATTTAATGCGACTGACAAAGCAATCACTATCAGAGATTTTGTGTTAGTCGAGACACGCCGAATCAAGACAGCTGGCAGTTCTATCTCAAGTCTGCGTGTATTTGTGATCTTCTTCCTCAAGTTTGCATGGATTTTTGAGTTCTTTGCTTCGAAGTCTGCGTGGATCCTGAAGCTTTCTGCCCCAAGTTTGCGTGGATTTTGAAGCTTTCTACACCGAGTTCACGTGGATTTCGTCTTCAACAAGTCTGCGTGGATTTCATCAAATTGGAGTACGTGGCAGCCATGCCACTGATCTCTCGCCTGCGTGTCCTGTAACTTGCACACGACTCATACATGATTGCCATGTGTCCAACAGTTACAGGTCACGTCCAGTAACTGCTCACAGCCTTGCGTATGTTAAATCCTGCGTGATTTTCAACTAAGCACAAGCTGTGAAGACAGTTATCTTTTCGGTTATTATTTTTGACTCTATAAATAGTGTTCTTTTTCTCATTCATTGTACAGATACATTGATATCTATTGTCAAAATTTTGAGAGCTTTTCTTCTTCGCATAGTCCAAGGGATAAAGCGATCGTCTTCTAGATTGGATTCCTACAGTTGTAATTTTCCCAGAAACATAACAAATAAAGAGAATTTCTTTATGGAAAACAGGGCCATACTGCGCCGGGAAAGGGGGTAAGATACGCCAGTGCTATGAAGCCTCCGGGCAGGGTAGTACGCCAAAGGAAGTACGTATAAAGGAAGTACGCGTAAAGGAGTATGCGTAAAGAAAAAAAGTTTACGCGTTAAGGAATAATGTTTACGCGTGAAGGAATAAAGTTTACGTATGAAGGAATAATGTTTACACGTGAAGGAATAAAGTTTATGCCAAGGCTGACTAGACTTTGTTTTACGCGTAAAACAGTCTTGACTTGCATAATCCAGATTTCACGCTGACACGAATAAACGTGGGCGTAGAGTTTGATACTACGCTGGCACGAATAAACGTGGACGTAGAGTTTGATACTACGCTGTCACGAATAAACGTGGGCGTAGAGTTTGATACTACGCTGGTACGAATAAATGTGGGCGTAAGGAACCTCCAGAACTCCAAATTCCATGAAACCCTCAATCTAAGCCAAAAATGGGACTTCTATAGATCAAAATGGGGTATAACACAAATCTCAACAACCTGGATGTTCAAAACTTGAAAATAAGAAAGTTTGATAGATCAAAATCACCAAAATCCAAAAATGGCAAATTTCTAGATCTACAAAAATAAAACTTTAAAAATACAAAATGTCAAGTTCTAAACTATCTTAGAATCACGAGAGGAAGATAAATGAACCATAAAAATGGGTTGTCATGTGGAAGCAAGGTGTACTTGCCTCTCCAAAGGGGTTAAGGCTTTTGGTGGAGGAAGAGAAAATGATAGTTTGTGAGGAGGGAGAGAAAGAAAAGGGGTATAAATATCAAGCCCAAGTTAATCTCCACTACCCATTCCTTCCTACATAATCTAAGCCATCCATCCCTTATCATGATGAACCAAGCTAAACTATGTTGGTTCAACATGAACAAAATAAACCAAAGGCAAAACAAAAGCAGAAAATAAAATACAGAAAAATAATTAGCGTGAAATTAATGGAATTAAATACAGAACAAATGCATGATAAATATTAAATAAGTACATTTAAGCAGTACACATATTAAAATACGTATTCTGGGAACAGAGAGTGACATACTACACCCACGAAAAATACTGAAGAGGTATCCAAGCTTAAATTAAGCTTACACGATGCCGAATTAATTATTGAGAAACAAACACTTGAAATCACGGCTTTAAACGAAGAACTTGCTGAAGATAAAAACAAGTTCAAAATTGCTACAGGTAGAATACACGGTCTTACTACTAAATGTGATGAGTTGAATGCTGTCTCTAAGAAATTAGAGATTAAACTGGGCAAGCAGGTTATTCAACCGCAAGTTCAGTCTCATAGTCACAACACGTACAAATACGTGCCTACTCAACACAAAAAGGTACGTCCCCACAAGAACAATCATCCACGTACAACACAAAATCATGCTTTCATGTACACCTACTCACATGCAGTCGTAAGACACATACACGTAATCATTATCATTATCATACTGCTGTACACTGCCACTATAATCATTATAGTTACCCTGCTGCTACACACAATCACCATACTCACTCTACTGCCGCACGTAGCTATCATCACCTTACTTATAGACTCTACTATCAACTTGCTCCTAGTATAAACATGTATGCTAGATGTACATATTATAACCTATATGGACACATTTTTTTATAATATAGGATTAGAAGATTAGTTGATAGAAATATATATGCATGGGTACCAAAGTCACCTCTCAGGACCCAAAAGAATCTGGGTACGAAAGGTCACATCTACTAATGGTGTAGGTGGACCTTTCCTCTTCAACTAGAAGCAAGTGGATTCTCGATAGTGGGTACTCGCGACATATGACTGGAAATGCAAATCTATTCGCAAGACTATCGATGAAAAAAGAAGGATACATTTCCTTCGGCAATAACCTTAAAGGCTACATCATAGGTAATGGTACAATTGGTTATCCTCCCTCTCTTGTCATTAACGATGTCTATTTAGTGACCGAGTTAAAGCATAACTTACTCAGTATTAGTAATCTTGCTGATCACGGTTATGATATTAACTTCGAAAAAACTAAATACTTTATCTATGATCGAGCAACTGGAGACATCGCTTTTGAAGGGATAAGGGAAGATAACATTTATATTTTTTTATCTATCTAGTGATACTAATAGTGCAGGAAGATGCCTTTACGCTTACAAAGACAAAAAGCTCCTATGGCATCAGCGTCTTGGTCATGCCAACATGGATACTATATTCAGACTATCAACCAAGAAGCTAGTCAGAGGTCTGCCAAATATCACATTCAAGAAAGATATGGTATGTGCCGAATGTGAAAAGAATAAGGCTACAAAATCTTTCTTTAGATCCATAAACACTGTAAGTACTACCCGACCTTTGCAATTACTTCATAAGGACTTATTTGGATCTAGTAGAGTAGCCAATCTTGGCGGAAAACTCTATGATTTTGTTATTTTAGATGATTTTTCAAGATTTACATGAGTTTTCTTTCTTACAAACAAAAGTGATACAATTTCTGTTCTCAAAGTATTTGCTAAAAAGGTCGAAACCGAAAAAGGCTACAAGATTACTCGTATCCGAAGTAAAATATACAAAGGATCTCAAAGGAACCAAAGGAACCTTCATCAATCAAGCAAAATATACAAAGGATCTCCTCAAGCGTTTCGAACTTGACTCATCCAAATCAATGAGGACTCCTATGGCAACAACGACAAAGCTTGACAATGATGAAGATGGCACATCGGTCGACATTCGTAAGTATTGAGGTATGATCGGTAGTTTACTTTATCTAACTGCTAGTCGTCCTGATATCATGTTTAGTGTATGTCTTTGTGCACGATATCAAGCAAATCCAAAAGAATCGCACTTATGTGCCGTCAAGCGTATTTTTCGATATCTCAAAGGCACCGTTAATATGGGCCTTTGGTATCCGAAATCTTCCTCTTTTGAGCTTCACGGCTTCTCGGATGTAGATTTTGCCGGATGCAAGATTGACCGAAAAAGTACTAACGGCATATGTCAATTCCTTGAAAAATCCTTAGTATCGTGGTATAGTAAGAAACAAAATTCTGTTGCTCTTTCAACCACTGAGGCCGAATATATTGCGGCCGGTTGCTGTTGTGCACAAATTCTTTGGATGTCACAAACACTTATAGATTATGGCATTTCTCATACTTGTACCCCTATTAAATGTGATAACACTAGCTCGATCAAGCTCACAAAAAACCCATTTTGTCACTCATGCACGAAGCATATTGAAATTAGACACCATTTTCTTCGTGACCATCAACAAAAGGGGATATCCGCCTAGAATTTATTGACACTACTTATCAGTTATCCGATATTTTCACCAAACCACTCCAGGAGGATCGTTTCGTTTTTCTTTGCCAAGAATTGGGCATCTTAAATTTTGACTCATAGTTCATCTCAACCGGCACACCGACGGTATACTGCAATATACCGACGACATGCCGATTTTGGTTCAGAATTATGTTTTGTGCCAAAAATTGGTATACCGTCGGCATATGTCGGCATACCGATGGTATACCGATTCGCGGCGGACTACTGTGTCAAATCTGCTCGGGCCCCACCACTCTTCCATTCTCTCTTTATTCCTTTCTCCCCTCTTAACTAACCATCACATCAATCATCTTCTCATTAATATCCATCTCTTCCTTTCCTCTGCCCAAAACCCTAACTTCCTATCGTACCTCTTCCTCTTCCCCATTAACTCCTCCATTATTTCTTTTTCAAACCACCACACTTCCCCACTTCCTCTTCTATAACCGTTCCCAATCTTTTCTCTTCCCCACTCTTCTTTAAAAACTCAATTCTCTTCTTCATCCTTCTCCATTTTTTAAATCATCTCTCCTTCTTCCACTCTTCCATGGCCACTCACAAGCGGCCCCGCTCCTCCTCTACCGCTACCAATCCATTCACTCCTGTGCATCTCCCCCATGGCTATGACCAGAGGATCTTTACCTCTTCCTCGGCTGTCAAAGCATGGTTTCGGCATTTTATGCACCACAACATCTTCAAAGGCCGTACCATCAACTGGAACCTCTTCTCCGGCCATCTCTATCTCTTCGAGGAGGCTGGTCTCTCTTCCCACCTTCGACATCTGGTGCCTGTCTACTCAGCCGCGGTACGCTTATTCTACTATAACATGGTTCCCGACATCGAGAATGGCGCTATTGAGATAATGGTGAACGAGCGCCACTTCCGCCTGATGGCTCGTGACATCGCTGGTATTTTTGGCATCCCTGACTGTGGCGAGGCTCTGCCGGCCTTGGCTGCTCTTTATCCTTCGGCCGAGGTCTCTTTCGATAATTTCTGCGAAATCATCTGCAAAGGACCGAATCCTCCGGCCATCCTGGCTCTTTTCTCGCAGTTGGAGCCGTTCTTTTACGAGCTCTACAGGACCGTCTGCCACACCATCTATCCCAAGGGCGGCAACTATGATGCCATCATCGCTGATGCCCTGGTTTACGTGTACTTTCTCTATTCGAAGAAGCCTTGGTCCTTCCCCAAGACTCTTCTCAATACATTCTTCGGCGTCCTACCCGTGGGGAAGCAGTCACTGTACTATGGATCCTTCATCACCCTCATCTTGGAAACGAAGAACGTCGATCTCTTCCTTTGCCAGTCGGATGACATCCCATCCTTCCTTGCTCTTTCTCGTTCCCTCGGTGGTGCCTCCACATCTCGTGCCTCCTTCTTCCAAGAGCCGTCGGCCACTGCTCATGCTGCTCCCACCTCTACTCCTTCTGCCTCCGGCCGTTACATGCCGCTGACCTAGCAGCACTTTGATATGCGTATGGCGCAGGCGGAGGAGCAGATGTGGGCCAACACTCGTGGCCTTGGGACCCTAATCCAAAGCCGCTTCCATGATCAGGCGTACTTCATTCAGCGCACCATTCAGGACTGGGATGCATTTCTGGATCCGAATCTTCAGGATCCTATGTACCAGGCCCCTCGCTTCTCTGATTCCAATGCCTACGGATTTATGTTTCCGGACGACATTGATCCTTTTGGTGCTTTCTACCGGGCTCAGGATGGGGGGATGATCCGGCTGATGAGTTGGTGGCGGCTTCCTGGTGTTGATGGTGTCGAATAATTGGTTTGTTGTTTTAGTGTATCTTTTGAGGTCCTTCGGGGACGGGTGTCTTGTTAGTGTCGTGTGCAGTCCTACGAGAACTTTTATGTTTATTTTTAGTTTGTCTTACTGACTCTCATAGAGGAGAGTTTTATTATCTTATGTCGTGTTTTATGAAGTGTCCTGCATGTATCCAATTCCTATCTTTAAATATATATGCATGCTTCTGTCTATCTTACTGTTTACGCAAATTTAATGATATATTTGTTTTATTTCCCATCTTTGACTAAGTGACAAAGGGGAAGAAAATGTATTGAGAGGGAGTTGTCTATCTACGGGGGAGACACTCCCGAAAGATGCTATCTCTCTATTTTGTCAATTATCAAAATGGGGGAGATTATTAGCACACTTTATTTTGGTAATATTAACAGCATCTTCGTAGTTTAGTTTTCTCTGTTTTCAGATTGATATCATTTCAGAAGCTCTACTACATAAAGTTTGTCCATTCAAGAATAGCATTCATTGCCTTGAAGACTGAAGCAAAGACGAGCGTTCCTTGAAAAGATGGCTCTCAACACTTCAAGATTTCGAGTCTGTACAAGGTCTAGGTCTTTTCTGTAAATACTTAAGGTTGGATGACAAAACTAAAGCCTTCTAATTCTTCAGTCAAAAATAAAGATCTTAAAGAACGGCATACCGACGGTATGCTCCGTCATATTGGTGGTATACCGTTTTATTGACCATAAAACATTCTGTGAGAATTGTCGACATACTGACGGTATACCAGTTTGTGGACCACAAAATATTATGTGTTAAACGTCGGCATACCGACGGTATGCTCCGACATACCGGCGGTATACCATTTTATTTTCTTAAAAATGTTGTGATAATTATCGGCATACCGGCGGTATACCGTTTTGTGAGCCATAAAACGTTCTGTGACAAACATCGGCATACCGACGATATGCTCCGGCATACCGACGGTATACCGTTTTGTTTATCACAAAATATTCTGTGACAAACATCAGTATACCAACGACATACCGTGGCATACCGACGGTATACCAGTTTACAAAATTCAATTTTTGAATGACGAACACTAGCATTAATTGCTAGCATTAAATGCTCCCAACGGATATAATTATGATCGTTATTGTTCAGACCGGCATACCGCCGGCATGCCGGTCCATACCGACGGTATGCCGGTCAGGCTGTATCCAGGAGCATTGAATGCTACCTACTCTTGGTTTCTTTATAAATGGAAGCCTTCTCTCTCTTGAAGGCTCATCCACTCTTTGCCATAAATTTTCCAACAAGCAAGAGCTCCACTATTAATCTCTACACAAGCTTTTAATTGTCATCCATTCCCAAAGTGCTAGAGTATTCAAGAGTTGTACCTTTCGATCTTTAAGTGTTAGAAGATCAACAAGTTCTCTTCTTTTCCTTTTGAAGTTGGCGAGCCTTCGTAAGAAAACTCGTGTGTAAGAAGTTGGCGAGTTCTTCGGATCCAAACTCGTGTTGAAGTTGGCGATTTCTTCGGATCCAAACTCGTGTGTACTATTTTGCAAAATAGTAAATTTAAGCCGAAGAGAGTTCCGAGACTGGATTGCCTCAAGAGAGGATACCAGGATACATCGCGCGTTTGATTTTTTACTCTCTCTTTTTTAATTGAAGATTATTGCTTGTTGTGTTTAAATTATTTTATTTCCCTATTCACCCCCCTCTAGGGTTCTACAATTGGTATCAGAGCTTGTTCTCTTGATTTGGATTTACACCCTTAGAGTGATCCATGGCTACTAACCCTAGTATCAACACTTTCCATAATGAGGGACACTCCACAAATATGCCTCCCCTATTTGATGGAACTAACTATAACTACTGGAAGATTAGGATGGGCATTTATCTGAAGTCCATAGATTTTGATTTATGGGATTGTGTGATAAATGGTCTTCCTACTCCTTCCGGAGTTATTGAGGATGTAGTTTCTGACACCCTTAGAGACAAGCTCTCTGAAAATGTAAAAAAGCTTGCTAGTCGAGATGCCAAAGCTATGAACGCTCTTTATTGTGCTCTCGATAATAGTGAATTCAATAGAATCTCTACTTGCAAGACTTCAAATGAGATTTGGAAGTTGCTTGAAGTCACACATGAGGGTACATCACAAGTAAAAGAATCAAAGATTAGTAGACTCACACAAGAATATGAATCTTTTAAGATAAAACAAGATGAGTCTATTACTTGCATGTTCACTCATTTTGGTGATATTATTAATCCTTTTTCTTCTCTTGGTAAGGAATATCCTGCTCATGAAAAGATCAGGAAGATTCTCATAGGATTGACCAAAGGATGGAGTCCTAAAGCTACCGCCATCATTGAAGGGAATGACTTGACAGTCATGAACCTTGAGACCCTCATGGGCAAGCTTATGACTCATGAACTTGACATGAAAGATCAAGAAGAATCTTTCATGCAAGATAAGGAGAAGGAGAAGGCCAAAGAGAAGGAGAAGTCTCTAGCTCTCAAGGCTACAAAGTCTTACTTAAAGGATAGCTCCGACGACAACGAGTCGGATGACGATGAAGAAATAGCTCTCACAGCTAAGCACTTCCAAAAGTTCCTCAAATTCAACAAAGCCAACCGCTTTAGACGGGACAATGATAAAGATCCGGTATGCTACCAATGCAGAAGAACCGGTCACATCAAGAGAGATTGTCCCATGACAAGAAAAGACTCAAGCAAGTATGAGAAGCCTAGCAAAGGAAGCTCATCCTCCAGGAAATTCGCCAACACAAGCATTTGGTGTGAGAGTGATGCAAGCGACTCCGACAACGACAAAGATTCCAAACACAACACAAATATTTGTCTCATGGCAACCGATGAGGTACTCGATGATCTCTCTCTAAATGTTCTTACTTATGAAGACTTGGAAAAAGCTATTTTTGAATTACACGAAGAACACAAAGGTGTTAGAAACAAGTATAAGAAATATCTAAAAGAGGTTGATGCACTTCAACTTGAAGTAGAAAGACTTTCCAACATCATTATTGATGTAAAAGAGAAATCTTCTGCTTCTGACACGGATGAGATAGAGTCCTTGCGACTCAAGTTTCAAGAATCCCTTGTCACCTTCAAGAAAAAGGATGATGAGATTTAATCCCTCAGAGAGGCTTATGTTTTTGCTATGCATAAAGTTCAAGATACGAATAAAAGAGAATATGATACTTCTATTAAGTATGATGATCTTCTTGCGCAGAGTAAGAGATTAGGTAACAATAACTCTACTCACACACTGTTGGCCCATTGGTCATGGTCAAACCTGATTTTAATAATTGATCAAACTTTATCTCGATATAAATGCAAGTCAATTTATATGTTTACCTACGACGTTTTAGATACTGCTCAACAATGGATATCTACGATGTTCAAGACTGAAGCCGTTTGCCATTCCAAATGTATTTCTGTCAAAGCAATATAATTTTTCATTTTATTGAGTCTAGGAATACATTGTATACCAAGTCGTACTAACAAATAGGCTATTCGAAATCGTTTTTCAAAACTGACCTATCTCTTTAAAAATTGACCTATGTTTTTGAAAAATATCATTTTTATAAAGAGATTCTGAAAGACTTTTCAAAAAGCCAAAATTGATTTTTCTCAAAAATGAACTGGCAGAACCCTAGCAGAATTCGGCCCGAGTTCGGCCAAGTAGAACGTTAGTGAACATTTGATTTTGAACTTGGTCATCCTTCAGTTGCGGTTTGTTACAAAGAGTTCTGTTCGAATTCTGCCCGAATTCTATCAGAGTTCTGTCTTTGGAAAAACTATAAATAGAGAAGCATTTCGATCATTTCAAATCACCAATTCACTTTCAATCTCTTCTCTTCTTAAGCTTACATCCTTCCAAAGAGTTCTAAAAAGCTTTTATTTTCAAATCCCAAGCCAGTTACAATCCTCTAGTCGATTTTCCAGTGCGGTGCGGTCTAGAAGTTTCAAGAGCGATTGTAATCAGAGGCTTGATAGAAGATTCAACTCTTCACAATTGAAGTTGGTCGAGTTCTTCGTATCAAAGCTCACGTCTGTAGAAGTTGCAAGGACTTCGTATGAAAACTTACGAGATTTTCCAATAGTGGATTCAACTGGAAGCTAGAGTTCTGTCGACAGGACTAGTCCTCACAAGAGAGAAACCAGTATAAATATCGGTGTTTGCGTTTGCCTTCTGATCACTTTTAATTTTTGTCATTTACTTTGTGATTATTTTTATATCTGTGATCTAGCTGCTAACAAAATTTTTAATTAGCAATATTCCGCTGCCTACTCTATTCACCCCCCTCTAGAGTATTCTGCTTTACTATTTCGTTCCTACAATTGGTATCAGAGCGGGTTATACAGGTAAAACAAAGTAAAATTACAGTTATATTTAATTATTATATAGATCACAGCATTACACATGGCAACTGTAAAATTCATAAGTGAAGGCCAAGCCACAAACTGACCTTCACTGTTTGACGGCACAAACTACACTTATTAGAAAACACGTATGAGTTTCTTTTTGAAATCTCTTGATTTTGACTTATGGTCTGTAGTTATTGATGGCTATAAAAAGCCACCTCGTATTAATATTGATGGTATTTTAGTTGAAAAACCCCATGACAAATATACAGAGAAAGAAAAGAAAAAGGCCAGTCTTGACGCACGTGCTATTAACGCTTTATTTTGTGCTTTAGACAGAACTGAATTCAACAGGGTGTCTACTTGCACAATATCAAACGAAGTGTGAAAACTTCTCGAAGTAACCCACAAAGGAACAACACAAGTCAAGGAGTCAAAGATCAGCAGACTTATTCAGGACGAGGCGTTCAAAATGAATCCAAGTGAATCAGTCACTCAGATGTTTACAAGATTCTTGGATATTATAAATCCTGTCTTCACTAGACAAGGATTGCAGTAACCATGAGAAGATTCGCAAACTTCCACGAGCCCTTACAAAGAACTGGATTCCAAAGGCTACAACAATCATTGAAGGGAACGACCTCTCAACAATGTCTCTAGAAATACTCATGGGTAAGCTACTCGCTCACGAGTTAGAACTTCAAGACTTTGAAGATGCTACACCAAAGGAGAAGTCAGAGAAGACGATCGCTCTCAAGGATCAACATAGAAGAACCATCGAAGATGATTCTGACGACAGCGACTATGACTCTGAAGATCAAGCTCTTCTGGTAAAAAAAATTCAAGAAGTTCATGAGATTTAACAGGAGAACAAAGGACAGCAAAGACAACAACAACAACAATAAAAAAGATCCTATTTGCTATGGATGCAAGAGAAAGGACACATGAAGAAAGATTGTCCCTCAACATCATCATCAAAGAAAAGCAACAAATATGACAAAGGCTACCTGAAGAAATCTACATCAAGGAAGTACGCCAACACAAGCATATGACATGAAAGTGAAGCCAGCGACTCAGAAGATGAACAATCAGATGACGCTACAAATGTATGCTTGATGGCTTGTGATCAGGTAATTACTAATCCTCTATTTGATTCTTATGATGATTTCACCTTTGAGCAACTAGGAGAGGCTTTCAGTGAACTGTTAGATGATTACAGGAAACTGCATAGTAAATATGAAACCTATAAGAAGGTACTCAAAGAGTACAAAGGTAAAATAGGAAGACTTACCGACCTACTAGATCATGTTAGAGATAATGACTCTTCAAATGAGTCTGGTGAGCTTTCTTCTATTAAATTATCGTTACACGAGACTGTTAAGCTATCCGAAGAAAGAGACCAAACTATTATCCAGTTAAAGGAAGACCTATCTAAGGAGAGAAAGAGTCTCTAGTGTGCACATGTCAGATTAGAATCACTTACATCTGACTATACTAGATTATATGACACTTTCAAAAATTTGGAAATTAGTTTAGGAAAACGGCCTGAAGTTGCTGCTTCCTATTCTAACACGTGTCAATTATCGAATCATCGGAACACGCCCAACACTGTCAGACCAAACCATACCAAGACTATGCCCAAGAAGACTAATAGGCATGCATTTTTCTATACTAGAAAACCAAAACCTACCAATCATGCACCTCACACTACTTTCAACACTCAACATGCTAAATGTCATTATTGTGGCCTCATTGGTCACATATCTTCTGCATGTAGAATCAAAAAGTTAGTAGATTTAAATATTTATGCATGGATACCGAAAACTAACCAGTCAGGACCCTACAAGAAATGGGTACCAAAAGTTTCATCTACAAATTGTTTTGTAGGTGGGACACCCATCACATGCTAGGAGCAAATGGATCCTCGACAGCGGTTGCTCATGGCACATGACTGGTAATACTTTATTATTTGCAACACTATCGAAGAAGAATAAAGAAGGATACGTCTCCTTCGGTAATAATTTAAGAGGGTACATAATCGGTATCGGTGACATTGGTAAGGCTCCCTATCCAGTGATTAAAGATGTTTGCCTTGTTACCGAGTTAAAACATAATCTACTCAGCATAAGCCATTTAGCTGATCACGGTTATGGTATTAACTTCGTAAAAGATAAATGTACTATAATTGATAGTTCAACTGGTAGTACTATATTTGAAGGTATTAGGGAAGACAATATATATGTATTCTATTTGTTGGAAGATGCTAACACAGTAGGTAGATGTTTGATAGCCAAAAGCGTTGAGAGTCAACTATGGCATATGAGACTCGGTCATGCAAACATGGATACAATTTCAAGATTATCTACGAAGAAGTTAGTACGCGGCTTACCGGATATTTCTTTCAAGAAGGATACGGTATATAGTGAATGTGAAAAGAACAAAGCTACCAAATCCGTATTCAAGTCCAAGAATGCTGTATGTACCACTAGACCTTTACAATTGTTGTATATGGACTTATTTGGACCCAGCAGAATTGCTAGTCTAGGTGGTAACTTATATGCATTTGTCATTATAGATGATTTCTTTAGATATATGGGTTTATTTTCTTGCACGCAAGAACGATGCATTATCAGAATTCACCTTTTGTAATAAAGTACAGAATGAAAAAGGGTTCATGATTACTCGTATTTGTAGTGATCATGACGGTGAATTTGAGAATGCAGAATTCAAGCAATTTTGTGACCCACACGGTTATCTGCATGAATTCTCTTACCCTAGGACTCCGTAACAAAATGGAGTTGTGGAATGTATGAACAGAACTCTATCTGAAATGGCTAGAGTTATGTTAAACTAGTTTAGTCTACTAAGATACTTATGGGCTGAAGCTGTAAATACAACATGCTATATTCTCAATAGGATTCTAATTCAACCTATATCGAAGAAGACTTCCTATGAGTTATGGTTTGATAGAACACCAAATATTTCTTATTTCAAATCTTTGGTTGTAAATGTTTTATTCTTAATACTAAAGATAATTTGAGTAAATTTGATGAAAAGGCCGATGAAGGTATATTTTTAGGTTATGCAGCAAAGAGCAAAGGATACAGAGTCTTCAACAAAAGAACCATAATCATTGAAGAATCTATCAACGTCAAGTTTGATGAACTAAATCAACACTTAAACGATGACAATGAAGACATAATCGCACCAAGTATAGCTACTGCAAAACCTTCACACAAAGATACAGAACCATCACATCAAGCATCAGATGAACCTCCAAGCAAAGAAGCCAGAACTAGAAATCCTGAGACTACACCAAAAGAGATGAGATTCTTCGCTAATCATCCAAAGGACTTGGTAATTGGTGAGATTACCAAGGGTGTAAGTACTCGTTCCTCTAATAAAGATATAGCTTCTTGTGTTACTTTTGTCTCGCAGTTTGAACCAAAAAATATTGATGAAGCATATACTGATAATTTTTGGTTAGATGCTATGCAAGATGAATTAAACCAATTCAAACGAAATCAAGTTTGGAAACTTGTTCCTAAGCCCATTGATCATCCGGTCATTGGCACCCGATGGGTATTCCGAAATAAACTGAACGAGAATGGTTTAGTCACTCGTAATAAGGCTCGACTCGTAGCTCAAGGATACAATCAAGAAGAGGGTATCGACTACGATGAGACTTATACCCCAGTTGCGAGATTAGAATCCATTCGCATGTTATGTGCATTTGCATGTTTTTATAATTTTAAGTTATTTCAAATGGATGTCAAAAGTGTAATTTTAAATGGTTTTATAAAAGAAGAGGTTTATGTAGCTCAACCACCCAATTTTACTGATTTCAAATTTCCTGAATATGTGTTCAAGTTGAAGAAAGCTTTATATGGTTTGAAACAAGCCCCTCGTGCTTGGTACGATCGTCTAAGCTCTTTTCTACTTGATAACGGTTTTTCAAAGGGAAAAGTTGACACTACTTTGTTTATAAAATCTTTGAATAACAATATTCTTTTGATTCAAGTCTATGTAGATGATATTATCTTTGGATCTACTGATGAATCTCTTTGTCAAGAATTTTCAAAGTGTATGCAGAATGAGTTTGAGATGAGCATGATGGGAGAGCTAAAATTTTTTCTCGGACTGTAAATCAAACAAACCAACAATAGGACGTTCATAAATCAAGCAAAGTACACAAAGGATCTATTAAAGAAGTTCGACATGGAAGCAGCAAAGCCACTTAGCACTCCAATGGCGACTTCAACCAAGCTTGATATTGATGAACAAGGCAAACATGTCGACATACGTAAGTATCGAGGTATGATCGATAACTTACTATATTTAACTGCTAGTTGACCAGACATTATGTTTAGTGTTTGCTTATGTGTACGTTTTCAAGCTAATCATAAGGAATCACATTTGTGAGCATTTAAGCGTATCTTCCGATACCTTAAAGGTACTTCTTCTGTCGGCTTATGGTATCCTAAAACCACGTCGTTTGACTTAACCGGTTATTCCGATGCTGATTTTACCGGATGCAAAGCAGATGGAAAAAGTACCAGCGGCATATGTCATTTCCTAGAAAAAACTCTAGTCTCTTGGTTTAGTAAAAAGCAAAATTTTGTTGTATTATCATCAACCGAGGCTGAGTATATCGCCGTAGGATGTTGTTGTGCATAAATTTTGTGGATAAAAAAACTTTAGAAGACTATGGAATGCATTTTACACACATACCCATTTTTTGTGACAATACTAGCTCTATTAATTTGACTAAGAATCTATTATGTCACTCTCGTACTAAACATATCGAGATTCGACATCACTTTCTTAGAGATTATTAACAAAATGGAGATATAGACCTTGTATACATAGACACTCAGAATGAATTAGCTGACATAATCACAAAACCTCTAGCGGAAGATTGTTTCAATTATTTACGTCGAGAATTAGGCATTTTAGATGTCAATAATATTAATTAATTTTGTTTTATTTAATTTGTTCGATACTCAAACTGTTTTCGAGACAAGCCTAAAAACAGTCTGTCTGTCACCACGACTATGGTCGAAGCGAAGCGGTACTTAAGAGTTCCCCGGTGAACCTCCGTTAGCTAGGACAGTACTCCTACATCTAATCTGAGACAGATGCTGAGTAAAGAATATTAATTTATAAAATAATATTAATTATATTAAGATTTAAAATTACTAAATTCTGAATTAAACATTTGAAACGAATTAATGAAAAAGATGTGGCCCCATTTTTATTATTTTTGATATATATATATATATATATATATATATATATATATATATATATATATATATATAAATATATATATATATATATATGTAGCCAGGCAACCCTTGGCGAATTCGGCCCGAGTTCGGTCCGAATTCGGCCAGAGTTCGGCTGGGTATATATATGTACCAGCCAGAGCCCGAGGCCCCCATCTTCTTCATTCTTCCAAACATCCTCAAGTAGCAGCAGCCTTGCCTCCAAACCCTAGCTTTTCTCCACCCTTGTTCTTCTAATCCGTGTGGAAATTTTCGTCGAAACTTTGGATTCGTGAGGAGAATCTCGTCCTCAACAGCATATCCAATTCTTGGAAGGTATAATTCCTTCTCTTCTCCACTTTTCAATTCTTAGGGTTTCTAGAATTTTTGGGAAAGAATGCCTAAGTTCAATCCCTTCAAGAGGAAGAAGACCAATGCCAGTGAAGAGGCATCATCTTCGGATCCATATACGAATTGCCTCTTTTCTCCGATACAATCGGACGATGGTGCATCGGAGGAGTTTTATTTTAAAACTTCCGATCAAGCTTTATTGTGGTATACCGATTTCATTATGCATACTATTTGTACTGGTTCACCGATTAAATGGACTATTTTTCCCGATCACCGCCCTTACTTTAAGGTATTAGGGTTACAACATTTTGTTACCTTACAATTCCCCATTGCTACTAATGCCATTAGATTATTCTATTGTAATTTTGTGTTAGACACTTTCACCGCGAGAATACCTGTCGGAGGGATCGATATCGAATTCACTGATGAAACATTAGCAAAAATCATTGGTATTCCAAACGAAGGTACCCCGCTCGATGACATCACTGATTTTGATTTTTCCGATGGTACGACTCTCGTTAGTTTCAAGAATAAGCTTTGTGCGCCCGTACGTGCTCGTCCTAGAAAGTTCAAGGCTAATAACTTGAACTTGTTTAACTATGAATTATATCGCATCATCTATTCCACTTTACTTCCAAAATCTACTTCTAAAGATGATGTCACTGCAATTGAGCTCTCTGCTTTTTATCATATTCTTAAGGGGATTCCTTTTTCTGTCCCTAAGACTATCATTCAGATGATGGAAAGATGTCACGGAAGAGACCACAACCTATCTTATACGATGATAATCCCTCGCATCTTTTAGAGATTTGACATTGACCTATCTACTTGTGTTGTTGACCCTGAACCCAAGTACCTCAAACTCTCTCGTCGCAGCATTGCCACTGTTCCTCCACCTAATGCACCTGCTCCTCCTGTACCTCCTTCCATCGCACCTGGACCTCCTCATTCCTACCCTATGACATTTGAGGGTATTTATCAGTACCTTTCAGATCTGCAGTCATTCTATATTGACACTTCCAGGGAACGTGAGTTCCGTGACGTGACTCAGTTCCAGGCTATTGCCAACTCCTTCGTTGATCTGAGATTTGCGCAGACGGGTCACTCCACTAGCTCTCTACCTCGCGACCCTTCTGTTTTTGGATACTGCATTGATGATGAGGCGATCCACTCTCTGTTCCAGCTATGGAACGCCTATGATTGGTATCGTACTACTGGTGCCACTCCTCATACCTCTGGTGCTGGTACTTCTGGAGCTGGTCCTTCTGGACATGCTGGTACTGCAACAGCTGACGATGATAACTTTTGAGATGTTATGATTTTTGAGACTGATACTTTTGTCTTATGTTTACTTGGAAATGCTCCGACATTCCAAGCTTTTATCAGTACTCTTATTTTAGTTATTATCAGCACTCTTTTAGTTATTATGTGACTTCTCATAGACATGTTTTTTTTATTATGCCTCAGTTTGGCATTTTAGTTTATCATTCAGCACTTTATTTGTTTTAGTTTTATTCTAGCATTTTCTCTCTTTCTACTTCATATTAAAACTGCCTGTGACATATAACATGCCTATGTTGTGTATACAATATCTTTTTAACTGTTTCTACCATGCCTGTGATGAATGTTTTATATATATATTTTTTGTGTTTCTTCACTATGTGTTACTTATGCATTTATTGTGGGGGAGCTTTCTCTTTTGTAATTATTTTGCTAAGTGACAACGGGGGAGAAATAGATCTAGCATCTTCATGAATACAGGAACAATTTATTTTGATACATTTTTGAATTGATCCAAACTTAAATGTTATATCGGCAAGGTTTGTCAATTATCAAAATGGAGGAGATTGTTGGCCCATTGGTCATGGTCAAATCTGATTTTAATAATTGATCAAACTTTGTCTCGATATAAATGTAAGTCAATTCAGATGTTTACCTACGACGTTTTGGGCACTGCTCAACAATGGATATCTACGATGTTCAAGACTGAAGCCGTTTGCCAGTCCAAATGTATTTCTGTCAAAGAAATATAATTTTTTATTTTATTAAGTCTAGGAATACATTGTACATCAAGTCGTACTGGCAAATAGGCTGTCTGGAATCGTTTTTCAAAATTGACCTATCTCTTTAAAAATTGACCTATGTTTTTGAAAAACATCCTTTTTACAAAAAGCTTCTGAAGGACTTTTCAAAAAGCCAAAATTAAATTTTCTCAAAAATGAACTGGCAGAACCCTAGCAGAACTCGGCCCGAGTTTGGCTAGACTTCGGCCAGAGTTCGGCCAAGTAGAACGTTAGTGAACGTTTGATTTTAAACTTGGTCATCCTTCAGTTGCGGTTTGTTACAAAGAGTTCTGTCCGAATTCTGCCCGAATTCTGTTGGAGTTCTGTCTTTGGAAAAACTATAAATAGAGAAGCATTTCGATCATTTCAAATCACCAATTCACTTTCAATCTCTTCTCTTCTTAAGCTTACATTCTTCCAAAGAGTTCTAAAAAGCTTTCATTTTCAAATTCCAAGCCAGTTACAATCCTCTAGTCGATTTGCCAATACGGTGCGGTCTAGAAGTTTCAAGAGCGATTGTAATCAGAGGCTTGATAGAAGATTCAACTCTTCACAATTGAAGTTGGTCGAGTTCTTCGTATCAAAGCTCACGTCTGTAGAAGTTGCAAGGACTTCGAATAAAAACTTGCGAGATTTTCCAATAGTGGATTCAACTGGAAGCTAGAGTTCTTCCGACTGGACTAGTCCTTACAAGAGGAAAACCAGTATAAATCTCGGTGTTTACGTTTGCCTTCTGATCACTTTTAATTTCTGTCATTTACTTTGTGATTATTTTTATATCTGTGATCTAACTGCTAACAAGATTTTTAATTAGCAATATTCTGCTGCCTACTCTATTCACCCCCCCTCTAGAGTATTCTGCTTTACAATTTCGTTCCTACACACACATGCTCCAAGACACCCTCACACCCATCACAATATTAGTCATACTTCTTACATGAACAAGAACACTACACAAAAGCCCTTTTCCAACTCAAAAAAGGACCGTTTGTTAAGAGGAACACCTCACATCATGCATTCTATTATCATCATCATAACACCCATGATAGAACTCCTCGCACTAGAGCTTCACATGTGCATAACACTCACTCGTTTTCTTCTAAATCTTCTATAATGTGCAACTATTGTGGCTTTCTTGGACATACTTCTAATTACTGTCATACAAGGAAACAAGTTGATATGAAAGTTTATAAATAGGTTTCTAGGACTAACAATCAAGGACCCAAACGATTATGGGTACCAAAATGTTCATCTTCAACTTATGTTGTAGGTGAAGAATCCTTCTCATGCAAAAAGCAAGTGGATTCTTGATAGCGGTTGTTTACGACACATGACCGGTGATGCTTCACTTTTAACAACGCTATCGATGAAGAAGAAAGGACACGTCTCCTTTGGTAACAATCTTAAAGGTCACATTATAGGAAACGGTAATATCGGTTCCCCTCCTTATCCTTGTATTAAGAATTTGTGTCTTGTTACAAATCTCAAACACAATCTTCTTAGTATCAGTCATTTCATCGATAATGGTTATGATATTAAGTTTGTTAAACTCAAATGCTTCATTAACGATAGCTCTAGTAGATCTATTGTTTATGAAGGCATTAGAGAGAACAATATATATGTTCTATATTTTGTTGAAGGTAATAACAATGACAGGTGCCTAGTTGCAAAGAAAAATAAAAGTTGGCTTTGGCACATGAGGCTCGGACACACCAACATGGATACCATCTCTCGTCTTGCAAACAAGAAGCTTGTAAGAGGACTTCCAAGTATCCCTTTGAAAAAGGATATGGTGTGTGAAGAATGCGAGAAAAGTAAGTTGACCAAGTCATCTTTCAAATCTATCAACTCTGTGAGTACCGCTAAACCACTTCAACTTATTCATATGGATCTATTTGGTCCTAGTATAGTAGCTAGTCTTGGAGGCAAGCTTTATACTTTTGTTTTGGTTGATGATTTTTTGAGATTTACTTGGGTTATTTTTCTTGCTTGTAAAAGTGATACTTTTCGTGAATTTGTTGCTTTTTATTAACGTGTTCAAAATGAAAAAGGTTTTTCTATTGACAAGATTAGAAGTGATCATAGAGGAGAATTTGACAATGTCGATTTCAAAAGATTTTATGAAAATAATAGTTTTGGACATGATTTTGCTTGCCCTCGAACTCCTCAACAAAATGGTATTGTGGAGAGAAAGAATAGAACCCTTGGTGATATGGCCCGGGTTATGTTAAACCAATATAAGCTACCCCAATATTTTTGGACGGAAGCCGTTAACATGACATGTCATGTTATAAATAGGGTCTTGATTAGACCTATTTCTAAAAAGACTCCTTATGAGATTTGGTTTGAGAAAATTGCCTCTATTGAATATTTTAAAGTTTTTGGATGTAACTGTTTTATTTTGAATAACAAGGACAACCTCGACAAGTTTGAAGAAAAAGCCTATGAAGGAATATTCCTTGGGTACTCAACTCATAGTAAAGGTTTTCGTATTTTTAATAAAAGAAGCCTTGTTGTCGAAGAGTCAATCAATGTCTCTTTTAATGAACTTAACTCTTCTACATTCTCCTCTTCCGATGATATTGATGACATCTCGTTTGGGTTGGAGAACTTCTCTATTGAAGATTGTCCTTCTTCATCTAACAATGAAGTTGCGACTCCTCCAACAAAAGAGTCTCCACCAATCGAGCCTCCTCAAAATGATCTCCCAAAAGAATGGAGATTTGTCACTAATCATCCTAAAGAGCTTATCATTGGGGATCATTCTTCTCATGTAAGCACTAGATCTTCCACTCGTGATCTTTGTGCAAACGTGGCTTTCATCTTTGGCTCTAGCCTAAAAATATTAATAATGCTTTTTATGATGAATTTTGGATGATAGCGATGCAAGAAGAGCTAAATCAATTTGAGCGAAATAAGGTTTAGGAACTTGTCCCTAAACCTAGCACCACCACATTATTGGAACTAAATGGGTGTTTCGAAATAAACTTAATGAAGATGGGTTAGTGACTCGTAACAAATCCCGATTGGTTGCTCAAGGCTATAACCAAGAGAAAGGCATTGACTACGACCAAACCTATGCTCATGTTGCTCGTCTTGAATCCATTCGTATGCTATGTGCTTTTGCTTGCTTTAATGATTTCAAACTCTTTCAAATGGATGTTAAAAGTGCTTTTCTAAATGGTATTATTAAAGAGGAAGTTTATGTTAAACAACCTCCTGGCTTTAAAGATTTTTAATTTCTTCATCATGTTTTCAAACTACAAAAAGCCCTTTATGGCCTCAAACAAGCTCCCCGTGCTTGGTATGAGCGCCTTAGCTCCTTTATTGTTTCACATAATTTTTCTAAGGGCAAAGTCGACACGACACTTTTTATCAAATCCCATAATGGCACTCTTTTGTTGGTTCAAATTTACGTCGATGACATTATTTTTGGTTCTACTAACAATGCACTTTGTGTAGAATTTGCTAAAGTAATGCAGGAAGAATTTAAAATGAGCATAATGGGTGAACTATCATTCCTTTTGGGCTTACAAATCAAACAAGGACCCAAAGCAACCTTCATCAATCAAGCAAAATATACAAAGGATCTCCTCAAGCGTTTCGAACTTGACTCATCCAAATCAATGAGGACTCCTATGGCAACAACGACAAAGCTTGATAATGATGAAGATGGCACATCGGTCGACATTCGTAAGTATTGAGGTATGATCGGTAAAGCCGTCCTGATATCATGTTTAGTGTATGTCTTTGTGCACGATATCAAGCAAATCCAAAGGAATCGCACTTATGTGCCGTCAAGCGTATTTTTTGATATCTCAAAGGCACCGTTAATATGGGCCTTTGGTATCCAAAATCTTCCTCCTTTGATCTTCACGGCTTCTCGGATGCAGATTTTGCCGGATGCAAGATTGAACGAAAAAGCACTAGTGGCACATGTCAATTCCTTGGGAAATCCTTAGTATCGTGGTTTAGTAAGAAACAAAATTCTGTCGCTCTTTCAACCACTGAGGCCGAGTATATTGCGGCCGGTTACTGTTGTGCACAAATTCTTTGGATGTCACAAACACTTATAGATTATGGCATTTCTCATACTTATACCCCTATTAAATGTGATAACACTAGCTCGATCAATCTCACAAAAAACCTGATTTGTCACTCACGCACGAAGCATATTGAAATTAGACACCATTTTCTTCGTGACCATCAACAAAAGGGGGATATCCGCCTTGAATTTATTGACACTACTTATCAGTTAGCCAATATTTTCACCAAACCACTCCCGGAGGATCGCTTCATTTTTTTGCCAAGAATTGGGTATCTTAAATTTTGACTCATAGTTCATCTCAACCGGCACACTGACGGTATACTGTGGTATACCGACGATATGCCGATTTTGGTTCAGAATTATGTTTTGTTCCAAAAATCGGTATACCGTCGGCATACGTCGGCATACCGATGGTATACCGGTTCGTGACGGACTGCTGTGTCAAATCTGCTCGGGCCCCACCACTCTTCCATTCTCTCTTTATTTCCTTCTCCCCTCTTAACTACCCATCACATCAATCATCTCCTCATTAATACCCATCTCTTCCTCTCCTCTTCCCAATACCCTAACTTCCTATCCCACCTCTTCCTCTTCCCCATTAACTCCTCCATTATTTTTTTTTCAAACCACCACACTTCCCCACTTCCTCTTCTATAACCGTTCCCAACCTTTCCTCTTCCCCACTCTTTTTTAAAAACCCCATTCTCTTCTTCATCCTCCTCCACTTTTTAAATCATCTCTCCTCCTTCTACCTCCTTCCACTCTTCAATGGCCACCCACAAGCGCCCCCGCTTCTCCTCCACCACTACCAATCCATTCACTCCTGTGCATCTCCCCCATGGCTATGACCAGAGGATCTTCACCTCTTCCTTGGCTGCCGAAGCATGGTTCCAGCACTTTGTGCACCACAACGTCTTCAAAGGCCCTGCCATCAACTGGAACCTCTTCTCCGGCCATCTCTATCTCTTCGAGGAGGCCGATCTCTCTTCCCTCCTTCGGCATCAGGTGCCTGTCTACCCCGCCGCGGTACGCTTATTCTACTGCAACATGGTTCCCGACATCGAGAACGGTGCCATTGAGACGATGGTGAACGGGCACCACTTTCGCCTGACGGCTCATGACATCGCTGGCATTCTCGGCGTCCCTGACCGTGGCGAGGCTCTGTCGGCCTTGGCTGCTCTTTATCCTTCGGCCGAGGTCTCTTTCGATGATTTCTGCGAAATCATCTGCAAGGGACCGAATCCTCCGGCCATCCCGGCTCTTTCTTCGCAGTTGGAGCCATTCTTTTACGAGCTCCACAGGACCGTCTGCCACACCATCTATTCCAAGGGCGGCAACGATGATGCCATCAACGCTGACGCCCTGGTTTGCATGTACTTTCTCTATTCGAAGAAGCCTTGGTCCTTCCCCAAGACTCTTCTCAATACATTCTTTGGTGTCCTGCCCGCGGGGAAGCAGTCACTGTACTATGGATCCCTCATCACCCTCATCTTGGACGCGAAGAACGTCGATCTCTCCCTTCGCCAGTCGGACGGCGTCCCATCCTTCCTTGCTCTTTCTCGTTCCCTCGGTGGTGCCTCCACATCTCGTGCCTCCTTCTCCCAAGAGCCGCCGGCCACTGCTCATGCTGCTCCCACCTCTACGCCTTCTGTCTCCGACCGTTACATGCCACTGACCCAGCAGCACTTTGATATGCGTATGGCTCAGACGGAGGAGCAGATGCGGGCAAACACTCGTAGCCTTGGGACCCTGATCCAAAGCCGCTTTCATGATCAGGCGTACTTCATTCAGTGCACCATTCAGGACCGGGATGCATTTCTGGATCCGAATCTTCAGGATCCTATGTACCAGGCCCCTCGCTTCTCTGATCCCAATGCCTACGGATTTATGTACCCGAATGGCATTGATCCTTTTGGTGCTTTCCACCGGGCTCAGGATGGGGGGATGATTCGGCTGATGAGTAGGAGGCGGCTTCCTGATGTTGATGGTGTCGAATAATTGGTTTGTTGTTTTAGTGTGTCTATTGAGGTCCTTCGGGGACCAGTGTCTTGTTAGTGTCGTATGTAGTCCTACGGGGACTTTTATGTTTATTTTCAGTTTGTCTTGCTGACTCTCATAGATGAGAGTTTTATTATCTTATGTCGTGTTTTATGAAGTGTCCTGTATGTACCCAATTCCTATCTTTAAATATATATGCATGCTTCTGTTTATCTTTCTGTTTACGCAAATTCAATGATATATTTGTTTTATTTCCCATCTTTGACTAAGTGACAAAGGGGGAGAAAACGTATTGAGGGGGAGTTGTCTACTTACGGGGGAGTCACTCCCGAAAGATGCTATCTCTCTATTTTATCAATTATCAAAATGGAGGAGATTGTTGGCACACTTTATTTTGGTAATATTAACAGCATCTTCGTAGTTTAGTTTTCTCTGCTTTCATATTAATATCATTTCAGAAGCTCTACTACTTAAAGTCTGTCTATTCAAGAATAGCATTCATTGCCTTGAAGGCTGAAGCAAAGACAGGCGGTCCTGGAAAAGACGGCTCTCAACAGTTCAAGATTTCGAGTCTGTACAAGGTCTAGGTCTTTTCTGTAAACACTTAAGGTTGGATGACAAAACTAAAAGCCTTCTAATTCTTCAGTCAAAAATCAAGATATTAAAGAACGGCATACCGACGGTATGCTCCGGCATACCGGTGGTATACCGTTTTATTGACCACAAAACATTCTGTGAGAATTGTCGGCATACCGACGGTATGCTCCGGCAGACCGACGGTATACCGGTTTGTGAACCACAAAATATTCTGTGTTAAACGTCGACATACCGATGGTATGCTCCGGCATACCGGCGGTATACCATTTTGTTTCCTCAAAAATGTTGTGATAATTATCGGCATACCAACGGTATACTCCGGCATACCGACGGTATACTCCGGCATACCGGCGGTATACCGTTTTGTGAGCCATAAAACGTTTTGTGACAAACATCGGTATACTGACGGCATGCTCCGGCATACCGACGGTATACCGTTTTGTTTATCACAAAATGTTCTGTGACAAACATCGGTATACCGACGGCATACCGCGGCATACCGACGATATATCGGTTTACAAAATTTGATTTTTGAATGACGAACACTAGCATTAATTGCTAGCATTAAATGCTCCCAACGGATATAATTATGACCGTTACTGTTCAGACCGGCATACCGCCGGCATACCGGTCCATACCGACGGTATGCCGGTCAGGCTGTATCCAGGAGCATTGAATGCTACCTACTCCTGGTTTCTTTATAAATGGAAGCCTTCTCTCTCTTGAAGGCTCATCCACTCTTTACCATAAATTTTCCAACAACCAAGAGCTCCACCATTAATCTCTATACAAGCTTTTAATTGTCATCCATTCCCAAAGTGCTAGAGTATTCAAGAGTTGTACCTTTCGATCTTTAAGTGTTAGAAGATCAACAAGTTCTCTTCCTTTCCTTTTGAAGTTGGCGAGCCTTCGTAAGAAAACTCGTGTGTAAGAAGTTGGCGAGTTCTTCGGATCCAAACTCGTGTTGAAGTTGGCGAGTTCTTCGAATCCAAACTCCTGTATACTATTTTACTAAATATTGGATTTAAGCCGGAGATAGTTCCGGGACTGGATTACCTCAAGAGAGGATACCACGATACATCGCGCGTTTAATTTTCTCTTTCTCTCCTTTTTATTTGAAGATTATTGCTTGTTGTGTTTAAATTATTTTATTTCCCTATTCATCCCCCTCTAGGGTTCTACAGTTACATGATTGTTGAAGAGTCTACTAATGTAACTTTTGATGAGGACAATAGTACAACTATTATTTCCGACGACGATGATGAACCATCTGCTTCGACATCTATAAATGCAACGTCTGAAACCAGCTCTCCGAATGAATTACCAAAGAAGTTCCAATTCACTTCCTCTCATCCAAAGGACTTGGTAATAGGTGAAATATCAAAAGGGGTAGCTACTCGATCCTCTGTAAGAGATACTATAGCTAGCACTGTATTCATTTCTCAAATAGAACCGAAAAACATTTTAAAAGCTTTTAATGATAAATTTTGGATTTTCGCGATGCAAGAAGAACTCAACCAATTTGAGAGAAGCCAAGTTTGGGAACTTGTTCCTAAACCTACTTGCCACTCAATAATTGGCACTAAATAGGTTTTTCATAACAAAGTAAACGAGGACGGTTCAGTCATTCGCAACAAAGCTCGTCTTGTAGCCCAAGGATACAATCAAGAGGAGGGCATCAACTATGATGAGACGTATGCTCCTGTTGTCCGACTAGAATCCATTCGGATGCTTTGCGCATTTGTAAATTTTTTTAAACTTCAAACTTTTCCAAATGAATGTGAAAAATGCTTTTCTAAACGGTTTTATCAAGGAAGAGATTTTTGTCAAACAACCACCTGGTTTCGAAAATCACAAATTTCTCGACCACATTTTTAAACTTAGGAAAGCTCTCTATGGCCTCAAACAAGCTCCCCGAGCTTGGTATGATTGTCTGAGTAATTCCTTACTAGATAAAGATTTTTCAAAAGGGAAAGTCGATACCACACTGTTTATAAAATCTCTTGATGACCCAATTCTCTTAGTGCAAATATATGTTGATGATATTATTTTTGGGTCTACTAATGAGGGTCTATGCAAGGAATTTTCCAAGTGTATGCAGAATGAGTTCAAGATGAGCATGATGGTGGAGCTCAACTACTTCCTTGGATTGCAAATCACACAACTCTCACAAGGCGTCTTCATCAGGCAATCAAAATATGTCGAAGATATGCTGAAGAAGTTTGAGCTTGACAGCATCAAACCAATCAGCACCCCTATGGCTACTACCACAAAGCTGGAACCTGATGAAAGTGGCAAACTGGTCGATCAACGTAAATATCGACCTATGATTGGTAGTTTATTATATTTAACTGCTAGTCGTCCCAACATTATGTTTAGTGCATGCTTATGTGCTAGATACCAGGCTAATCCTAAGGAATCACACATGACCACAGTTAAGCGTATCTTTAAATACCTTAAAGGAACTATTACGGCAGGCTTGTGGTATCCCAAAACTACTTCCTTTGACTTGATCAGATATTCCGATGTTGATTTTGCGGGATACAAAGTCGACCGTAAGAGTACCAGCGGTACGTGTCATTTGCTAGGAAAGGCGTTAGTCTCATGGTTTAGCAAGAAGTAGAACTCTGTCGCACTATCCACAACAGAAGCTGCATACATCGCAGCTAGTCGTTGTTGTGCAAAGATTCTGTGGATGCGGCAAACCCTTGAAGACTACAACTTATGTTTCAAGCACATACCTATTTTTTGCGATAATAGTGCCATTAATCTGACCAAGAATCCAGTTTGTCACTCACGCACTAAACTGTAACGCCCTAGAACTAGAATACTAGAGAGCGGGAGGCGTATATAGCCAGCTACGTATATTGAAGTGCAACCCACCTTGCTATACGGTCACGGCTGTCTAGATACATGAGGGTTTAACTACAAGCCATCAGTCTCCTATGGTCATGAACAAGCCTATTGTCTCAATCTCAAGCAAACAATAACAGTTTACAAGATGTCAGAGCACCAAATATATAATAGCAAGGCGTCCCATACATTACATACTTGGATGATCATGAAGCTAGTCGTAAAAAATATCAAGACTAGCAAGAGTTTCAGTCATACATGATCAATCATAGGATTTGTCAATCATGTTACAGCCCGTAGGTAGACAGTAAACAAAGATGCAATACGAGCTAACACATGCTCGCCGGCTAAACGCCTCAAAGAATAATTTTACATTAGAGTGAGAGAACAAAAAAACCCACTCGTTGCCAGGGTTATGCCTGGTGGTCGCCATCTGGCTAGAAGATAGGTAGATCCTCTGGAGATGCTCCAATATCTGGCCATACAAAACCAGCTGGGTCAGACCCCAGAAAGAGCAAGTGCCACAAAAGAGGCTTCACTTAGGAACTAAAACCAGCACATCATAATGAATATTAAGGATAATTATAAAGATACTGATAATATCAGGGACCACAATAATAAATTGAGTACGATGAAAACCATTCAAGTAGCCAGGTCACAACCCTTAAACCAAACAAGGACCGGGATTGTAACCCTTCACCTGAATAGAAACTCGTCTCAAATACTGCTGGTAAAGTAAAACATGATGAGCTTGACATAGGGTAAAATAAGACAATAAACGAAGAGAGGATAAAGAACTGCTCCGGGAGCCAGGTTACAACCCTTAAACCAAACAAGGATCGGAGTTGTAACCCTTCGCCTGAACAGAACCTTGTCCCTGGTCTTTATTGTTAAGGAAAGCATAGGTAATCATGTCAGGTCTCAATCTTATAAAATAGGATGAGCATGACACGGGGTACAATAGGACAATAAACGAGAAGAGGACATAGAACTGCTCCGGGAGCCAGTTTACATCCCTTAAACCAAACAAGGACCGGAGTTGTAACCCTTCGCCTGAACAGAACTGGTACCCTGGTCATTATTGTTAAGGCAAGCATAAATAATCAGGATGATATATGATAAGATAACCATGGGACTATTCAGATAGCCAAGTTACAACCCTTAAACCAAATAAGGACCGGGGTTGTAACCCTTCGTCTGAATAGAACTTGGTATCTCATTATTTATTGCTAAGTAAAGCACAGGAAATCGGGTCATGTTACAATCTTGTACAGGATCAGGACAAGACTAAGCTGGACTAAATTCCATCCAATCAATCACGGCCAAGCAATGAGTACGGCTTGATACTTTAACTAACTAGGGTTATCACAGGTCTAGTCTCTAGTAAGATGCAATGAGATTATTCCAACAGCCACAAGCCCTGCAGACCATCCAGTTATCCAGGTCGAATGTCTGTTAATGAAAGATGCAACACGTGACTGTATGCTTGAAATATGCCCTACTCGTCGGCAGGCTACAAGTCCGCTGGTGCGCCCAGATAACGGGATTGCCTGTAGCTGGGAAAGCTCTCCATGACTACTGAATTATTCTAGTTATTAGCCTTAGTCAATTTTCAGTAGATACCCCTGGCCGTGGTACTCAGGGATCCCCATCCTAGACATGATGCAAGACAGTACTATTTATACAAACACAATCATCTACGGTGTCTAGGTCTTTCATTATAGTCATGTCAGGCAAACCGTCGTAACAGCTTTCAATAATAACCATCCCACGTACTTGTCATGTCTTGTTATGTCATGTCATATCAAGTACTTACCATGTCATGCCATTATTAGCCCGGTCATATCAATCAATCCGTGAATTGCCAAGTCATGGGGAGTGCAAGAACATAAAGTCAACCGGGTGTGCAAAGGGCTCATGGCTCTACGCGAGTGAGCCTTTACGCTAGGCCAAGGGCCTTGAGCGTAAAGCGGCTCTACATAAGCGCGAGCAAGGGCGCACATGGGTGATGCTTTACGCTACCGGGCTTTACGCAAGCGAGGTTTTACACTCGTAAGATTTTATGCGAGTATAATTCTACGCGAGAGAAATACTCGAGCAAGACTTTACGCATACGAGAGTCTGCTCGAGCCATGAGTTTTACGCGATTACAATTTTATACGAGCGGAAAGGCCCCGAGCGTAATCGAATAAAAACTCAGCGTAGAATGGAATACGCTGGCACGCAATGCGTGTGCGTAAAAGGCTGAAAATATCACGCTGATACGTAAAACGTGGGTGTAAGGACTGAAACATTACGCTGGCACGTAAAACGTGTGCGTAAAACTTTATCTCCTTCCTATGGCCAAGACAAATGTGCGTAAAGCTCATGAACTCGAGGAACTCCATCTCGGCCAAGACTTGGTGAAGTCCGGCCATCCCATAACCAAACTTGCGTAAAATCAGAATGCCTACTACAAGGAACTCTTTAGTTTTCCAAAACAATCCATTTTAGTAGATCAAAACCAAGAAGATCAAAATGTTAGAAACTTAGACCTACATAGAATGAGCCATGGAATTTGAAAATGCTAAGTACTAAAGTGGCTTAAAATCTTGTGGAGAAGAAAATGGAACAATAAAATGTGAGTTCCTCCATGAAGAAAGTTGCACTTGCCTAAACCTCTCTCTGGTAGGCGAAGAGAGTAATGGTGCAGAAGAAAAAGTAATGGAGAAGAAGTAATGAGAAGAGAGAGAGAGAGTTGGGCGGCTATTAAAGGAAGGATGGGGGGTCCACATGAAGAACCAAGCCAAGCCGAGCCAGCAAGTTGAACCGAACCAAGCAATCATGTAATGAGACATGCAATATACGTACACGTATACCAAATACGTAATACGAACCACGGTCGTTACAACTCTACCCACCTTAAAAGAATTTTGTCCTCGAAATTTAATCAAGATGCTAGAGAAGCAAGGACAAGCTATACTAATCACAGGCAAGCTATAACAAGGCAATCAATCAAGCAATTATTCATTCAAGCAAGGAACCAAGAGTATAAGGCATAAATGAGACATTATACCTTACGAGTCAAACAAGTCGGGATATTGCGATCGAATATCATCCTCACGCTCCCATGTTGACTCATCCAAAGAGTGATGACCCCAAGCAACACGGACTAAACTAATAGTCTTGTTCTTGAGTATCTTCTCTCTCCGGTCCAATATAGACACGGGCCTCTCCTTATACGAAAGGTTGGTACCAACAACCAATTTCGAATGATCCAGGATGTGGCCTGGGTCTGGGATATACCATCGTAGTTGGGATACGTAGAAAACGTTATGCATGTCACGTAACGATGGTGGAAGAACGAGACGATAGAATATATCACCTACTCGCTCCAGAATGTCAAACGGTCCTATATACCTAGGACTAATCTTTTCCCGTACGCCGAAATGAATGACGCCACGGTTAGACAAACTCCTCAGGAATATATGGTCGCCGACTGAGAATTCAAGGAGACGCTGATGAGAATCGGCCCAATGACGCTAACGATCTTGGGCAACTCGAAGATGATCTCTGACTCTTCTAACCACCTCAACAGTCTGAGCAATCGTTTTCGGACCGAGCATCTGCCTCTCTCCAACATCGTCCCATGCTAGCGGAGATCTGCACTTCCTACCATATAGTGCCTCGAATGGTGTCACCTGGATACTGACTTGGAAACTGTTGTTGTACGAGAACTCCACCAGGTACAGGTGATCCTCCAACGAGCCACCGAAGTCAAGTGTACAAGATCTCAATATATCTTCCAAGGTTCATATGGTACGCTCCGACTGACCATCTGTCTGCAGATGATAAGCTGAGCTAAACTGGAGGTGAGTTCCCAAACTCTCCTGCAGGCTACGCCAAAAGTACAACGTAAATCTTGAATCTCTGTCCGAGGTGATACTGACTGGTATACTATGCAACCTGACTATCTGCCTGAGATACATCTCTGCTAGCTGAGCCGTCGACTGACCAACTCTGAATGGGAGAAAGTGAGCCACCTTCATGAGCCTGTCTATAATAACCCAAATAGCATCTCTACCGGCCGGGGACCTAGGTAAGCCAGTTACGAAGTCCATGGTTATATGCTCCCACTTCCATTCCGAAATTGGCAAGGGCTGAAGAAGTCCAGCCGGCCTCTGATGTTCAGCTTTAATTTGATGGCAAACCAAACACCTAGAGATAAATCGGGCTATCTCCCTCTTCATGCCATTCCACCAGAAGTGCTGACGGATATCACGGTACATCTTTATGCCACCGAAATGAACGAAATACTAAAAACTGTGAGCCTCCACCATGATCTCTTATCTGATATCACCACTGGATACACAAAGATGCCTCCCATGTCAAAGTGTACCGTCTTTATGGATACATAACTTGGGCCGTCGTCCAGCCTCACATTCTACTCTAAGCCGCTGAAGCTTAGGATCTGCTGACTGTGCCATCCAGATCCTCTCGACTATAGTGGACTGAACTTATATACTGGCCATAAATGACACACTGGTAGGAAGGACAACTTCTATACCCATCTTCTGAAGATCTACTAACATCTCTGGATGTGCCGTTAGGAAATAAACTTCGGATCTCCTGCTCAATGCATCTGCTACTATATTGGCCTTTCCTGGATGATACTGCAGGTTGACATCATAATCCACAAGCAGCTTTAGCCACCTCCTCTGACGCATGTTGAGATCCTTCTGAGTGAACACATACTTCAGGCTCTTGTGGTCATTAAAATCTCTACCCTATCTCCATACAAGTAGTGCCTCCACAACTAAAGTGCAAACACTACTGCTGCCAGTTCCAAGTCATAGATTGGGTAACTCTTCTCATGATCATGAAGTTGACGTGATGCATAAGCTATTACCTTCCCATGCTGCTTCAGAATACATCCTAAGCCTCTGCCTGAAGCATCACAATACACTGAGAATCCTCCGGTTCCATCTGGAAGCGTAAGAATAGGAGCCGTCATCAAACCTCGCTTCAACTTCTCAAAAAAATCTTGGCACTCTGCTGTCCAAGCAGACTGCACATCCTTGCGGGTCAACTGGGTCAATAGTGCTGAAATCCGAGCAAAGTCTAAAACGAATCGTCGGTAGTAGCCGGCCAGGCCAAGAAAACTACGAACTTCTGCAACTATGCTAAGTACTGGCCATGTCTCAATTGCCATGATCTTCTGGGGGTCTACTTCTACTCCTCCTCTGGTGATGATATGGCCCAAGTACGAAATACGATTGAGTCAGAACTCGTATTTACTAAACTTGGCATACAACTGGTGCTCCCTGAGAGTCTGAAGAATTACACGGAGATGCTGCTCATGCTCCGCCTCACTCTTGCTATAGACCAGGATGTCGTCTATGAACACAATCACAAACTGATCCAAATAAGGCATGAAGATACGATTCATGAGGTCCATGAATACGGCCGGCGCATTGGTTGCTCCAAATGGCATAACAAGGAACTCCCAATTCCCATACCGGGATCTGAAAGCGGTCTTCGGGATGTCCTGCTCTCTGACTCTGATCTGATGATATCCTGACCACAAGTTAATCTTCAAGAATACTGCTGCCCCCTTAAATTGATCAAACAAGTCATCTATCCTTGGGAGAGGGTATCTGTTCTTGATTGTCACTGAGTTCAAGGTACGATAATCTACACATAACCTGGATGTACCATCCTTCTTTTTCACAAGAAGCATCGGGGCTTCCCAAGGCGATCCACTAGCACAAATGAATCCCTTGGTTTAAAGTTCCTCAATCATCTTGTACAATATCTCCAACTCTGACGGCGCCATCCTGTAAACTCTCTCCGACACTGGGGCTGTCCCTGGGATCAAGTCGATAGTGAACTCGATCTTCCGCTCTGGTGGCATCCCTGGAAGCTCTTCTGGGAAAATATCTAGAAACTCCTCGACTATCCAGGGTAACTGTACTGCTGCTACTCCCATCCGCAACACTGGAGGAGAAGGCTCAACTTCGCCTCGGGAGAAGGAAAACTCGGGCTCACCTGGAATGCTAAAAATAACCCTGCCAATATGACAGTCTATCCTTGCATACTGGTCTCTCAACCAATCCATCCCTAAGACTACATCATAATCGGCCATCGGGAACTCTATCAATCTAGCGGGGAATTCTCTACCGTTAACTACGATCCGGCACAAGGTAAACACTCTATCTACTCCCACAAGTCCGTTACCAGTAAGTATATTGAGCCTTACTGATAATGACTCGGGCTCCAGTCCTATCCATGTCATGAATCGTACAGGCATAAATGAATGCGAGGCACCAGAGCCAAATAATACTGAAGCTGGAAAGGTGTTAACGGGAATAGAACCTGCCACCACCTCACCTGGTGCTAATCCTTCCTCTCCTAGGTCAAAGCCAGCACTTGACCATGTCCTCTGGGTGCGGGTCCCCTCTGCTGAAAACCTCTTTGCCTGCTCTGGATCAAGGCTTGGGCTTGGGCATACTGCTGCAGTCTCTACTGCTGGAATGCCTAGGCTTGCGGCGATAATAACCTCGGGAACGGGTACTGCTGCTACTGCTGGTCTGGAGCTGGTCCTCCCACTAAAGGACTAGAAAAGGTTGATGAGGATGAACTCCCCCTGTTCGGGCAGTTTCTAACCCTGTGGTCTAGGGCACCACAAACTAAGTACAAACCCTGTGCTCTGCGACACTCTGATACCACATGTCCCGGCTTCCCGTAGTGAGAACATCTCACTGCGGAAGAGTGCTTTCGCTTCTGCTGCTGAGGATAAGTCAGGGTTGAATGCTGCACCGATGTCACTAAGGCCACCCGCCTCAGAGCTCCAATCGCCAAGGCCCTAGCTGCCGGGGCTGGTGCTGATGACTGATTCATCTGGCCATGGAATCGCTTACGACCCCCGGTCTGATCCACAATACTCTGGGAGGTATACTTATGCCTCTGGGCTGCTCTCAACACTGCATCAAAAGTTTGATGCTCAAACTACTCCACTGCCAATAAGATCTCGAGATGGAGTCCTTGCTGGAACCGCTGGGCTCTATCAAACTTGGTCGCTACCAAGGTGGGAGCAAACCGACTAAGCCTCGAAAACTCGGCCGTATATCCGTCGACCGTCCTGCCCATCTGCTTCAGATTGGTAAAACTCGTCTGTAGGACGTACCGAGCTACAACATCAAAATACTTGGTCTGGAATCTCTCTCAAAATACTGCCCAAGCAAGTGGTGCTACTAATCCTACGGCCTGCGCCGCCCACCAGCTGTGGGCAAGATCCAATAACTGCAGGCGCACCACGGCCACCTTCTCGTTCTCGGGCGTCTTCGCCGCTATCACCCCCAATTTTGAATTAGGGTTTATTTTCATAATTTTCCAAGTTTTATAAATTTTAGGAATTTTATTTGATTTTATATGATTTTTAGGGATTTGTTTGATTTAGTTTGAATTTTATCCAATTCGGACTTAAGTTGGAGACCCGGGTAGCCTGGACACTAGTGTGACCCACATACTAGTTGGGCTTGACCCACATGCTATCCTAATTATGCTAGAAACCAATAAACCATACTCGCATGGCTTAACTAGTTATTTAGAGACTTAATTAGTCGATTTAGAATTAAACCGAAACAAACCGAACCAAACCAAACCCGAACCGAACCCAAACTAAGTCTAATGGGTTGGTGGCTTAATGGGTCTCCACCCAAACCCACTAAACCCCCCCATGGCCGACCAAGAGGAGCCACTCCCCCTCTCTCTTTCTTCACTCCTAAGTAATCACTCTCTCTCTCCATTTCTTTCTTTTTTCAAGCTTCTTCTTCTTCAAAGGGATCTCCAATTAGGTATGCTCTTAATTTCCTATTAAATTTCCTTTGCATTTATTTTCTTCACCATAAATGAGGAGGAGATCATTCTCCACACTTTGACCATAGCTTTTAATAGGTTTCCTAAAATCTAGGTTAGGGATTTGATTAAGGGTTTTTCTTTATTAGAGTGGAATATATATGTATATATATGTATATATATTTATATGTTTTTGTGTGTGTAGAGAGAGGTGGTGGTGGTGTATGTGTGAGAGTGGTGGTGAGAGTGTGTGTCATGAGAGTGAGAGTGGTGGTGAGAGTGTGTGTCATGAGAGTGGTGGTGAGAGTGTGTGTGTCTATATATATATATATATATACATATATATATATATTTATATGTCTGTGTGGGTATGTATTTATATATATAGATATGTGTGTGTATGTATGTATTTATATATAGATATGAGTGTGTTTGTGTGTCTATATATATATATATATATATATATATATATATATATATATATATATAGATATATATATATAGATATATATATATAGAGGAAGAAGAAGTAGAAGAAGATGAAGGGAATAGGAAGCAACAACAGCTGCTGTTTGGGGGGGGGATATGGGCTGCTGCCCCTCCCAAACAGCACAGCAGCAGCATTTGCAGTGGCAGCAGCAGCAGCAATTGCCATAGCAGCAGCAGCAGTAGATAGGAGCAGCAGTAGTAGCATAAAGAACCCCCCCTTTAACCCCTTTAAGCTCCTATATAACCCCCCATATATATATATAGAAATAGGAAGAAGATTAGAAGAAGAATAATAAGAAGAGTTAGAAGAAGAAGATTTGGAAGAATTAAGAAGAGAAGAATTAGAAGAGGAATGAGAAGAGGAATTTGGTAGGATGGTGAGTTAGAGGGTGAAATTGAGCCCCGAGTGTCAGAACGCATTGAAACTTGGAGGAGACCTAGATTATATAAATTAGACTTTGCGGGTAGGCTCCCAAGTTGAAATCGAGGTTTTAGAACGACGGTATCGCACCGAACCATTGCGTATCTTGAGATATTCAAGATATCGACAATAGGCCATAAGATAGACTGGACGTCCACTCTACCTAGGAAGCTTGGTAGGTAACGAACGTATAGGCTAGTATCCTACTACCCTAGGAAGCACGAGTCGAAATACCAAGCGTAGGTAGGCTAACTTGGTATTTGCCTAGGCTAGAAATTTACCTTTGTAAAGGGTAAATTAAGATATTGGCCTACGGCCAAGATACGAAATTCGGAGTCCAAGATAGACTTGGATATGGGTTGTAAGGGTTGGTAATGATTAGAAATAGTCGTCTAGACCTAGTCTTGACCTTGGTTGACCACGGTTGACTTTTTAGACCAAAAGTCAACTATGGGTCAACACTTTACCCAATTTAGTCCCAAATTCTATTAGACTTGAACGGTTGACCAAAAGTCAACTATTAGTCACCATTGACCTAGGATTGACCTAGGGTTGACCTAGAGTTGATCGGAGTTGACCCGTTGACCAAAAGTCAACTATAAGTCAACTTTTGACCTAGTTTGATACGGGTTGACTTCCAATGTTCTTCTATGACCAATGTTGACCTAACTAGACTTGTCTTGACCTAGAATGACTTAATAGGATTTAATTTGATTTGACTTTACTTCCTGAACATAGTATTGATACGTCTTGTTCTCTATAGGTCCTCGAGACGCTGCATTGGATCCAGTTGACATATTATATCATATTACAGGTGAGTACATTCTCTGACACTTTTCCAATTTACGATGATTGTTATAATTTATGTAATTAGTGTAGATATGCTTGTTCTCGACACATTGGTCACACGGGTTGGTATTCATGGATCCCGACATGAGATGTTATTCCTCGTTACCTTGGTATATCTTGTGCAAGCCCCCTGTAGTTCTTGTGCAGTATATGGATACCGATTCTCGAGGAGGCTTGCTCCTTTCTCGTAGAATCCCGTGTCGTAACGTGTCTTATTTGGATCCACTCTACCAGTTAGGGACAGGGAGTACTAGTGTAGGTGTGTGGTCATTATCCGTCTTGTTTATTCTTCTAGACCTTGTGAATGCCAATCCTATACTCCACATATGATTGGCTAGATCATTAGACCTTGTGCAGACCCAAGCCGGCCACATATCGAAGTTAGTACTCACACACCTAGATATATGATTCTTGATTCTAGTACATGCCATGATCAGTTTACTTGCCTTGTTCTAGCTCTATTTTTACAGCTTACCATGCTATGATACTCACATGTACATTCCATGATTTTTTGTGTATATTCTCTATTTACAGTTTATAGCTTTTGTCATATCTTGTGAACTGTTGTTAGTTGATTGTACTCGTTCCATCCTGACTGGATATGTTGACAAAATATTACAGATGCTGATGAGGGAGATTGTAGTACCTACTACAGTCCGGATGACGTAGTGGGCTTAGACTTGGAGACCTTGGTCCAGCAGGGCTTAGCTCCGTCTGATGAGACTTTACCTATTGCTTAGTTAGAGTTATTTGTACTGGACCTTGTCTCCAGTTACTCTTGAGACTGTTATATTTTGGATTGTATTAGAGACTTTGGACTTGGACTTGTATATTCTTTGTGTTTGGACTTGACAGGTTATATTTTATCGTCATGTTGTCTTTATCTTTCAGTCTTTACTTTATTATCTAAGAGTTGTGATTGAGCACTCATATATTATCATTGCTTATCCTCCGTTCGGAGTTGACCATATTCTCGATAGGTTTTTGATATTATATAAACTATTGTTAGAGTAGAAAACCTATAGCGTTCCACATCGTTTTTACGGTGAGGGCTGGACGTTGTTACGTACACGTGCCCTTATAGCGGGTGCGGGTCGTGACACGTTTTTAGTGGTGGCCCATGCAGGTCCTGAAGTCGTAATTAGTATGATGTCATAGCGGCACTCATCTTAGAGTGTTGACTACGAGCCTGTGTTATATATAGGAGGTGGTAGGCTAAGAGTACTCAATCACAGTAGGATCTTTCCTTGCTTATCTTGCTTACAGTCTTTGATATTGATTTAATGCATTCTAGCTGTCTTCCTTTGATATAATCCTTCTTGTGCCATATTGATATCTTTCTTTCAATCTGTCTCCAGGATGGTTATGACTCATTCTTCCGGTGAGGAGCACGGGAAGACGGAGAGGTCTGCTACCTCTGGCGGATAGGCTCCGGTCACTTCTCCTGTAGTTGGGACTTCTGTAGGGGATCTCGGGGGTACTCCTCCAGCACTCTCGATGACCATCCCTGGGGTCATTGTGGGTGCTCTTCCTGCAGTACCGGGGGCTACGACGGGAGCTGTCGGGGGCGTTCTTTCTCCTCCTCCTCAGCAGGGGACTCCTCCGCCGGTGGTGGGAACTATTCTTCCATTGCATCCACTGCCCACAGATATGGGGCAGATGCTCGCGTTCTTTCAGCAGGTGTTGGAGTCCCAGCGGGCCCTGTACTAGGCACAGATGAGACAGACTGAGGCCATACGCCAGGGCATGGAGGATGCCCATAGGTTGGCTCTGGCTACGGTGGAGCATGGGGCTCCACAGAGGGAGGTGTAGCAGCAGAAGATCGGAGACATCCAGGCTTTCAAGAAGTTGGGTCCGAAGGATTTCAAAGAGATCGAGGGCATTATATATGCTGATGACTGGCTCGAGGATATCGAGCGTCAGATGAGGGCCTCCCGCCTAGCAGACGACCTGAAGGTCAAGGCGGTTGGCTTGCAGTTATTAAATGTTGCCCGAACATAGTTCCGGAATGAGCCGGCTCTTGCAAAAAAGGGCCACACTTGGGCTGAGTTTTGGGCCCTGTTCAGAGAGAAGTTCTTTTCCCCTACAGATAAGATCGGCCTAGTGTGGCAGTTTCAGAACCTGCAGCAGGGCAGTATGACTATGGAGGAGTATGCGACGGAGTTTGGCCGGCTGAGCCGTTACGTCGAGTACATGGTGAACGATCCGGTGATCCGAGCAGAGCACTTCCGGAAGGGATTGACATGGGATATCAAGATCCTGATCCCTTCCTTCTATGCGACATATACAGAGGTCTATACGGAGGCTCGGAAGGTGGAGAGAGAGTGGGGCTTGAAGTCGAAGAGGGATCATGAGTTGTTTTTGGGGGCTAGTAGCAGTGCAGGGGCTGCTAAGCGCCCTCAGCTTCAGCATCAGCCGTTCCAGCATCATCAGCAGCAGGTGCAGCACACTCAGCCGAGGCAGGCACAGCATGGGGCTCCTTGCAACTTCTATAAGAAGACTGGTCACATCTAGGAGGTCTGCCGGAAGAGGCTGGGGGTGTGCCTCTATTGTCGTACCGCCAGACATCAGTTGAGGGATTGTCCTGCGAACCCTCGTAGGGTGGCCCGTGGAGCGGTAGCAGCTCAGGGGGCACCGGCGAGAGTACCTGCAGTGCAACCGAGGGGTCCAATTTCGACCCAGTAGCAGCAGTTTGTCCAACACCGCCAGTAGAGGGGTGGTCAGGGTAGAGCCTTTGCTCTTGCTGCCGAGGAGATGGAGCCTATTATAGATTTTGTTGCAGGTTTTATTCTGTTCGATTCTTTTCTAGCTTTAGCCTTGTTTGATTTTGGTGCTACACACAGTTTTGTGTCTGTTTCTTTTGCTCTTAGGCACAATATCATTACTGAGTATCTTGGTAGGACTTGCAAGATTATGACTGGGAATGGCATTATCCTGGTTAATAATGTTTACAAGGGATGAAGAGCTTCTTTGAGAGGCCGGGAACTGAGTGCGTGTTTGCTCATAATGCCACTTCCGAGTTACGATGTGGTACTCGGTATGGACTGGTTGAGCATACACCACGCTAGCATAGACTGCAGAGGGGGCAGGATTCTGTTCAGGCCACAGGAAGAGCCGGAGTATGAGTTCACCAGAGGTGCAGCGGAGCAGGAAGATGGATTCTGCATAGCGTTATTGGCGGGGCCAGTATTGCCACATCCACTTATTGCTGAGTTCTTGGATGTCTTTCCCGAGGAGCTGCCCGGGATGCCGCTAGATCGTGATATTGAGTTTTCTATAGACCTAGTGTCGGGCGCTGACCCTATCTTCCAACACATCTATAGAATCAACAACAGTGAGTTAGCGGAGCTGAAGAGACAGGTCGACGAGCTGGAGGACAAGGGCTTTATTCGATCTAGTTCTTCACCTTGGGGCACGCCAGTTCTTTTCGTCCCCAAAAAGGATGGTAAGGTACATATGTGCATTAATTACAGGGTGCTCAACAACCTTACCATCAAGAACAAGTATCCTTTGCCAAGGATTGATGACTTGTTCGACCAGTTGAGCGGGGCGAGGGTGTTCTCGAAGATTGACTTACGTACCGGGTACCATCAGCTGAAGATGAAGCGGGATGACATTCCGAAGACTGCATTTCAGACTCGCTATAGCCAGTATGATTATACCATCATGCCGTTTGGGTTGACCAACGCCCCGGAGGTATTCATGAACTTGATGAACAAGGTATTTTATCAGTACCTTGACAAGTTCGTGGTGGTCTTCATTGATGACATTCTCATCTATTTGAAGATACCAGAGGAGCACGAGGAGCACCTGAGGATTGTGCTGGACACTCTCAGGAGGGAGCAGCTGTATGGGAATCTGTCCAAGTACGAGTTCTTCTTGGATCGCGTGGAGTTCTTAGGCCATGTTGTCTCTGGCGAGGGGATTTCAGTGGATCCGAAGAAGATTTCTGCAGTGGAGTCCTGGTCTACGTCGAGCTCAGTAGCAGAGGTTCATAGTTTTTTGGGTCTGGTAGGTTATTACCGGAGGTTTGTGCAAGACTTTTCCAGGATTGCCCAGCCGATGACCCGACTTACCAGGAAGGACGAGGAGTTTGTTTGGTCCGAGGAGTGCCAGGCCACCTTCGAGGAGCTGAAGGCGAGGTTGACTACAGCTCCTATCTTGACGCTGCCATCTAGATCTGGTGGTTATACGATCTACAGTGATGCTTCAGGACGGGGTTTGGGTTGTGTACTTCAGCAGCACGGGAATGTGATTGCCTATACATCTAGGCAGTTACGTCCTCATGAGAGGAACTACCCTACCCACGATCTGGAGCTGGCAGCGGTCATCTTTGCTTTGAAGCTGTGGAAACACTATCTGTACGGAGAGTGAGTTGAGATCTATACAGATCACAAGAGCTTGAAGTACGTGTTTACCCAGAAGGAGCTGAATATGAGGCAGAGGGGATGGTTAGAGCTGATGAAGGATTTTGATATATCCTTATAGTACCATCCGGGGAAGGCCAACGTGGTCGCAGATGCTTTGAGCAGGTATCCCGTGGCCATGTGTTTGACGATGGATCGTCACCTTCTGGCAGATCTGGAGATTTTGGGCATAGAGGTGATAGTTCCTGGTTTGAGGTACAGATGTGGGGTCTCCAGGTGCAGTCAGAGCTGATAGACAGAGTCAGGGCAGCTCAGTTTGAGGATAAGGCTCTGAGAGTCATTAGGAAGCAGGTTCGGACAGGACTGTTGGATGAGTTCTCTATAGCGGGGGATGGGTCGTTGAGGCATGGTACCAGATTGTGCGTGCCGAGCGAAGGACTTCGGGAGGAGGTTCTTCAGAAGGCACACCGTTCTCAGTACTCTTTGCATCCAGGAGCCTACAAGATGTATAGAGACTTGAGACAGCATGTTTGGTGGTATGGCATGAAACGCGAGGTAGCTTAGTTCGTTTCTAGATGCTTGGTGTGCCAGCAGGTGAAGGCCGGGAGACAGAGACCCGGTGGATTGCTCCAGCCACTACCCATTCCTGAGTAGAAGTGGAAGCATATCACTATGGACTTTGTATCTGGGCTTCCGCGCTCTCTAGGAGGGAAGGATGCGATTTGGGTCATTGTTGATCGATTGACCAAATTGTTCCACTTTTTGCCTTTCAAGGTGGGTTTGTCAACGGAGAGGTTAGCCGAGATGTACGTGCGGCAAATAGTCCGATTGCACGGGGTTCCAGTGAGTATAATCTCGGATCGGGACAACCGATTCACTTTCCACTTCTGGAGGAGTTTGCAGCTTAGCTTGGGCACATCGCTCAAGTTCAGTACCGCATACCACCCCCAGGCAGACGGACAGTCGGAAAGGACGATTCAGACCCTCGAGGATATGCTATGTACCTGTGTCTTGGACTTCGGGGGATCTTGGAAGGACCACCTTCACTTGGTAGAGTTTGCTTACAACAACAGCTACCAAGCCAGTATAGAGATGTCACCTTTCGAGGCTCTATACGGACGGAGGTGCCGTACTCCCTTGTCTTGGGATGATGTCGGCGAGAGGGTTTTGCTTGGCCCTGAGATGGTAGTGGATGTTGCAGAGAAGGTCAGGGTTATCAGAGATAGACTTCGGGTGGCGCAGGATAGGCAGCGGCATTGGGCCGATAGCCACCGGAGGCCGTTGGAGTTTGAGGTATAGTTTAGATTTTTCTAGTATTTGAGGCTGATTGTGATTGTTTTAGATCAAGCTCAAAGTCTTGTGTTTTTGTTCTAGGTTGATGATCTTGTGTTCCTGCGGATTTCTCTGATGCGTGGCACGATTCGTTTTGGTGGCGGCGGGAAGCTTAGTCCACGATACATTGGACCATTCCGTATCTTGGGCAGGGTCGGTGCAGTGGCTTACCGACTGGAGTTACCGCCCGCAGTAGAGGGAGTGCACAGCGTATTCCACGTGTCACAGCTGAGACGGTACGTGACAGATCCCAATCATGTCCTGGACCACTCCGAGATCGAAGTGGGACCGACACTCAGCTATTCAGAGAAGCCGGTTGAGATCTTGGACCGAAGAGAGAAGGTGCTCTGGAACCAGGTCATTCCCTTGGTTTGCGTTGCATGGAGACACCACTCTCCAGGTGAGCCTACCTGGAAGAGGGAGGACGACATACGGGAGCGATTCCCATATCTCTTCGAGCCTTGAGGTAAAATTCTATCTTTTTCTTCTTCCTTGTTCTATTCATGATTGCTGTGTTAGTTCTCATTCAATTTCGAGGACGAATTTTTTTAAGGAGGGTAGATTTGTCACCCCCAGTTTTCAAATTCGGGGTATTTTTATCATTTTCCAAGTTTTATAATATTTAGGAATTTTATTTGATTTTATATGATTTTTAGGGATTTGTTTGATTTGGTTTGAATTTTATCCAATTCGGACTTAAGTTGGAGACCCGGGTAGCCTGGATACTAGTGGGACCCACATACTAGCTGGGCTAGGCCCACATACCATCCTAGTTAGGCTAGAAACCAATAAACCATACTCCCATGGCTTAACTAGTATTTAGAGACTTAATTAGTCGATTTAGAGTTAAACCAAAACAAACCGAACCAAACCAAACCCGAACCGAACCCAAACTAAGTCTAATGGGCTGGGGGCTTAATGGGTCTCCACCCAAACCCACTAAACCCCCCCATGGTCGGCCAAGAGGAGCCACTCCCCCTCTCTCTTTCTTCACTCCTAAGTAATCACTCTCTCTCTCTCCCTCCATTTCTTTCTTTTTCCAAGCTTCTTCTTCTTCAAAGGGATCTCCAATTAGGTGTGCTCTTAATTTTCCATTAAATTCTCCTTTGCATTTATTTCCTTCACCATAAATGAGGAGGAGATCATTCTCCACACTTTGACCATAGCTTTTAATAGGTTTCCTAAAATCTAGGTAGGGATTTGATTAGGGGTTTTTCTTTATTAGAGTGGAATATATATGTATATATTTATATGTATTTTTGTGTGTGTAGAGAGAGGTGGTGGTGGTGTATGTGTAAGAGTGGTGGTGAGAGTGTGTGTGTCTATATATATATATTTATATGTGTGTGTGGGTATGTATTTATATATATAGATATGTGTGTGTATGTATGTATTTATATATAGATATGAGTGTGTTTGTGTGTCTATATATATATATATATATATATATATATATATATATATATATATATATATATATATATATATATATAAAATATATATATATATATATATATATATATATATATATATATATATATATATATATATATATGGTTAGAGGATTATATATATATATATATATATATATATATATTTTATATATATATATATATATATTTTATATATATATATATATATATATATATATATATATATATATATATATATATATATATAGATAGATAGATATATATGTAGAGGAAGAAGAAGTAGAAGAAGATGAAGGGAATAGGAAGCAACAGCAGCTGCTGTTGGGGGGGGGATGTGGGCTGCTGCCCCCCCAAACAGCACAGCAGCAGCAACATTTGCAGTGGCAGCAGCAGCAGCAGCAGTAGATAGGAGCAGCAACGATAGCATATAGAACCCCCCTTTAACCCCTTTAAGCCCCTATATATACATACATACATAGATATATATATGTATGTATATATATATCTATATATATATATATATATATAGATATGTATGTATGTATATATATATATATATATATATATATATATATATATATATATATATATATATATATATATAGATGTATATAGAGAAAAAGGAAGAAGATTAGAAGAAGAGGGAATTAGAAGAAGAAGATTAGAAGAAAAAATAATAAGAAGAGTTAGAAGAAGAAGAATTGGAAGAATTAGGAAGAGAAGAATTAGAAGAGGAATGAGAAGAGGAATTTGGTAGGATGGTGAGTTAGAGGGTGAAATTGAGCCCCGAGTGTCAGAACGCATTGAAACATGGAGGAGACCTAGATTATATAAATTAGACTTTGCGGGTAGGCTTCCAAGTTGAAATTGGGGTTTTAGAACGACGGTATCGCACCGAACCATTGCGTATCTTGAGATATTCAAGATATCGACAATAGTCCATAAGATGGACTAGACGTCCACTCTACCTAGGAAGCTTGGTAGGTAACGAACATATAGGCTAGTATCCTACTACACTAGGAAGCACGGGTCGAAATACTAAGCGTAGGTAGGCTAACTTGGTATTTGCCTAGGCTAGAAATTTACCTTTGTAAAGGGTAAATTAAGATATTGGCCTACGACCAAGATACGAATTTCGGAGTCCAAGATAGACTTGGATATGGGTTGTAAGGGTTGGTAATGATTAGAAATAGTCGTCTAGACCTAGTCTTGACCTTGGTTGACCATGGTTGACTTTTTAGACCAAAAGTCAACTATGGGTCAACACTTTACCTAATTTATTCCCAAATTTCATTAGACTTGAACGGTTGACCAAAAGTCAATTGTTAGTCACCATTGACCTAGGATTGACCTAGGGTTGACCTAGAGTTGATCGGAGTTGACCCATTGACCAAAAGTCAACTGTAAGTCAACTTTTGACCTAGTTTGATACGGGTTGACTTCCAATGTTCTCCTATGACCAAGGTTGACCTCACTAGACTTGTCTTGACCTAGAATGACTTAATAGGATTTAATTTGATTTGACTTTACTCCCTGAACATATTATTGATACGTCTTGTTCTCTATAGGTTCTCGAGACGCTACATTGGATCTAGTTGATATATTATATCATGTTACAGGCGAGTACATTCTCTGACACTTTTCTAATTTACGATGATTGTTATAATTTATGTAATTAGTGTCGATATGCTTGTTCTCGACACATTGGTCACACGGGTTGGTATTCATGGATCCCGACATGAGATGTTATTCCTCGTTATCTTGGTATATCTTGTGCAAGCCCCTTGTAGTTCTTCTGCAGTATATAGACACCGATTCTCGAGGAGGCTTGCTCTCTTCTCGTAGAATCCCGTGTCGTAACGTGTCTTGTTTGGATCTACTCTACCAGTCGGGGGCGGAGAGTACTAGTGTATGTGTGTGGTCATTATCTGCCTTGTTTATTCTTCTAGACCTTGTGAATGTCAATCCTACACTCCACGTATGATTGGCTAGATCATTAGACCTTGTGCAGACCCAAGCCGGCCACATATCGAAGCTAGTACTCACACACCTAGATATATGATTCTTAATTCTTGTACATGCCATGATCAATTTACTTGCCTTGTTCTAGCTCTAGTTTTACAGCTTACCATGCCATGATACTCACATGTATATTCTAAGATTTCTTGTGTATACTCTCTATTTACAGTTTATAGCTTTTGTCATATCTTGTGAAATGTTGTTAGTTGATTGTACTTGTTCCATCCTGACTGGATATGTTGACAAAATATTACAGATGCTGATGAGGGGGATTGCAGTACCTACTACGGTCCGGATGACGTAGTGGGCTTAGACTTGGAGACCTTGGTCCAGCAGGGCTTAGCTCCGCTTGACGAGACTTTACCTACTGCTTAGTTAGAGTTATTTGTACTGGACCTTGTCTCCAGTTACTCTTGAGACTGTTACATTTTGGATTGTATTAGACACTTTGGACTTGGACTTGTATATTCTTTGTATTTGGACTTGACAGGTTATATTTTATCGTCATATTGTCTTTATCTTTCAGTCTTTACTTTATTATCTTAGAGTTATGATTGAGCACTCATATATTATCATTGCTTGTCCTCCGTTCAGAGTTGACCATATTCTCGACAGGTTTTTGATATTATATAAACTGTTGTTAGAGTAGAAAACCTACAGCGTTCTATGCCGTTTTTACGGTGAAGGCTGGGCGTTGTTACGTACACGTGCCCTTATAGCGGGTGCGGATCGTAACAGCCGCTTCTAGAATCACTTCTGTGTCCTGAAGCCAAGCATCTGTGGCAATAACATCTTCGCTACCAGCGAAGAATGGAGGGTTCAAGCGCTTGAAACTGTTGGCCGCGCTATTACTCTGATGACCACCTCTGGCCAGAGCATCTGCCACTGCCTGGTGCAAGACATCTCCTCGCCGATCTTGGGAAGCTAATAATGTCCTGATAAGACCCACCAAGGTCCCATCATCAGGCTCTGCAGGCTGGACAGGCTAAACTGGTGGCTCCGGATCTCCATTAGGCATGACTCTGGAGGCTACTCCTGAATGTTGGGCTTGATCTCCAGGTTGCTGCTGGCCTATAGGTGGTGCTCCGCCTTGCCGATCGATAGGACCAGGAACAATACCGCTAAAGAAGACGACATAGAAAAGAATAAGGAAGGATCAGGACAGATCAAAGATACAAGCATGTGATCAGGTCAAGATTTTAGGGATTTAGATACGAGCAGAGATCAAGGGCGAATATTGATTGAGACATCTATTTGGTAAACCCTCACACATTCTTGATTCACAAGACCTGCATGGGCCACCACTTAAACCATGTAACACCCCAGAACCAGAATAATGGAGAGCAGGGAGCGTACATAGCCAGCTACGTTTATTGAAGTACAACCTACCTCGCTATACGGTCACGGCTGTCTAGATACATGAAGGTTTAACTACAAGCCATCAGTCTCCTATGGTCATGAACAAGCCTATTGTCTCAATCTCAAGCAAGCAATAACAGTTTACAAGATGTCAGAGCACCAAATATATAATAGCAAGGCATCTCATACATTATATACTTGGATGATCATGAAGCTAGTCGTACAAAATATCAAGACTAGCAAGAGTTTGAGTCATACATGATCAACCCTAGGATTTGTCAATCATGTTATAGCCCGTAGGTAGACAGTAAATAAAGGTACAATACGAGCTAACACATGCTCGCCGGCTAAACGCCTCAAAAGAATAATTTTATATTAGAGTAAGCGAACAAAAGAAACCCACTCGTTGCCAGGGTTACGCCTGGTGGTTACCATCTGGCTGGAAGATAGGTAGATCCTCTGGAGCTGCTCCTATATTTGGCCATACAAAACCAGCTGGGTCAGACCCCAGAAAGAGCAAGTGCCACAAAGGAGGCTTCACTTAGGAACTAAAACCAGCATATCATAATAAATATTAAGGATAATTATAAAGATATTGATAATATCAGGGACCACAATAATAAATTAAGTACGAGAAAAACCATTCAAGTAGCCAGGTCAAAACCCTTCAACCAAACAAGGACCGGGGTTCTAACCCTTCACCTGAATAGAAACTCGTCTCAAATACTACTGGTAAAGTAAAACATGATGAGCTTGACATAGGGTGAAATAAGACAATAAACGAAGAGAGGATAAAGAACTGCTCCAAGAGTCAGGTTACAACCCTTAAACTAAACAAAGACCGGAGTTGTAACCCTTGTCCCTGATCTTTATTGTTAAGACAAACATATGTAATCATGTCAGGTCTCAATCTTGTAAAATAGGATGAGCATGACACGGGGTACAATAGGACAATAAATAAGGAGAGGACACTGCTCCGAGAGCCAGGTTACAATCCTTAAACCAAAGAAGGACCGGAATTGTAACCCTTCGCTTGAACAGAACTGGTACCCTGGTCATTATTGTTAAGGCAAGCATAAATAATCAGGACGATATATGATAAGATAGCTATGGGACTATTCAGATAGCCAAGTTACAACCCTTAAACCAAACAAGGACAGGGGTTGTAACCCTTCGTCTGAACAGAACTTGGTATCTCATCATTTATCGCTAAGTAAAGTACCGAAAATCGGGTCATGTTACAATCTTGTACAGGATCAGAACAAGACTAAGCTGGGCTAAATTCCATCCAATCAATCACAGCCAAAAAGTGAGTACGGCTTAATACTTTAACTAACTAGGATTATCACAGGCCTAGTCACTAGCAAGATGCAATAAGATTATGCCAACAGCCACAAGCCATGCAGACCATCCAATTATCCAGGTCGAATGTCTGTTAATAAAAGATGCAACACGTGACTGTGTGCTGGAAATGTGCCCTACTCGTCGGTAGGCTACAAGTCCGCTGGTGAGCCCAGATAACGCGATTGCCTGTAGCTGGGAAATCTCTCCATGACTACTGAATTATTCTAGTTATTAGCCTTAGTCAATTTTCAGTAGGTACCCCAGGCTGTGGTACTCAGGGATCCCCATCCTAGACATGATGCAAGACAGTACTGGCTTATTTGTGCAAACACAATCATCCACGGTGTCCAGGTCATTCATTATAGTCATGTCAGGCAAACCGTCGCAACAGTTTTCAATAATAACCACCCCATGTACTTGTCATGTCTTGTTATGTCATGTCATATCAAGTACTTGCCATGTCGTGCCATTATTAGCCCGGTCATATCAATCAATCCGTGAATTGCCAAGTCATGGGGAGTGCAAGAACATAAAGTCAACCGGGTGTGCAAAGGGCTCATGGCTCTACGTGAGTGAGCCTTTACGCTAGGCCAAGGGCCTTGAGCGTAAAGCGGCTCTACACAAGTGCGAGCAAGGGCGCACGTAGGTGATGCTTTACGCAAACTGGGCTTTACGCAAGCGAGGTTTTACGCTCGTAAGATTTTACGCAAGTATAATTCTACGCGAGAGAAATACTCGAGCAAGACTTTACGCATATGAGAGTCTGCTCGAGCCATGAGTTTTACGCGAGCACGATTTTACGCGAGCGGGAAGGCCCCGAGCGTAAAATAGAATAAGAACTCAGCGTAGAAGGGAATACGCTGGCACGTAATGCGTGTGCGTAAAAGGCTTAAAATATCACGCTGACACGTAAAACGTGGGCGTAAGGACTGAAATATTACGCTGGCACGTAAAACGTGTGCGTAAAACTTCATCTCCTTCCTATGGCCAAGACAAACGTACGTAAAGCTCATGAACTCGAGAAACTCTATCTCGGCCAAGACTTGGTGAAGTCCGGCCATCCCAAAACCAAACTTACATAAAATTAGAATGCCTACTACAAGGAACTCTTTAGTTTTTGAAAATAAGCAATTTTAGTAGATCAAAACTAAGAAGATCAAAATGTTAGAAACTTAGATCTACATAGAATGAGCCATGGAATTTGAAAATGCTAAGTACTAAAGTGGCTTAAAATCTTGTGGAGAAGAAAATTGAACAATAAAATGTGAGTTCCTCCATGAAGCAAGTTGCACTTGCCTAAACCACTCTCTGGTAGGTGAGGAGAGTAATGGTGAGGAAGAAGAAGTAATAGAGAAGAAGTAATGAGGAGAAAGAGAGAGAGAGAGAGAGAGAGAGAGAGAGAGAGAGAGTTGGGCGGCTATTGAAGGAAGGGTGAGGGGGGTCCACATGAAGAACCAAGCCAAGCTGAGCTAGCAAGTTGAACCGAACCAAGCAATCATGTAATGAGACATGCAATATACGTACACGTATACCAAATACGTAATACGAACCACGGTCGTTACAACGCACTAAACACATAGAGATTAGACATCACTTTTTGCGTGATCATCAACAACAAGGCATGATTTATTTAGAATTTATAGACACTGAACATCAGCTAGCAGACTTCTTTACCAAACCACTGGCCGAAGAGAGCTTCAACTTTCTTTGTCGTGAATTAGGAATTTTGGATGAAACGATCATTAAATAAATTGGCCTGCGTAAATAACGATTATGACATATATCTTTATGGTGACCTTGCTATGGGTACAAGCCGAAAGGGTCCTTCTGACAACAACGCGTAAAAGCCTAAGCAACACGGTGCACTAGTCTTCAGACTACCGCTAGCTGAGATCCGGCCCCTACAGCTACCCCATGGCAGTTTCATCGTAATGGTCGTTGTCATAAATCCTTATTTATTATATAGTTTAATTTCATTTATGACTTAGTTAATTCAAACTTTTAAAATTCTATTCTTTTTCATCAAAAATGAGCCATTTTCAAACATTCATGTGTTCTGTGCCCATGGAGGCAGAGTTCGGGCCGAACTCTGCCCCACACAGAGTTCAGGCCGAATGTATCCTTGGTCACAGAACCTTCAATGCTTCTCATCCACTCATTGTTTTGATCCGACGGTCTAGATTTAACCTGCTTGGCTGCTTCTAAACTCCTTAAATCCGAAAGCAAACCCTCTCTTTTCACTTTGTTCTTCTTCTACCTTCCTCCAAACACAAATTTCTTAAACCCTAACCCTAGAAACTCCACTTTTAGGGCTCTTTTTCTTTCTAAACTCAAGATCTCAAGCTTTTGGGAGGATCTCTTCTATATTTTCTCATTTGTGTGAGGTATAATTTCATATTCCTCTCTATTTCCTTTCAATTTTTTTTTCAAATTCTCCATGGCTCCAAGACTCTTTAGAAGAGGCAAGAGAAGAAGGAGTGAAGGTGCATCATCTTCCAATCCTCCTCCTCCTTTTGCTCCTCCAAATCTACTCTTTAATCCACCACAACCTCATGACCCCAACACATTCAATGAATAAAGTTTTGTATCATTGGAGGCTTCCAATGAATGGTTTGCCAATTTTCGTTCACGGAGTGCGTATACGGGTCATCCGATTAATTTCTCTATATTTTCGGCTTATGATTCATTGTTTCATGATCTTTGTTTAGATGAGTTAGTTTCTACATCATCTATTATCTATTTGAATGCTATCCAAATATTTTATTGTAATCTAACCTTTGACGACACACAAATCTATTATCGTGTCGCCGATATCGACATTAATTTTGAAGATTTTGAGCTTGCGGAATATCTCGAGATCCCAGAACCCAATTCTTGGAAGAAACTTGTCGATGCCCGCAAGTTTCAATTTCCCGATGGATCATCCCTTGAAAGCTTCAAGGATGATTTGTGTACTCCCAACACCCGTCCATGCAAGCTACGGGCTAAAATCTTAACCCGTATTTCTATGAACTTCATCGTATCATTTTCTCCACGATCTTAACCAAAGCGGGATCGACCAATGAAGTATCTTATATTGAGATCTCTGCACTTTATCATCTCCACTTTCATGTCCCTTTTAACTTTTTATGCACTATGATGGACTAGATGATTAATGCACGAAAGAGACCTCAATCTTTGGTATACGCCCTCTATTTGCTGATAATTTTTCATGTGTTTCATATTCCCCTTGATGTGTGCCAGTTTCTTCCTTCCTCTGCCTATTTTTTTAAGGTACGACGGCTTCTAGCAGCTGTTGAGTCTCCTACTGAGTTAGAGCATTCCGAGTCTGATGCTCAGGCCGATCCTCATGCTCTTGGCCAACCTGCGCCCGAGCCACCTGCTACTCTTGAGTCTATTCGAACTATACTGCTTGATAGTTTCTGCTTGGAGGACGATCGCTGGACTTAGATGGACTATTGCACCATCATACAGATGTCGGCCATCAGCAACACTCTGTATGACATCCAGTACTCCTTGGCTTCTTATCCTACGGTGTCTTACTCTATGGTACGGGACCCTTCTCACAAAGGTTATCGTACCGACGATGCCTGGGTCATGAGGTATTTGGATCTAGATGCCTCATTTGTTGATCCTCGTCGCTCTGCCAGTGACCCATCTGACTCTGCTGGACCTTCCCGTGCTTTGTGACGGTCGTGGTACATTTTATGATGCTGCTGATGCTTATGATTTCTTTTGTTTATTCACTTTGTTATTTTCATTCAGTGATTATGTAGTTGAACTCTTTGCTTAGTACTACTTTATGCTTATATGGCTTCTATTTGGATTATTTGCTAATTATCTCTTATGTTAGATTTTGAGCTTGGTTGTGTGATTGCATATTTTCTCCATAGTTATGTTTTTGTGGAGGAGCTTCTATTTCATTTTGCTAAATATCAAAGGGGGAGAATATGTGATATTTACTTAAACATTTTAGATAAATACTTGTGTGCTATGTATTGTTTGGACTAGTACTTGTGTCAGGACTTCTCTATTTACAGGGGAGCCGAAATGTCCATCTATGGGGGAGCTATATATGTGTCAAGGATGAATGTTACGATACGCAAATATCGTAATTTTGTCAATTATCAAACTGGGGGAGATTGTTGACCCAAACTGGATCGTAGTCAACCTAATCTTGAAAATTAACAAATCGATATTTGACATGATCCAACTCGACACATAAATTGTCATCAAAGCTACAAATCAGACGACTAACACATATCATGTCAGACAATCATCATCGACGACTGTTCGACGAATGCTGCTAGAACTTATAATCGAAAGTCTGTAATTTTTATATTTTTATTGAGTCTAGACTATTGTACGTTGAGTCGTACTGAGTACCTCAACCATAGACTAGATAACCAAAAGTCCCACAAACAAAAAGCCAAAGCCCAATAGCCCAATGAGCATTCTGTCTCCAAGGAGGCAGAGTTCAGGCTGAACTCTGCCCCCACACAGAGTTCAGGCCGAACTCTGTCTCCAAATTTCTAGGAGCTAATTTTTATGGATTGCTCATTGCAAGTTGTCCAACGGCTACAATTTTTGAATTTATGTGTGTGTGAAATGAAACAATGTGAATTCATAACAGTGTACAGGAAAAAGAATCAGTGAAGAGTGGACAATGGGTGTCTGTGTACTCAGGAAATTAGGAATATGTTGGCAAGAATTAATAAGCAGTGAAAGGATGTGTCAAAGTGACAGTGTTCAGGAATGGGCAACAGTGAAGGAACACTCATAACAGTGGAGGGAAAAACACACAGGATAGGTAAGGAAATTAATTCATTTATCATTCCAACAATTCCTAGGCAATACATTCAAGTTAATACTCATGTAGTTCTCAGGTTTTGGCATGTGTAGGTCATGTAAGCTAGTATTAAGAATTTACAAAACCTTATATGAAATCAGTGAGCAAACAGTGAAGAGTGGAAACACATTAACATGTTACAACTACACTAAAGTTAACAGGAAAACAGTGGCATTAGTATTGAAGTTCTCAGATATTAATGTGAACCAGTGTGACAGGAAAAGGATGTGACAGTGAGCTATATGACCCTTTCAAGGTAATACTCAGGTTTTCCTTACATTGTAAATCAATAAGAGGTAAAGACAACTCATATTTTATACCCAAATCAGTGAAATAATAAAGAAGTTCTCAGGTTTAAACACATCCCAACAGTCCTAACATGATATCAATCAATTTAAAGAACAATTGGAAATCAAAACAGTAGACAGTGTGATACAAAACTCAGGTTGACAGGAGAACAGGAAAAAGGAAGTTAACATGACCTACACTAATCCTCAAATTATACATGGCAGGAAGCCACTTCAATATCAGCCACACTGGGACACCCATTCCTGTGTGTGACAAGAATGAAACCCAGAATCAAAAGTTAAGTCTTGATCCCTCTAAAACTGATAATAGCTATAAACCAAGTTGTCAAATGTTAGGTAATTCAAAATACAAGTAACACTTAACATTAAAACAAGAAATTAGTGAGGGGGTATGCCTGAACAGTGATTCATCTCACTGATAACCCCATCAGTAAATGAATACCATCCCAGCCTAGTTCGAAACCAAAACTCCCCCCTCAATTACTAAACTACTAAGCAATCCTAATCTATCACAGATTAATAGGCATATTAGGATCCTAAATATCAATTTAAACATGATTAAAACATTCAAACTCGATGAATACACAGAGCAACACACCAAACATTAACACACAGGCTTGCACAGTCAAACGTGACCAGTGCGCATGTCCGCACGCACCCGACATGTCACCTCATGACACAAGACTTGGGAAGTGTCGTGTCAGATACTGCCCCAAGCTCCACGTCCAATGGCACGCGCCCACGTGCCCTGGGCAGCCCGCACGAGCACGCTGGTAGCAGGGAAGCTACAGTGCTCGTGCACGCGCGCCTGAACCCGTGTGTGCGTGTCCAATATCGACACGACACGACACAAAAACCACTCCAGTGTCCCAGAAACGTGTAAGCGAGAACAAAACAATGATTCCTATTCAAACACAAAATCGAAATTGATACAAAATGCTCATTGAGGCATTTTGTCAAACACCTAGGACTAGTGATTGATACGTGTCCAGAACGGACACGAAACTACTGGCACTCGACACAAAAGCTATCCAGACCTTAGGGGGACCCTTAGGGCTTCCTATTGGTGAAGACAAAATAGAAATCCATGGAGGAATGGGGAAGTTACCTCTTGAAGAATAATGGGTAAAAAATCCCCAAATTGAATGATTTCCACAACCAACCAAATCTCACAAATTGTTGTTTCCCTGCAAATAACCATTACCAACAGTAAGAGAATTGATTTTAGGTCCTAAAGAAATTGGTTTGGGGAAGAAAGGATTTAAAATAGATTTTTAATGAATTTCTAAAGATGGAAGCTCACCTCTTCTTCTTGAAATGGATTCCTATGGAAAGGAGGCTAGCCCTAGAATTTAGGAGGGGTTTTATAGTGGGGGAATCCCTAGGTTGGCCGGATAAAATGTTAGGGTTAGGGTTTAGGCACTTGACTAATGGGCTTTGGGCTTAGTTACATGAGCTATGGTTTAATTGATTAATAAAGACTCTAAGTCATAAGTCATGGCTTATGGCTTTCTAATTTCTATAGCTAAATAGGTTCTAATGACCTAACCATAGATTAGGCTAGGTTAGACTAGAGTCACAAATTCTAACCAAGCTCAAACTAACTAGGGTTAGCTCCTAGGTTGGTCTACATGGGTCCAAACTTGCCAAAATCAATCTAGTCCAAACAATTCCAAAATAATTCCTAAAAATTTCCAAAATTCAATAAATTCTATTAAATCTAAATAATAATTAATAATCCTAAATAATTTTTAAAATTACAAAAATGACTAAAATATCCCTCAGTCTGGAAATAAACACTAGCAAGACACCAAATCATAAGTCATGAATTTAAATAGTTTAAAAATAATTAAAAATCACTAAAAAATCATAACATGAAATAAATACCCTTAAATAATAATTATAATTACAAAATTTTAAAATTACCCTCTTCTGAAAAACTGGGTGTTACAATATGCTACGGACATGCGTCCTGGACTTTGGAGGTTCCTGGGAGGATCATCTTCATTTGGTGGAGTTTGCTTACAACAATAGTTTCCAGGCTAGCATTGAGATGTCACCTTTCGAGGCTCTGTACGGGCGTAGGTACTGTACACCCTTATCTTGGGATGATGTTGGTGGGCGAGCTTTACTGGGGCTAGAGATGGTTGTTGATGCAGCCGAAAAGGTGAAGCTCATCAGGGACAAACTTCGCATGGCGCAGGACAGACATCGGCACTGGGCCGATAGCCACCGAAGGCCGTTGGAGTTTGAGGTACAGATTAGAGTAGGATTAGATTTAGGTTTGTTTGTTTGTGATTTTTGATCATATTTGTTTATTATAATTAATTGAGACCTTGCTTGTGATTAGGTCGGAGACCAGGTTTTCTTGAGGATATCTCCGACTCGTGGTACGATACGTTTTGGTGGAGACGGGAAGCTTAGCCCGCGCTTTATCGGCCCTTTCGTTATCAGCGGGAGAGTCGGTGACGTTGCTTATAGGCTAGACTTGCCGCCTGTGCTAGTAGGGGTCCACAACGTATTTCATGTATCACAGTTCAGATGGTACGTGGCTGACCCTAGCCATATTCTCGATTATTCAGAGATAGAGGTTGGGCCTTCTCTCAGCTATCCAGAGCAGCCAGTGGAGATTCTGGATCGACGGGAGAAGGTTCTAAGGAACCAGGTGATACCTTTGGTACGTGTCGCATGGAGGCATCATTCTCTAGGAGAGTCTACCTGGAAGCAGGAGGATGAGATGCACGAGCGCTACCCTTATCTGTTTGGACCGTGAGGTATACTTTCTATCCTTCTCATCAGTTGTATTTCGTCTTTCAATTTCGAGGACAAAATTCTTTTAAGGAGGGTAGATTTGTCACTACCACATTTCTAGTTTGAGGATACTCTTGATATTTTTGGGGTAATTTAAATTTATTAGAATTTATTTGAATTTATGGGATTTTTTGGATTTATTTTGGAATTGTTTGGACTAGGTTGACTTTGACTAATGTTGACCTTTGTAGACCAACCTAGGAGCTAACCCTAGTTAGTATGGACTTGGTTAGGTTATATGACTCTAGTCTAACCTAGCCTAATCCTTTGTTTGGTCATTAGACTCTAATTAGCAATAGGAATTAGAAAGTCATAAGTCATGGCTTATGATTTAGAACTTTTGTTAAATCAAATCAAACCATAGCCTTGCATGGAATCATAACATAACCTAGTTGGATCCTTGTGTATTGACTGGGGGTACGGGAGAGTAGAAGTGGACATGTGAATAATATACCAGTAGTATCTTATCAGAATTATTTCGTAGTGTCTTATCAGAATCATCCCATGCCATTTACATGTCCATGTTGTACTCTGACTCACTAGTCACATGTTAGTTCTCTATTTATAGTAGATATTTCTATTACAGCTTTCTCTCTCTATTTACATACTGCACTTCTTTCAGTACTTGTATCTTACTTTACTGCATGATTATATTTTCTAACCTGCTATGAACTGTTGAGATGTACTGTGCTCGCTCCTGTCCTGACTGGACCTGTTGAAATATTACAGAGGACGAGGAGGAGGCCTGTCTGGACACTTTCTACCGGGCAGCTTTAGATGACACCTGCGAGCAGGACCCTCGGGAGGACCCAGCTCTAGCTGAGGACATCACCCCGATTGCCTAGACTAGATTAGTTAGGCTTATCTTCTTTTATGTAGTCTTGAGACATGTTTTAGCTAGACTTTATTCTGTTCTGAGTTGTATATATTCTTTCATTCTGTATCTGAGACCATGTACCTCTGGATATTTGCTGGGATTATCTTAGACTACTTTATCATCTATTTGTTTCCTTGAGTTCTATTTCATATCGTGCTATCTCTTCCTTAGTTGTGATTGAGTTTATTACTGCTATGTCACCCCTATTCGGGGAGTATAAACTGTTTAGAGATATATTGCTAGATGTATGTTGACCTAGGACAGCGTTCTACCGCCGACACTGCGGCGTAGGCTGGACGTACCCACGTCTCGTACCCTTACTCTAGGGTACGGGTCGTGACACTGAAGCCTTCCACTACCGGTGGATCTTTGCTATAGTGCAGTGCATATATCTGAGTCTTCTTGAGATATCTCATAACCTGTTTCATAGCTTTCCACTCAATGCCTGGGTTACTCGTGAAATGACTCAGCATTCCCACGGCGAAAGTTATGTCAAGCCTTGTGGCAGTAGTAGCATACATCAAACTCTCGATTACACTTGCATACTCCAGCTGCCTGATACTTTCCCTTGAATTAGGCTTCAGCTTCAGATCACACCTGTACGGCGTATCGATCTCTGGAAGATCCTGATACCCGTAACGAGTGATCATCTTTTCAACATAATGAGAATGTGACAACGCTAGTCCAGTGTCTGTCCGGATGATTTTGATCCCTAAGATCACAGCAGCTTCCCCCAAGTCTTTTATACTGAACTTGCTCGAGATGAACTTCTTTGTCTTCGTGACACAGCCCATATCCGTACCTAGGATAAGCATGTCGTCCACGTATAGACAAACTATCGTACCTCTTTTATCAGTAAACTTTGTCTAAACACACTTGTCCGTCTCTCTGACCATGTAGCTATTTGACTTTATAACTTTGTCAAATTTCTCATGCCACATCTTGGAAGCCTGTTTAAGACCGTACAAGGATTTCACCAACTTGAAGACTTTGTTTTCAAGACCCTTGATGATAAATCCCTCTGGTTGTTGCATGTAAATCTCTTCGGTCAGCTCCCCATTTAGGAAAGCCGTTTTCACATCCATCGGATGTATAACTGTAGAAGCATGGAAAAGGACCAGAAAAGCCCATGTGGCTCAAAACAGAAGATGCCTATGTGGCTCAAAACAGAAGGAGCCTCATACGGCTCAGGAATCTATCAGAGCCTCATGCGGCTCAGAACCTCTTCAATAGCCTTATGCGGCTCAGGAAAGAAGCACGTGACCCTATGTAGCTTGCCTTTACAGCTGGCCATAAAGTGACTGCTCTCATTAAATGCTCTGACATAAAGAGGTAACTCTGACATTAAATCTGAAATGATGAACTTTGACATGACGGCGTATTCCTCGGGAAACGAAAAAAAATATCCTATGCAGCTGGCACGATTCACCTACTACAAAGCTCCCTATACAGCTGCTACCACCCCATGCGGCTGATGCTCTCATGCGGCTTGGAGGGTGAAGACCCTCGTCATGCGGCTCCAATCCTAAGAAGTCACCCCATGCGGCCGATATTCTCACACGGCTCGGATCGTGGGGATCATCTCCATGCGGTTCAAATATTAAGAGGCTATGTCCATACAGCCTTGACACATGGCTAGTCCTATGCGGCTCAATTGGAAACAACTCCCATGCGGCTCAGATTTTGGAGGCTACACCTATACGGCTGCCATCTTCATGTGGTTCAAAACCTAAGAAGCTACCCTCATGCGGCTGTGGCTTGCAGTTATGACACGTGGCAGAAGATCAGTTTCCTATGCGGCACTAAATCAATCAAGAGTTATCAACAAATCCCAACAACCAGATTTAGTGCAATCACAATTATTACTCAGATCAAATCAGATTTGTTGATTGGACACGTGGTAAGAGATCCGTGCTTGTCATGACGAATTACGAAGATTCATTGCAATCAGCATTAATTGACCATACAGATTTGGCACAATCAAGAATCAATTGCCCAGATGTAATGTAATAAAGATTAATGGCCTAGATGATTGGCCGTCGACTTTTTAAGGGGTAATCATTGTAAACCCTAATGATGACACCCCACTCCTATAAATAGCAAGGTGCCATTCCCTTGTAAAAAGATCTCCCGATCAAAAAACAGAAAAAAATATAGCAATGTGCCATTCCCTTGCAAAAGAGATCCTCTCCATCCGGCTGGACACACAAAGAGACAAAGGCATGCACAGAAGAGTCTTCCCATCTTGAGAGCAGTTCTTTACCGGAGCCAAGGCTACGTCTGATCGTCCGAGGAGTAAGGCCGAGCGGCCGTCGCTTTCTCGAGCCTCTATCATCACCCCCCAGAATCAAAACTAAACAATCGTACTTAGATTGCTGTACCTAGGTTTTCGTTCCTAGGCTTTCTTTGTACGAACGAGTTTGTATTATGAAGTAAAAGTCCAGTCCTCCCATATATATTGTTCTGTTCTTTTATAATCAATGGCAAACACGATGGCGACTATGCTGGAGACTAACTTCTCCACGGCTGAGGAGTTGGTGACGCAATCAGACGCAACCAAACTTGGCTCCACTCAACAGATGCAAGTCGTCCGGTTCGACTGGCAGGCGTTTGAAGAATTGCTCTCCGACGGAAGAGCTGGCCCGGTCCAGTGGCGAGCCTACACAAAGAAGGCCCGCTGGGAGTGGAGACACAAAAATTTTGCTCCTCCCCAAGCTCTCGAAGAAGTACTCTCTGTTGTCCGAGACAGCGGAGAAGTCTCGCTTGCGGCCCCACTTCAGACCATAGAGGACCCTGCTGTCCCCAAGTTCGACAGAAGAAAACATTATGATGCTGGACTTACAGGGGCAAGAAGAAACTCTATGCAGTCCAAGCCGCATAAGGACGCCAGCCGCATGGAAGCTCATACGACCGCAATTGCCAACCGTATGGAGAGAACTCATGCGGCCACAAACGTCAGCCGCATGCAGGCAGCCTGTACGACCATTACACCTAGCCGCTTACAGAAGGTTCATGCGGCCAAAAAGAATAGCCGCACGCCGACAGCCTGTACGGCCACGACTCCTAGCCGCATACAGAAAGGTCATGCGGCCACACATACCAGCCGCATACAGACAGCCTGCACGGCCACCGATCCCAGCCGCATACCATCTCTCCCATGCAGCTCACGGTCAGTCTTTGACCGCCTCTCATACGGGGCTGACCACGAAGGCTCTTTAGAGCATATGCCAGACTCTGTTGTAACCCGCTTGGACTCTTCCTACTATGCAATCTCAAGTGCTAGAAGAAAGAAACCTCAGGCAGCGCGGCCTCGACGAGCTAAGTCGGCTTTTCTAACTTCTGACTATCAGGGCGTCCCGCTGACTATTGTGCGAGCCCCTGATGGAAAGTTGTATAAAACTATCCGTGTTCAGCCCCCGACAGCCGACGAACATAATAGTCATCGAAAATCTCCCAATAACAATCATGGGCAAGTAATCGTACGACCTCCACATCAGGGAGCAGGCAGGAGACCGACACGCTCGTGTGCTCAAAAATCCTAGACTCATATATCGGGTGACTTGCGCAACGTGGTCCTTCACAAGCGCAATGAAAGAGACGGAGATTTGATATGCAAAGAGTCCTGTCGAGGACATCAATGCACCCAAGTCATAGTTAACTGCTGCTGCAACAAGGCAGCAGCACAAAAAGATCAGTGGTCCGTCTTCCAAAGGCTGCAACGCCCAAGCTCAGAAGACGAGGCACTTCTCGTCGCCTCTTGCAATTATGCTCTGAAGATTTCTGGCAGCGAAAGTGGGAAGAAAACAAATGTCTCAAGCCCAAAAATTTCAACCGGCATAACCAAGAAAATTTCTTCTAAATGGTTGTCTACCACCGTTGTACGAGGAGTTTACCAAGGTACCCGCTCAAAGACAAAATCTACCATATTGGAAGATTCGTCCACATCTATGGGAGACACCGGAGCCAGGGGTAGCATTCCTCAAAACATCCACAACAACCCGGTGTTCCAAGAAGATAGTCCGGGGGAAATGGTTCACCCAATAGATACAGCATATCCCGACGTCCCCGAGGACGTCCACAATTCTCAAGACAAGGCAAGCTCTGAAGCTGGGGGTACCACTCTTTCTGAGTCCGAACCAGAGAAGAACATTCCCACATATCCTGACGACTTCTCTGTACGAGGGTACGACTCAGAGGGTACGTCCTTTACCGTTTCTTCTATCTCTCATCATATAAGGACGGTATTTATGACGGACAGCAACCAAGAGGGTCCCAGTGATCGCCACCGCATCGACACCCTGGAGGCCATACTGCATGCTCTGGTTAAATCCGTGGACGAGATCAAAGCGGCCCTTCCAACTCTGCAAGGAAGGACGCCTGGCCAAACAAGCTTGGGTCCCGCGGTCAATGTGGACTCGAACTTAGCTGCACCAAATCCGGGCGATAATCCTCCTGAAATATAGGCCCCCACCATTGTAGACGAGGCCAGAAAGGAAAGAAGAGATGTCCAGGAGCTCCGGGCCATGTTCCAAGCCCGAAAAATAGGCCAGTACCTCAGGACACGACAACCGTATCCTACTGCATGGAGAGATGTCCCCTTTCCACCAAAATATAAACCATTCCTCATTAATCCCTATGACGGAAAGACATTTGCAAGCAGGTACATTACCTACTTCAAAGTCACAACCGACCATCTGTCCTATGATGACGCCATCCTTACGCGGTTGTTCATCGGAGCCTTGGAAGGGGTCGCCTTCGACTGGTACGGCAACATGTCGGACAATTGCATCCACTCCTTCACCGGCTTCAAACGCATGTTCTAGAGAGGTTCTATGAAGTTGGATAAGACTTGACAATGTCCACTCTCATGGACGTTGTTCAGGGAGAAAAAGAGCTAACAAGAAACTATATCGAGCGGTTTCGCCAAACCGCGATGAAGCTACCTTCCGGCAACCCTGATTCCTCCTTGATAGAAATTTGCCAAAAGAGACTGCTTCCCACAATCAGCCTCTGGATGGGCGAAAGTCAATTCAAGGATTGTAAGGCGTTCATCATTAGTACCACTAGCGTAGAGGACAAGGTGAAGAAAGCCCGCCAACAGGGATTGCACATCTCGGAAGGAGAAGACAAGGGCAAATGCCCTAACGTCAACAACAACAACGATGGTAATTCCACCAGCAACCGAGAAAACAAGGGCAAGCAGCCTATGGTGGCCGACATTGCCCCAATGTCCGAATTAACGCCGGCAGAAAAGCAGTAGCCTCTGTAACACCCAGTTTTCTAAAATAAGGGTAATTTTGAAATTTTGTATTTTAATTTATTAAATATGATATTTATTTAATAATATGATTTTTGGTAATTTTTAATCATTTTTAAACTATTTAAATCATGACTTATGATTTTGGTGTATTGACTAGTGTAGCCTTAGACTGTTGACATAGAGCCTAGTCATTGTGATTAGGATGTTTGATTAGTACATTTTAGCCTAGAGGATATTTTGGTCATTTTAGGATTTATTGGAATTTTTGGGAATTTTTAGAATTTATTTTGGAATTGTTTGATTGAAGGTTGACTAGGTTGAATTTGACTAGCTTTGACTTTGTGACCTTACCCTAGTTAAGTTGGACTTGACTAGATATGAGATCCTAGGTTAAGTTAGGTCAACCATACTCTAGTTAGTGGAAACAATTAAGGATATTGAGTTTTGAATAGAAAGATTTGACCACAAGCCATGACTTGTGACTTTTAAGTCATTTGTTTAATAACTAGGCCCAAAGCCCAAGACAACTTTCAAAACCCTAAGCCCTAGGCTAAGTGGCCAGCCACCATATCCTCCTTGGGAACACCACCCTATTAATACTCTCTTAGTTTAGGGTTGCCTCTTTCTTAGGAAAGCTCAAGTCTAGAAGGAAAGGTTTGTTCCTATTCAATAAATCCCTAAAATTCCATTCCTCTTCCTTTTCCATTCAAATCTTTTCTATTAGATCCTAATCTATCTATTCTTGCTGTCATTAATAATCCATTTCAGTTTGTGGTGATATTGGTGGATTGGGACATCAAGAGGAGAGCCTTTGAATAGGAATTTTTCTTGAAGGTTCAAGCTTAGGTAAATTCCTCATCCCTCCATGAAAATTTGTTTTGTCTTCATCATTAGGGAGCCCTAGGAGTCCCCTAAGCATCAGTATAGGTTTTGTGTCGGGTATCCTAAGTTTCGTGTCCATTTGGACACGTATTATGACTGTAGTATAGGTGTTTGTCGAAATGCCACTGAGGGCATTTCGATTTTATTCATGCAATATTTTTGAATGGAAAATCGTAATTAGGTATTGCTTACATGTTCCTGTTGGTTTCGTATCAATTTGGTGTCGTGTCGAGCTGTTTTGGACACGTGACACGCGGTCGTGCACACGCGCGCGCAGGGACTGTGCGTGCCCTGCCACTCGGGCATGATTGCGACACGGACACGCCACCCCGACACTTGGGATTTGACACACAGCATGGGGCCGACACTGACACGGGGCTCCCCAAGATTCAGGGCCCCACGTGTCGTGTCGGACACGCACGAACACGTGCACTGATTCGTGCACTGTTTCAGTCGGCTGTTACTTGAGCGCTGACACGCGCATCTCGTGTCGCGTACACGCGACGAGGACACGAGACAGGGTGTCCTATCTCTAGACCTAGCCTAGATGAACACGTAGACACAATCTCGTGGGTCGTGTCGCTTTGTGTCGTGCACACGATCGAGGAGAACACGTGCACGCTGATTTCTAAATACTGTGTCCTGTGTTGCTGTTTTGGATTTTTTATTGATTGGACACGTTTGTGTCCACTTTTGTGGACACAAACACATCACTTAGCACAAGTGCAACATGTTTATGTGTTACCAACCAATAGTTCATCATTTAATTTGATTTTGATTGATCAATCCTCATTTCCTAAATTCCTGATACAGTGTATCTTTTTCCTGAAAATCTCAGTTTTGAAACATGGACTTTGTCACCTGTTTTAATCTATTTAATACTGCTAAATTTTGGTTTTGAGTCCCTAAATGTGTTTCCCTATAGGTTTACTAACTGTGTGTCGATTTCTGGGTGATTTGGTGGTGTGTGGGAATCAAGAGGAGGATTTTAAGAAAACTGGAATGTAGCTTTCAGAGATTTAGTTTAGTTTTCAGTTTTGATTTGTTTTGATTTTCCCTTCCTCTATATTTGCTGTGCTTTTGTTCTTTTTTTCTGTTCAGTCCAACACAGTATTCACCCACACAGACACATGTGATTTCTGTCACTCATATTCACTCACACCCTCAGTTTTAGTTCATCTCAGTCTTAGATATGCCACTAAACTTGCAATGACAGCCTCACATATCCATAGCAACCCCAATCTAGTTCCCTTAACTGTCACTTCACTGTCTCATTCCCTTGATTCACCTATATGGTATTAACTTAGTTAGAATGTTGTTTTCAGTTTCCCCTAATTGATTGAACTGTGGGCTGATTTGGGGTTCAATAGAAACCCATGAGTTGATTTCTCCTTTTGTCTATTTATGTTGAAACCTGAGTTTGAACCTCAGTTTTCAACCTGAGATTTATTGAGTATTTGTACTGTTTTGGGTTTTCTTCAATAACTGAGAATAAGAATGAAGGGGAAACTGCCATTTAATTTTTTATGTAAACCTGAATTTAATTGATGCTTGTTATCCTTTCTCTCCTTCCTAATTTGATATTAAAAACCTGTTTATGTTGTGGCTGTCACCTAGCTTGGTTGACATATGAGATTGATAAGGGGTGAAACCTGAGTTTGGGTTATGATTGGTTTGAGAGTTATCTCATTTAGATATCCTAGGAAGTTTACCTATATGCTTGTGAGGATTTATAGAGAGAGTGGAGTGTGTGGGTGGTCTTGATAAGGGGGAGGGGACTACCTGCTGCAACAGCAGCTCAAACAGTAGCAGTAGCAGGGCCAACATCCAGTCCCCTTTAGCTCAACATCCAGTACCCATAGTCCCCTAAAACCTGTCATGGATAGTCCCATTTCAGCCTTGTAGCAGCCCAAACCATGCCACATTCAGTCCCTATGGGTGAGTGGGATTAGTGTGTGTTGTGGCCTTGTATAAGAGTGTGAGTGTGAGTATAGATTTGGGTGTAGAGCGAACCAAAACCATTGTGAGCCTGTGTTTATATATGTGTGAATATATAGGTATTTGTGTGTGTGTCAGTGAGCCTATATACATATATTTTGTGTGTGTGAGTTCATATTTCTAAACCTATAGGAAAGAGCCTATATGTATATGTGATATTGTATATGTGTGGTATTTATGAAGAGCCTATATACTAATATGTATATTCTATACTATAGTTGTGTAGGCTATGTTATATAGCATAGCCATATCAATATGTGTGATATTTTGTTATAGGTAATTTTGTCTTGTGATTATGATTTATGGTTGGTCTTAGGCATGGTATTGCCTTGGCCTATGGCCTAGTCTTTTAGCCTATGGTTGTGTTTGCTTAGCTAGTGGGCCTAGGTTTGACTTGTGTAGTTTTGTTAGACCTAGAATGGACTAGTTAGACTAGTTTAGACTTGTTAGACCTAGTTGGACCATAGTTGACCTAGTTTGACTTCCAGGGTTGACCAGAGTTGACCAAGAGTTGACTTTGGCCTAGTTTGACCTAGTTTCATGTAGAGTGCATAGTAGAGCTTCATTTTATCATTTTAGACTTGTTGTGACTTGTACTGTTCTATAGGAGACATACACCACTCCTCGGACAGTATATTCTCTTCAGACACTCAGGATATCAGGCGAGTACATTCTCTGACCGTTTTATACTTGTATGGATTTACATTCTTGCTCTAGATTACTGTACTTGATGCTGACACCACTGTTATCACGGATTGGTACTATATGGATCTTCTTTTGAGATGTTATCTCCTTGTATTCACTAAATATATATTATGACGTGCGTTTTACTTCCATATTGTATTTATTGAATACCCATATCCTTGTATACTCATTGTGCATATTGTACTCTCATTATCACATGAGCCCCAGGAATAGACCATTGTACATTATTGTATAACATTGTACATCCATTGTATAATATTGTACACCATTGTATAAGATAACGTAACTGGAGTAGATCCTTGTGTATTGATTGTGGAGGGGGAGTAGAATTGGTTATGTACTCAAATCCTATTGTACAACATTGTATAACTATTGTATATGTCTATTGTACACCCACGTACAATGGAGTTACCGTTGCATTCTCCTAGCCCGTTTACATAACCAGATTGTACTCTAAAATCACATGTTCCTTACAGTTCTTACTTATCGTATTTAGATATTTCCTGTTATCAAATCTCTACTGTTTTTCATATATCTTCTTCTTTCAGCGTTTCATGTACTTTACTCTATTGCATGCTTTATATTTCCTAACTCGATATGAACTGCGTGAGATGTTTTGTGCTCGCTCCCGTCCTGACTGGACCTGTTAAAAATATTACAGAGGATGAGGAGGAGGCCAGCATAGACACCAACTATGGGACAGCTGTAGATGACATGTGTGACCCAGATTTTCAGCCTGATCCACTAGCTTAGAGACTGAGGCTCCCTACTCTAGGTTTTACTATTTCTGTCTTCTGAGATCTGATTGTATATATTCTTTCATTTTCAGTATTAGAGACTTGTATTTGAGTTAGATGTTCTGTTTTGTATGGCAGCAGACACTTAGTCTCTCTCTCTGATTGTATCATGTGGATCTTTTATTCCAGTATCTATCTATCTTTTATTTTCATCATTCTGCCTTAGATGTGATTGAGACTGTATATCGTTATGTCACCTCCATTCGGAGTGTATATACTGTACAGGTACCTTTATATTGTTAGATGATTGACCTAGGACAGCGTTCTACCGCCGATACTGCGGCGTAGGCTGGGCGTTGTTACGTTCTCGTACCCTCACAGTGGGTGCGGGTCGTGACAGCCTCATATGACCTACTCCTTCGAGGATGGCCATGTTAAATCCATCTTAGACATGCTCATCCAAGGAGGACGAATTCAGCTCCCTCCTCCCAGGCGTGAGCCTCGTCCTACAGATATGGAGAGTCCCAAGTACTGTCATTACCATCACTATGTTCACCATGCTACAGAAGACTACTATCAGCAGAAGCGATACATCCAACATCTCATCGATTCTAAGGCCCTGGCCATTGATTTCGAAGAGGTGATCGTGGCAGCCAACATGGTGTCAGTACAATTTGGTAGCTTCGCTCCGACAAAGACTCAAGACGGAGTAGTACCTGTCCCTCTAGCAAGGATGGAGGTGGCTAACCTTCCACCTCTCCGAGACCAGGCTGCTGGTCTAGTGTCCCTTACCACATCACGAGGGAAGATCATATGGGTCCATCCGGACTTGGTACCTGAGGTGACTCAGTCCGCACCCCCATCCACCAGCAAGAAGAAGAATGGAAAAGTTAAATCATGTCGCACGATCTCGACATAGGTCGAAGAAGATACTGCTGTTGTTACCCGCTCTGGCGCACTAACCCAACCTCCACCGGGTAACTCGGCTGAAGATCATCAGCCGACAGCTGCTGATGCTCCAGGACCTCCGCAGCCTTCGACGACCGACCAGCCTAGGCCGAAGGAGACTCGCTTCGACAAAACTCTCCGAAGAGAGACGCCTCATGGGCTAGAGAGACCATACAACTTTGACATCCTGGCACAATTGGCCAACACACCGGCCAAATTATCGCTATACGAGCTCCTGAGACTCTCCAAGGATGTCCGCGTCGTACTAAGCGAAGCACTCCAGAATGTCGACGCATACTTGGCTCAGTCCAATCTCACCGGGGAGGACTCGTCGGCAGATCTCCAGGACAGCGCTTGCACAGGGTTAATGCCGAACATTGTCTTCGTTCCGCAGGATATGCTTATCAAGACCAACCTGCACGATCGCCCTCTGTATTATACTGGGTACATTAACGATATCAAGGTCGATCGGATGCATATTGACCCCAGGTCCTCCATAAGCATCATCCCAAAGGGCCTACTACACCATCTGCACATCCCAATGCATCGCCTAACGTCGACAAGCACCGCCATCAGCGGTTTCAATTCGGGCAGGAGCTACCCGATTGGAAAGATTCGCCTAAAGTGCTAAATCGGCGACCTTCTGTCAGAAGTAACTTGTTATGTCATAGATACGGACACTTCCTGCAATATTCTCCTGGGGCGTCCTTGGATACACGATTACATGATCGTGCCTTCCACACTGCACCGGTGCTTCAAGTACGTCGACAAGCACGGCCTCATCAGGACAGAATTTGTCGACATCGATCCCTTTGAATGGGTCGATTCCTACTACTCAGATTTATGCTTGTACGAGAAGTCGAAAAAGCATCTTGCCGAAGGAGATACTCAAGCACAAACTGTGGCAGCATCTGGATCAGAAAAACCTCTGACGATCCACCTCCAAGCCCGCAAGCCTGGCATAACTGCGCCCCTTACAGCCACTCTGCGTAAGGATGCAATTAGCCTCTCTGTACAGGTAGAACAGATGATAATCTGACTGCCAAGGTCTGGCCAAGCGCCAAGACCCACAACAGAACCACTGACAATCAGGCTATCTAAAACTAACTAGCAACAAGCAGAGGAGCTCAATCCCTGTGTCAAGCCAATGATAATTCGTCTTTCCGGAATGAATCGGCAACCGAACACTAAGCCAGGGACTGCTAGCCAGCCAACAACTCTCCGCTCAGCACCAAGCACCAAACTGGGGGTAGCTTGTACGCCGACGACTCCACGTTCTGCTCCACCCATAGAGCCCCTGATAATCAAGCTGCCCAAGTCATCCTCTCAGTCTGTATTTACACAGAGGGTAGCTGAAGAAGAGTCAGAGCTGGCCAATTGTGTGCCTGCTTACACCGACGTTCCATTCGCAGACGATGTAATTCCACTAGAAAAGATACCTTATTTCATCAATAAAGGGCTATATTTGAATTACCTCGAACTTAATAAGCTTTGTACAATGTATGCTATGGAACACGGTATAGGCACTCACCTGCACACACAAGTGACAAATGTCTACACCGCAAACCAACTTACTCCAGTGGAAGACACTTATTGCATAATCGAGGGAGGGGATTACCAAATCATCTTCGGCCGAAAGAATGATCCACAGTCCTTCAAGATAGAAAAAGTTGAGCTCAAACCAGAAACCGAAAGATTGCCCCTTTATCTGTATAGTTCCCAATCCAAGTAACTTATGTAAAAACAAGGATATGATCTGGGAACTACACCAGGCTTAAACTACGACACTGGACGGCGGTTACCCTTACAATTGCCGATCCCGGCTGGGAAACCATGAGATTACTACAACAAAACCAGACGTGTGCTAGGTTATGTCACACCCGTGACGACACTTGAAAGCTCAGATGAAGAATATGATTGGCACTCACACTCAACCAGATCACCCACTTCCGATTCAGATATCAGCATCGGAGACATCCTCAGGCAAGTCTGGTCCGTCAATATGGCACTTGCCGATGCCTACGAAGAAGATGAAGACATTTCCGAACTTCTTGAGCTAGAGCCATGGGCAAAACAACTAGATGCGCCGTGGGAGAAGCGATTCGAACAAAGAGAGCCTCCCACCGAGGATGAGGTGGTACAAGTTGATCTCGATGATGAATCCTCTCCAAAGCCCATCTTCATCAACAAGAATCTGACCGACGAAGAGTGAGAATCACTACTACAACTCGTCAGAGAATATATCGACGTGTTCGCCTGGAGCTACGAAGATATACCAGGACTGAACCCCGAGATTGTACTTCACAAACTCAACATCCGTCTGGACGCAAAACCAGTCAAGCAACAGTAATGTCGGTTCCGTCCTGACGTCATGAATGCCATCGAAGCCGAGGTAAACAAACTGATAGCCAGCGGCTTCATCCGTGAGGAACAGCATCCCGACTTGGTCACCAACATAGTACCAGTCCTCAAGGAAAGTGGAAAGATTCGAATCTTCATCGACTTTCGTAATCTGAATGAGGCGTGTCCTAAGGATGAGTTTCCTCTCCCTATCACAGACATCATGATCGATAACACCTGCGGCTTTGAGCGTATGTCATTCATGGATGGTTTCTTAGGGTACAACCAAATCAAGATGTTCCCTGACGACGAAAAGCATACATCATTCCGAACACCAATTGGCACATACTGCTACACAGTTATGCCTTTCGGTGTAAAGAACGCTGGCGCCACCTACCAAAGAGCTATGAGCATAATCTTTAGAGACCACTTACGCAAAATAGTGAAATGCTACGTCGACGACATTGCCGTCAAAAGTCGCTCTAAGGAAGATCATCTGCATGATCTGAGGATAGTGTTCGACCTGATACGAGCACACAAGTTAAAAATAAATTCTACAAAATCTTTCTTGGGCATATCCAGCGGAAAGTTCTTGGGTTTCATTATTACCTCCCAGTGTATCCATGTAGACCCTGAGAAGAAGAGGGAAATCATGGAGATGGGTCCCCCGAGAAATCTCCGTGAACTCCGAGGCCTTCAAGGGAGGCTAGCCTACATCAGAAGGTTTATCTCCAACCTCTCCGGACGATGTTAGCCATTCACCCACCTCATGAAGAAGGGAGTTTCATTCGTATGGGATGAAGAATGCCAAAGAATATCTGACGAACCCTCCAGTTCTGGTAGCCCCGATTGCTGGAAGACCATTCTTGCTCTATGTACGAGCGATGGAACAATCTTCTACTGCTCTGCTAGCATAAAACAATGAGGCAGGACATGAACAGGCTATATATTACCTCAGTCGAATGATGATGGGGCCGGAGCATCGATACACTGCCGTAGAGAAAGAGTGCCTTGCTTTGGCTTTCGCCATTCAGAAGACGCGACACTACGTTATGGGACAAACCATCTATGTCATATCAAGAGTCAACCCCCTCAAGGTCCTCATGACTAAACCAGGTGCACTCAGCTCTCGCCTCGCTACTTAGGCGATATTACTGTCCTCCTACTACATGATCTTCGTTCCGCAAAAGGCTGTTAAAGGTCAAGCTCTGGCAGACTTTTTAGCAGCTCATCCAGGTTCGGAGTCAACCAAAATAGATGAAGAGATTCCAGACGAGGTCGCTAATTCAAATATGGCCTCCCATGATACCTTATGGCGAATGTTCTTCGATAGCGCTTCTAGAACCAGGCCCAAGGGCAACGTCATCGCTGGAGTCGGAGTAGTGCTGATTTCTTCCACCGGGCTGGTGATCAATCGAGCTTATTCCCTCACGGAGCCCTGTTCAAACAATGTGGCCGAGTACAATGCTTTGGTCATTTGTCTCCGACTTACAAAAGAGCTGGGGGTAGAGCACCTTGAAGCATACGGCGATTCGCAGCTAATCGGCAACCAGATCCGGGGCTCATACGAAGTTTGCCATGAGGACATGATCTTCTACCACTAAATAACGATCGACATCATTTCGTCCCTGGAGGGGTTCTTCATAGAGTATGTTTTCAGGCTCCAAAATATTGAAGCCGATGCCCTAGCAGGTCTTGCCGCTTCCTTAGCAGTTCCGAATCATGCTCATTATCTGGTTGACATCATAGGCCGTAAGTTGGTCTATCCCAGGAATAATATTCAGTATGCCGAGAGCTACTCTGCTCAGACAATCGAGAAGCACCAGACTGGAGACAACCGTTCATTGACTTCGTAGTCTGCAACATCCTGCCGGAGAATCCGAAGGAAGCCACTTCTATTAGAAGACGTTCCCTCAGATTCTTCTACGATACAGAGACAAAAATGCTATATCGACGATCATACGATGGATTACTGCTTCGATGTCTGTCAAATATAGAAGCCAAAGAAGCCGTGCGTGAAGCTCACGATGGCATATGTGGGGCCCATCAGCCTGGCCCAAAACTATAAGATCGCCTTCGCCGAATGGGCTACTACTGGCCCACGATGGTTGCCAACGCAATAGACTATGTACGAAAATGCAAAGCCTGTCAAGTCCACGCAGATTTTATCCACCAGCCATCCGAGTTTCTACACCCGACGGTGGCATCCTGGCCCTTCGAAGTATGGGGAATGGATATCATCGGTCCGATCACTCCGCCTTCGTCCCGAGGACATCGCTTCATACTCGTAATCACAGATTACTTCTCCAAATGGGCGAAGACTATTCCACTAGCAGAAGTGAAGACTCCAGACGTGATCAGCTTTCTCAAGCATCACGTCATCTATCGCTTTGGACTGCCCCGAAGGATCATCCATGATAATGGTCCACAGTTCGCAAGCCACGCCTTCTATCAGTTTTGCGACAAACACCGCATCCAGAATATTGCTTCAACACCATACAACCCAGTGGCTAATGGTCTCGCTGAAGCATTCAACAAAACAATCATCATGCTCCTTAAGAAGTTCGTGTCATCAAACAAATGCGACTGGAATAAAAAACTCGGTGAATGCTTATGGACGTACCGTACCATAGTACGGACTGCCACCGAGAACATACCATTCTCTCTAGTATACAAAAGTGAGACAATTCTCACACTGGAGACTCAAATCCCCTCACTCTGTGTTGCTCTCACATACAGATTGACGACGGAAGATGTCACGCCCCAGTGTCGAAATACGGAGACGGACTAGTCCAGCTACTCCATATGAGGTACGTAACGTCATACGGCGATCGTAGCTGTCGAGAGACGAGGGGGTACATGCTACAATCAAGTCTCCTATGGTCCCACAGAGTTCTATGTCTCAATCAATCAAGTCAAATCAGCAATTAAATGAACATTAAAGATAAAGCAGTAAGGCGTCCCTGACGCTTCATCAAAATGATCATGAGAGACTAGCTTTATAATTTAGCTATCTCAGAGAGTCAGGAGTACAAAATTATACACAGCTGCAGTCTGTTTAATTACAATTATGTACTGACACAAAATATCAAGTAATCCGGCTAACAGGTGCTGGTGGCTAAACGCCGTAAAAGTATAAGTAGGAGTGGTGGAGAAGAAACCCACTCGAGTCCCCGAACCGCCATGCTCCTAGTATGCACCATGGATGTCAGGGAGGAAGATCGTGTCCTCTGGCTCTGCTACGAGATCTGGCCAAACAAAAACCAGCGGGGTCAGCTCCGAATAGCAAGTACCACCAAAGGGGCACAAGAGTTAAGATTAAAAACCCAGCTAATAGAATAACTGATAATAGTAATACTTATGCTACTATTATAGGGTGGCGCAACATCTTCGAGCCCACATGGCACCCTTACAACCAAACAAGGACAAAAGGTGCCGCATGGAGTCAGGACGTGTCGTACTCTATAACTTTCACATAAGTTTAAAAGGTATAAACATTAAAGTCTCCTGATCGTGACTTCGGTCGATAGCCTATCGCAGCACAATAACCAACCCAACAATCAAATAAGAACAAGGGTTGGATCATGTACCATGATAGACCATGTTCCTCAGTCATTCACAGAAGTAGCACCCCACAACCAAAATAAGTCTTCCGTTCATAACTTCGGTCCACAGCCTGTCCTAGTACGAAAACCAACCCAACAATCAAACAAGAACATGGGTTGGATCACGTACTATGACAGTCCGCTTCCCTCAGTTATTTACGGAAGGTAATAGGATACAAGCAAGTCATTTTTACGGCCAATCAAGTCTACGAGTTTCTAGTGGGACGAGGTTATCCTCGCGTCATGTTATTAGAAAATCCTCAGATCGTATCCTTCCAGCAAGGCTATCCCACCCAGGGGTTCGCGTAGATAGGTATGATTGAGCACAGGTTCCCCGTAAGGCCACCTTACTAAAACATATAATATATAGCTGGAATTAATCGGATACAGTCATCCACTCGTTGCAGATGACACAGTATCCGTGGAGACCAGCCGACGCGTCGAGACAATATCTCAAAGCGGCTGGTGTAACACGATCTCGGGATTTTGCCCTCCCCATGCATCTAGTATGTTTAGTTGCCTAATTTAACCCTAGGTGAAATCTGGGACTCATATGCTGTGGCCTGCATGATTATCCTCCTAAAGTCGTACTTTAGTATGAGTACCCCAAAGAGGATCCATGTTAATCAGTATGTCAACATGTGCTACCCTCCTTGGTGTAATGCATCATTACAAATACGCCACGTGGAGTTACGAGTCATTTGTCGAGCATGAACAAGAACTGGAACATTCAGGTACATGTATCAGGTAGGAACACTTTGTTCTCCGGGGTCACATTAGTGCTTATATCATGCTCGGGACAAAAGGCATAATATCTGATAAAATATCAAATAACGTACGCACAAAGCACGCACGCTCAAGGGGAGCTGCGTGAAAAGTCACGCAGGCTCACTCAAGACAACATGCGTGAAAAGTCACGCAGAGAGAGAGCTGCGTGAAAAGTCACGCAGGCTCACTCAAGGCAGCGTGCGTGAAAAGTCACGCAGAGAGAGAGCTGCGTGAAAAGTCACGCAAGCTCAAGAGAAGAGCTGCGTGAAAAGTCACGCAAGCTCAAGGGAAGAGCTGCGTGAAAAGTCACGCAGGCTCAAGGGAAGAGCTGCGTGAAAAGTCACGCAGGCTCAAGGGAAGAGCTGCGTGAAAAGTCACGCAAGCTCAAGGGAAGAGCTGCGTGAAAAGTCACGCTGGCTCAAGGGAAGAGCTGCGTGAAAAGTTACGCAAGCTCATGGGAAGAGCTGCGTGAAAAGTCACGCAAGCTCAAGGGAAGAGCTGCGTGAAAAGTCACGCAACCTCAAGGGAAGAGCTGCGTGAAAAGTCACGCAAGCTCAAGGGAAGACACACTTCCAACAAGAAGCGTGCTCAAACAGGAGCACACTGCTCACTGTCTTCTCCAAACAGTAAGAACACCATGGTTAATCCTAAACTTCAAAACGTCACAAATTGGCCATCCGAACTCCAAATCCGGATTTCCAAAGTTCCATCTTGGGTGAAATGGAATTCTCTTCCACATAGAAGCATCAAAACCCACAAAACCGCAACAAAAAAAGATCAAAACCATGGAAATCCGAAAATAGTTAAAACTTAGATCTACAAAATCAAAGCTTCAAAATGGAAATTTCCAAGTTCTAAACTAGTATAGATTGAGGAGAAGAACATGTTTTGGCAAATAGTTTTGTAAGAAATCTTTAACAAAATTTATGGATCCTTCTCTTGAGCAAGTTGGTACTTGCCTTGGTTGGTGGAGGAAGTAAATGAGAGGAAGTAAATAAGGAGAGAGAGAGAGAGATGAGTATTATATAGAATCTTGGACCCATGGGTTCATGATGAACCAAAGGGTTCATGATGAACCATGGGTGAACCAAGAATAGGTTACCCAAATGAGCCAAAACTGTAGGCCCAAATACAGAAAAATAAATTAGGGAATAATATTTTGTCGAATATTTTTGGGACATGCATGAAGAAATACTGCATAATAAATATCGTATAAATTCAAGGTAAATATAATTTATCGGTTTACGTATTAATATACGTATTCCAGAATTGGGGAGTGACATCTCTACCCTTCTTAGAAAAGTTTCGTCCTCGGAATTCCAGCCAAGACAGGATAGTGAAATCAGGGCAAGCAAGGCATAATCATATACAAGTTAACTATCATAGCAGTTAATATCATACATCACAAAGTGCAAAATAAGCATGTATAGATAAGCATGGAATCGTGTCGATAAAGTGCAAAAATATACCTTATTAGTCAAACAAATACGGATACCGAGATCTGATCTCGTCCTCGCATCTCCCAGGTTGACTCTCCCGAGGAGTGATGGTTCCAAGAAACACGGACAAGGCTTATCGTCCGATTCTTGAGTACCTTCTCTCGCCGATCTAAAATAGATACGGGTTGTTCCTCGTAAGTTAGGTCGGTACCAATGACTAACTCAGAATGATCGAGGACATGACTCGGATCCGGGACATACCCACGCAATTGGGACACATAAAACACATCATGTATGCCAGTCAACGAAGGCGGAAGGGCAAGTCGATAAGCCACATCACCTACCCGAGCGAGAATCTTAAAAGGACTAACGTATCTTGGACTAAGCTTTCTCCGGGTTCCAAATCTGATGATACCCCGAGTAGGCGAAATCCGCAGAAACACTTGGTCGCCAACTCTAAACTCTAGAGGCCTACGATGCTGATCTGCCCAATGACGATGTCGGTCCTGTGCAACTCGAAGGCGCTCTCTGACCAATTTAACTATCTCTACAGTCTGTATGATCATCTCTGGTCCCAACAACTTCCGTTCTCCGACGTCGTCCCATGCCAAAGGGGACCTGCACTTCCTTCCGTACAATGCTTCGAACGGGGCCATCTGAATGCTAGCCTGATAGCTGTTGTTATAGGAGAACTCCACTAGATGAAGGCGATTCTCCCAAGATCTGCCAAAATCTAAGGTACACGCCCGTAGCATATCTTCTAACGTCTGAATGGTTCTTTCTGATTGCCCGTCAGTTTGTAGATGATAAGCAGTACAGAATCTTAACTTGGTTCCCAAACTTTGGTGTAAGCTCCGCCAAAAATAGAAAGTAAACTGCATATCCCGATCTGATACTATACTAACTGGAACACCGTGCTACCTTACTATCTGCTTCATGTACATTTTTGCTAACTTCTCAGTAGTCTGTCCAACTCGGAAGGAAAGGAAATGAGCGACCTTCGTGAGTCGATCTACTATTACCCAGACTGCATTCTTACCAGTCGGGGATCTAGGTAAACTGGTCACAAAATCCATTGTGATGTGCTCCCATTTCTATTCTGGGATAGGAAGCGGCTGTAGCAACCCTGCTGGTCTCTGCTGCTCGGCTTTCACCTGCTGACATACCAGACACTTGGATACAAATCTCGCTATCTCTCTTTTCATGCCATTCCACCAAAAGAACTGCCTGATATCTCGATACATCTTCGTTCCTCCTGGATGAATAGAGTAAATAGAACTATGAGCTTCAGACATAACTTCTTGCCGAAGGTCTCCACTCGGTACACAGAGTCTGTTTCCAAACCTGAGGGTACCATCTTCATGAATCACTAACTCCTTCCTGCGGCCTGATTCACACTCCGACCGTAACTTCTGAATCTGTGGATCTTCTGCTTGTGCTGCCTTTATCCTGTCTACTAAGGTTGACTGAATCTGCATACTGGTCATTCTTCCTATATCCCTTGGCAAAACTACTTCGATTCCCATACTCTGAAGGTCTTCTAAAATATGCTTATGCGAGGTCAAGAATAAGGCACTGTCTCTCCTACTCAGTGCATCTGCAACTATATTCGCCTTGTCTGGATGATACTGAAGATCTAAATCAAAATCCTTCAGCAGTTCCAACCATCTTCTTTGCCTCATGTTCAAATCTCGCTGCGTGAATACGTATTTCAAACTCTTATGATCAGTATAGATCTCTACCCGATCCCCGTATAAATAATGCCTCCACAACTTGAGTGAAAATACCACAGCTGCTAACTCCAAATCGTGAGTCGGGTAATTCTTCTCATGGTCTCGAAGTTGTCGAGACGCATATGCTATCACCTTTCCGTGCTGCATTAATATACGTCCAAGACCCTTCCCAGATGCGTCACAATATACTGTAAAGCCTCCCGCTCCTACTGGAAGCGTTAAGATCGGGGCTGAGATCAATCTCTTCTTCAATTCTTCAAATGATGCCTGACAGCTAGCTGACCAAACAAACTCTACGTCCTTGTGCGTTAAACGCGTTAAGGGTGCAAAGATCTTGGCAAAGTCCGCCACGAACCTTCTGTAGTAACCAGCTAATCCTAAGAAACTCCGTACTTCTGCAACCGTTCTTGGGACTGGCCAATGCTCTACGGTCTCAATCTTCTTCGGATCCACTGACAATCCTGCCCCAGAAATTACATGCCCCAGGAACGAAATGTGATCTAACCAGAATTCACACTTGTCGAGCTTCGCATAAAGTTGATGCTCCCTCAATATCTGTAAGACAATCCTAAGATGTTTCTTATGCTCCTCTTTACTGCTGGAATAGACAAGAATGTCATCTATGAACACCACCACAAATTTATCCAAATACGGCAGAAAGATGCGGTTCATTAAATCCATGAATACTGCGGGGGCGTTGGTTAGTCCAAAGGGCATTACTAAAAACTCATAATGCCCATATCTAGATCTAAATGCTGTCTTCGGTATGTCTTGCTCCCGGACTTTTACTTGATAGTATCCCGACCGAAGATCGATATTGGAAAAGACACTGGCCTTGCTCAACTGGTCAAACAGGTCATCAATCCTTGGTAGTGGGTACTTATTCTTCACTGTTACTGCATTCAGCTTGCGGTAGTCAATGCACATCCTCGTCGACCCATCCTTCTTGGAAACTAGAATCACTGGCGCGGCCCAGGGCGATTTACTGTCTCGGATGAATCCCTTAGACTTCAACTCTTCTTCATGTTGATACAACTTATCCTGTTCTGACGGCGACATTCTGTAAACTCTGTCTGCAATAGGCCTCGTTCCAGGGTTCAACTCAATGCTAAATTCTACCTCTCTGACTGGAGGTATCCCTGGGAGCTCATCAGGGAAGACGTCGAGAAATTCTTCGACCACTCTCGGAATCTGTCCTGGCTCTGACACTGCTGCTGAGATGACGCCTCCGGCCTGACTCTTCAAGGTTCGAGTAAAGATGAACTGCTCCATCCCAGGAACGCTGAATATGACCCTACCTCCTCTACAATCAATTGCCGCATGACTATCTCTCAACCAGTCCATGCCAAGAAAGACATCAAAATTCCTCATAGGGAATTCAATCAATGATGCGGGCAGTAAATGCCCACACACCTCCACCGGACATGAAAAGTGCACTCTGCTAACTTCTACGAGCCCATTGCAGTTGAGTATATCTATCCTCTCCGGCAATGCCTCAAACTCTAATCCAATCTGTGTAGCATATTGTGCAGAGATGAATGAATGAGTAGCACCTGAATCAAATAATGCTACAGCGGAAGATGAGGTGACAAGAATTTTACCTGCCACTACGTCACTAGACGCTAGAGCCTCTCCTAAGGATAAGGTGAGAGCCTGTCCCTGGCCCCGCTGAGCTCCTTGTTGCGGCCTTCCTCGACCATGCTGTTGCTGCCTCTGAGGGCCTTCGGCTTCCTGTGCCTGGCGGAACATCTGAGCCTGCGTTGGCAGACGCTGGGCTAGGGGCCTTACTGCTAATACTGGCCCTCCACTCGGGGTTGCCACTGGAGCTGGCAATGCTGGAAACTGCTGAGCTGGCCCTCCTAGCCTCTGCATCATAGGACAAGTGGAAATACGGTGGTCTGCACGACCGTACCTCAAACATAAGCCATTTGCTGACCGACACACCTCCCTCGTGTGCCCTGCCTTCCCACAGAAGGTACAGCCCTGGGGTGCTCCCTGATGCTGCTGCTGGTTCCTCGGCTGATGATGCCGAACTGGCACTGTATTAGTTGACACGGCCGTCCTTCGCGGCGCTCCTGCATCATGAATACGTACACCGGGTGCTGATGCCGACGTCCGCTGCATTGCTCTTTCTTCAACCTGGAAATGAGATCTCTTCTGACCTCCTGTCCTCGATGCCAACCTCTGCTGGGTAAGCTCGTGCCTCCGAGCGGCCGTCAAAACAGCGTCAAACGTCAAGTAGTCGTATCCTTCCACAAGCTGTAATAGTTCCAAATGAAGTCCCTGCTGGAACCTCATAGCTTTCTCTGGCTCCGTTGCCACCATTGCTGGTGCGAAACGGCACAATCTGCAGAACTCTGCTGCATACCCATCTACGGTCTTGCCTGCTTGCTTGAGACTGATAAACTTCTGCTGGAGCTCATATCGAGCTACTACGCCAAAATACTTGGCCTTGAATCTTTCACTGAAGGTGGTCCAACGAACAGGGCGTCTTATACCAACTTCTTCTGATGCCCACCAGTCGCGGGCAAGATCCTGAAGTACTAATTTGACCTGATCAACCTTCTCATCATCTGGAACCTTGGCTGCCACAAGAATGGCTTCAATATCTTGAATCCATGCATCCGCAGTGATGGCATCCTCCGTGCCAGCAAAATACCTCGGGTTCAAGCGACGGAACCTTCCTGATGCTCCCGAGTCAACCCCGGCACTCCTCTCAAGAGCTAACTGAATCCCTTGGTTCAGCAACACGTTCTGCTCCTGCTGCCGAGTCTGTTGCTGTTGGTTAGTGACAAGAAACCCCTGGATGATCTCCAGGAGTGCTACGGCGTCTGGTACTACCGTCGCTGCTGGTGCTGCAGGAGTTTTAATAACCTGCGGCTGCACTGCCTCTGGTTCAACTTCTGCTCCTGTCCGCCCTGGGGAAGGTTCTCTCTCCTGCTGGTGCCCAGTCGAGCTATGCTCTCGCTGCTCTTCCTCTTAGGCCTCACCCGCTACTGAGAATGAAGCACCCCTATAGAGAAAGATATAAGATTATCAAGTCCGAACGAGGAAGATTTCGAGGATGCATGTCAGGTTAGAGATCAAGGCAAGGACAGAGAATTCGAAACAGAATTTCAAGGGGAACAAGTTTTGATTGAGACTCCTAATAATTTTGCAATACCCCACAAGTCTGAAAAATAGACCTGCATGGGCCACCACTAAAACCTTGTCACGCTCCAGTACCGAAATACGGAGACGGACTAGGCCAGCTACTCTATATGAGGTACGTAACGTTATACGGCGATCGTGGCTGTCGAGAGACGAGGGGGTACATGCTACAATCAAGTCTCCTATGGTCCCACAGAGTTCTATGTCTCAATCAATCAAGTCAAATCAGCAATTAAATGAACATTAAAGATAAAGCAGTAAGGCGTCCCTGACGCTTCATCAAAATGATCATGAGAGACTAGCTTTATAATTTAGCTATCTCAGAGAGTCAGGAGTACAAAATTATACACAGCTGTAGTCTGTTTAATTACAATTATGTACTGACACAAAATATCAAGTAATCCGGCTAACAGGTGCCGGTGGCTAAACGCCGTAAAAGTATAAGCAGGAGTGGTGGAGAAGAAACCCACTCGAGTCCCCGAACCGCCATGCTCCTAGTATGTACCATGGATGTCAGGGAGGAAGATCGTGTCCTCTGGCTCTGCTACGAGATCTGGCCAAACAAAAACCAGCGGGGTCAGCCCCGAATAGCAAGTACCGCCAAAGGGGCACAAGAGTTAAGATTAAAAACCCAGCTAATAGAATAACTGATAATAGTAATACTTATGCTACTATTATAGGGTGGCGCAACATCTTCGAGCCCACATGGCACCCTTACAACCAAACAAGGACAAAAGGTGCTGCATGGAGTCGGGACGTGTCGTACTCTATAACTTTCACATAAGTTTAAAAGGTATAAACATTAAAGTCTCCTGATCGTGACTTCGGTCGATAGCCTATCGCAGCACAATAACCAACCCAACAATCAAACAAGAACATAGGTTGGATCATGTACCATGATAGACCATATTCCTCAGTCATTCACAGAAGTAGCACCCTACAACCAGAATAAGTCTTCCATTCATAACTTCGATCCACAGCCTGTCCTAGTACGAAAACCAACCCAACAATCAAACAAGAACATGGGTTGGATCACGTACCATGATAGTCCGCTTTCCTCAGTTATTCACGGAAGGTAATAGGATACAAGCAAGTCGTTTTCACGGCCAATCAAGTCTACGAGTTTCTAGTGGGACGAGGTTATCCTCGCGTCATGATATTAGAAAATCCTCAGATCGTATCCTTCCAGCAAGGCTAGCCCACCCAGGGGTTCGCGTAGACAGGTATGATTGAGCACAGGTTTCTCGTAAGGCCACTTTGCTAAAATATATAATATATAGCAGGAATTAATCGGATACAGTCATCCACTCGTTGCAGATGACACAGTATCCGTGGAGACCAGCCGGCGCGTCGAGACAATATCTCAAGGCGGCTGGTGTAACACGATCTTGGGATTTTGCCCTCCCCATGCATCTAGTATGTTTAGTTGCCTAATTTAACCCTAGGTGAAATCTGGGACTCACATGCTATGGCCTGCATGATTATCCTCCTAAAGTCGTACTTTAGTACGAGTACCTCAAAGAGGATCCATGTCAATCAGTATGTCAACATGTGCTACCCTCCTTGGTGTAATGCATCATTGCAAATACGCCACATGGAGTTACGAGTCATTTGTCGAGCATGAATAAGAACTGGAACATTCAGGTACATGTATCAGGTAGAAACACTTTGTTCTTCGGGGTCACATTAGTGCTTATATCATGCTCGGGACAAAAGGCGTAAGGATATAAATTGGGCATATAATATCTGATAAAATATCAAATAACGTATGCACAAAGCACGCACGCTCAAGGGGAGCTGCGTGAAAAGTCACGCAGGCTCACTCAAGGCAGCGTGCGTGAAAAGTCACGCAGAGAGACAGCTGCGTGAAAAGTCACGCAGGCTCACTAAAGGCAGCGTGCGTGAAAAGTCACGCAGAGAGAGCTGCGTGAAAAGTCATGCAAGCTCAAGGGAAGAGCTGCGTGAAAAGTCACGCAAGGTCAAGGGAAGTGCTGCGTGAAAAGTCATACAGGCTCAAGGGAAGAGCTGCGTGAAAAGTCACGCAAGCTCAAGGGAAGAGCTGCGTGAAAAGTCACGCTGGCTCAAGGGAAGAGCTGCGTGAAAAGTCATGCAGGCTCAAGGGAAGAGCTGCGTGAAAAGTCACGCAAGCTCAAGGAAAGAGCTGCGTGAAAAGTCACGCAAGCTCAAGGGAAGAGCTGCGTGAAAAGTCACGCAAGCTCAAGGAAAGAGCTGCGTGAAAAGTCATGCAAGCTCAAGGGAAGACACACTTCCAACAGGAAGCGTGCTCAAACAGGAGCACACTGCTCACTGTCTTCTCCAAACAGCAAGAACACCATGGTTAATCCCAAACTTCAAAACGTCACAAATTGGCCATCCGAACTCCAAATTCGGATTTCCAAAGTTCCATCTTGGGTGAAATGGAATTCTCTTCCACATAGAAGCATCAAAACCCACAAAACCCCAACGAAAATAGATCAAAACCATGGAAATCCGAAAATGGTTAAAACTTAGATCTACAAAATCAAAGCTTCAAAATGGAAATTTCCAAGTTCTAAACTAGTATAGATTGAGGAGAAGAACATATTTTGGCAAATAGTTTTGTAAGAAATCTTTAACAAAATTTATGGATCCTTCTCTTGAGCAAGTTGGTACTTGCCTTGGTTGGTGGAGGAAGTAAATGAGAGGAGAGAGAGAGATGAGTTATTATATAGAATCTTGGACCCATGGGTTCATGATGAACCAAAGGGTTCATGATGAACCATGGGTGAATCAAGAATAGGTTACCCAAATGAGCCAAAACTGTAGGCCCAAATGCAGAAAAATAAATTAGGGAATAATATTTTGTCGAATATTTTTGGAAAATGCATGAAGAAATACTGCATAATAAATATCGTATAAATTTAAGGTAAATATAATTTATCGGTTTACGTATTAAAATACGTATTCCAGGATTGGGGAGTGACAGAAGACAATCACCATCGCAGACTACAAGAATTGGAGGCCCTAGATGAGAAGCGCCTACTAGCTCAACAAAGAATCGAGCTATACCAGGCACGTATCTCCGGAGACTTCAACAAGAAGGTTAATATCAGAACATTCCAAGTGGGCGACCTCGTTCTGGCAGTTCGGAGGCCGATGGTTATGACTCACAAAACTGCCGGCAAGTTCCAGCCAAAGTGGGAAGGCCCGTTCATCATTGATGCTTTATTCTCCAATGGAGCTTACCGCCTCACAAAACAAAATGGAGACTTGTGCATGTTGCCCATCAACGACAAGTTTCTAAGGAAGTATTAAGTCTGAAACGACATCCTCCAATGATGAGTTACGTACCCACTAGTACCGCTGAACTCACATCCTGACTTCAAATCTTCCACGATGATGAGTTACATACCCGCTGGTACTGCTGAACTCACATCCTGACTTTGAATCTTCCATAATGATGAGTTACGTACCTACTGGTACTACTGAACTCGCATCTCGACTACAAATCTGCCACAGTGATGAGTTACGTACCCTCTGGTACCGCTGAACTCGCATCCCGAAAATAAATCTTCCGAAGCAATGAGTTACGTACCCCCTGGTACCGCTGAACTCATATTCCGACTCCAGATCTCTAGATTATCGAGTCATGTACCCGCAGGTACCACTGAACTTATATTCTGGTCCCAAATCTCCCTGATTGTTGAGCTACGCACCCACAAGTACCGCTGAACTCACATCATGGCCACTACAGATGAATCTATATCGCATCTTTTAGATAGTAAGTCATGTATGACTATACATATAAACTTTCTTCCTAAAAGAGCTCCCTCCTTATGATCCAATACCCGCACTCTCTGTGCACAAAAAGGGTAACAGATCCACAAATTCTTTGAAACAACCACGTCGATGTTACCTCTGAGTTGTTTTCCTTCCATAAAAAACAAACCGCCCCTCACATAGAACTTCCATGTCCTCATTACCTATGAGTTGTTCTATATTCCCTTCATGGAGCCCCCTCTTGCCATGTCCTCACTACCTCTGAGTGGGAAGGCTCCATCGAAGAAACCCTCATATTTACCACGTCCTCATTATCTCTGAGTATGTATGTTGGTTCTCTCTCGACCTATCATCCATACCAAAAAACAACCAGGGTACGCCAAGGATAAAAGGCCCACAAATGTCCTCTGTTGACCACAAATATCTACTGTTGACCCCAAATGCTGTACTAAGTTTCATAGTACATGCCCCTCACTTCTCATCATGCCCCGGGGGCCCAGCTGTCCCATGGCATTCTTTCTCCCGATACCAGGAACGTCCATAGCCACTTGACTGTGGATTTGTTCCAAAATATCCCCATCAACTTGTTATTTGTACCTAAAACCAAGATATGCCAAGGGTAACAAGTCCACAAACAGTTCCCAATGGGGTAAATACTACAAACAGAATAAGCAGTACAAATATAGGGTAGAATAAAGCATACTTTTTTATTTGAAGGGCAAAAGTACTACAGGTTCTGGGGACCACGTCCCACTCAAGAAAGGAAAGCAACAAAAACAAAAAAGAACGAAAAAGCCGACTATTGTTCGGCGATACATAATGCCCTGAGACGGTCCCTCAACAAGGCAGTCGACCGCTCAAATCGCTGTTTGGCCCGACGCTCGGCCTCCTGAGTCAGTAGCGCCGCATCTTCCAAGGGCGCATGAGCCCGCCAGCCCTCCTCAAACTTCTTCAGAGCGCGTTCCAGGTTAGCAGAAGCTCTGGAAACCCTTTCGGCATCCTGAATAATCAGCTCTTTGTCCACATAGGAAGCTTCAAGCTCAGACTCCAGGAAGGCCCGCTTCTTCTGAAGCTCAAGAATCTGCTCCCTTGTATCGATTACTTCCTGGGAGGCGACCGCCTTCCGAGCCCTGCAAACCTCGCTCCGGTGGCTCAGCTGGTCGTACAGGAGAGACAGGTCGCCAAGGTCCTTTATTACAACTGGCTTAGATGTACCTTACGCGAGCCTTATCTTCTCCAAGGCGGTAGTGAGGAACCCCTGCTCCTGATCAATTACTGTAGACAAATCTGTTTGTCGCAGCACTTGAAACTGGGCCACAAGCTGATCAGCCTCCAACAGTTTGGGCTCCAGAAGCGCAACTATCGCTGCCCCGCCGGGAAGAGTTTTGAGAATGTCAATGTGGCCTTGGGCGCATTGTCGGGCCAAGAAGAAAGGGGTCCTTCGTTCCACAGCAAATTCTACTCCTCTTTTCAAATGGCGGTAGAAACTATCAACCACATCCTGCGACGCCACATCCAGAACTTCAGTAGAGGACGGTGTCAAAGGAAGTGTTGCTGGTAGTATCAAAGAAGACGTAACAGAACTTGTCACCCCTGCCACAAGAGAAATAAATTCTGAGCGAAAGGACGCTTGAACAGCGGCCAACTCCTCCTCCGCGGCCCGAACAATCTGGATACTCGGTAAGGCTGAGAGGTCAACCCCCAAAGTCGTATTAGCAGAGGAAGCTGCAGGGACCATTGCTCCCTGTCCAGGCCGTGCCGCCATATGACCTCCCGAACTCGATCCGACGGGAGGCCCCTCAAGATAAGTCGGGAGAGGAGGGGGACGCTCCCTTCCACCAAATCCCCGCTGGCAGAGCCTACCTTAACAATGCCCGTCATCGGCACTGAAAGGGTAGGACCTGTATGTCCAGAGCAACCATCAATCAACGTAACCCGAAGGATGTGATGATAGAGCGAATGGGCCTCCTCATTAGTCAAAATGTGGCTTATCTTACTAGAGAAGGGTTGTGGAGGCTGAGGTTCGCTCACAACCGCCAAAGTCCCCTCACCAGTACCCTCCAAGCCGAATTCAGTTGGCTCTTCTGTCCCGGTCGTCCCAGAAGGAGGTACGACTGGATCAGCGTCACCTTGATAAAATTTAGCAGTTTTGGGGACAGGTTCATCGGAGCCCCCGTCGTCTCGAGTTACGACCTCAGCAACCTGAGATCCCTCAGCCGCAATCGAGAGAGCCCCGGCAGAAATAATCCCGTCGCACATGTCACTGATCAAAGTGTTCAGGGCTGGATCGACTTCAGAAACGGTGGCCGGTTTGCGAGATTCCTCCCCTTCTGACGCCTACGAGAGGAAAGGAAAATGATTAAGGTCAAAGTTCAAGAGAAAGGAAGAACTGAATAAAGATGGTAGTAACTCGATTTACCTTCGAAATGGGGTCGGCGTCCTTGCTTCTCTCCTTTATAGTTAACTTGCGACGTCTGGTCGTAGCCCATTTTCGGGAGTAAGGAATACTGCCAACAGGGGAAATTTGCCTGCTACATTTTCGTGCAGGATCAGGTGCAACAGGCGGCTGATCCGCCACCATCTCATCTGACATAATAGGCGACTGATCCGCCACAACATCTTCCACCGGAAGGGAAGAGTTATCTGCATCATGCTCATCATTTTCTTTGTCCGCAGTGGTGGACTCTGAGTCAGGCATGGGAACTGTGTTCGCCTTCCTCTTCCTCTTCTTAGACCCCTTGGGCTTCTCTTCCAAGCCAGTACCCACGATAAAACTGGTACTCGGGTCGAAATTAACGGAAGGCTTGCTCGCCGTAACATGGTATAAAGCTGCCATATACAAAATCTTCCCTGGCACCTCACCAACAGGGACTAAAAAGGTGGTTCGGGAATGAACCGTATCGTAATAATGCCATGCCCTGATACCATCCAGGACACTTTCTTCAAAGCCCATACAAGAGCTGGGACTGTCAAAGAATAGCTTGCTATACCCGAACTGGCAGGAAAACCTGCTAGGCAAGTAGAGCTCCAAGTAGACGTTGTTACGATTACAATATACCAGGTGTGCAGGGCGGATATTATGCAGCCAAAGGAGAATTTTTTCTGGTAGGAGGAGAGGGGGTTCGGTACCATCAACATGTGCGCTCCTCACTTCTTCAACAGTAAAACGAGGTACAGACACAAAAAAGTTGTACCCGTCCACTCTTGCCAGCGCTCTCCGACAGGCTGGCATGGTGTTGTATTCCCAGGACTGATGGTAGAATTAGAAAATGAAAGCGTCGTCAGCCATGACGCCATTATCTGCTCCAGGCCTCATTAAAGACCGGCAGTACATTAACAGCCATTCCATTAGATAATGGTATGGCAGCTCTACGTGCTCAAAATCCATCGCCGTGTCACGGGCGATGACCTTGGATGAAAAGGCGCGAAGGCGCCATGGTGTATGCTGCACACCATGGCCGAAAGTAGGGCCAATTTAACCCTAAAAACCAGCTTTACGGTAGAAAGGATAAAGTGGCGCATGATCCTCTCAATAGAACCCGCCCCTCCGGAGACTACGCAGCTCCGCAGCCATACCATCAGAAATCCTGCAAAGAGCGCCTTCTCTGACAGCTGCCGAGTACCATGATAAAAATAACTAAATGAGTCAGTCTTACTCCCAAAGGTGTCGCCTGTGGACCTCGATCTCTTGGCAGCTGACACCAAATGTTCTACCTCCTCATGAGTCTGAAGATCTCGGGAAGAAACCCGGCCTGAGGTGCCGAGTGTGAATAGGTATGTGACCCAGGTGGTGGTTTGAGGAGCACTCCCTTCCGAGCTACCGTCTTTCTTGATAGCCGTCTGATGACAAGTACTGTAGTGACATAATAATTCCTGATACACGGCAACAAAGCCCGGGAACTGCCGATCCAAATCTTTGAGTTCTTCGCTCGTAGGGGTGTACACTTCAAAGACGTCGTCCCCCCAGGGCAGCTTGGAGACAACGTACATCTTGTGGAGAGCAAGTCCCAGCTCCCCTCCGGGCACGAAGAAGGTACCCGTCCTCCGGTTGTACATCTCCAAGAGAGCCATGAACAACGGTTTATTTATGGGTAGAACAGGACAAGTGCCTCGAATGGCTTGGTAAAGGCCGATCTCACGCAGGAAAGCCTCATACTTCCACAAAATCTACGTGGTCAAGTTAGCCCACGTAGGGATAGGGTTTATCTAGTTCACCAATGCCAACCGGCCAACGGAATAAGACCCTTTCCGAACAAGCTGGTTCAGGAAGGTATCAGCTTGGGTGAACGTGAAATTGGGACCCGTTACGTTTATGAAGGTACCCGGAGCAAGTCCTATCACATACCGACTGACCAGTTCCCTTCCCGAATATGCTGACCCCAAGTTCCTATTGTAATAGATGTTTCGCACAAACATCCCCGACTTGCTGGGAGTCAAGGAGTCTACCATCTTTCTGTCTAGCGGTAGCATACTGAACCAGGACAAAGGAAAATGATGCTCTATCGGAGGGATATGGATCTCCACCCCGTCAAGAGTAAAATCCCGTCTCTCGGATATATCCAACGCCCGGGTGTTCGTCAAAGACAAAGCATCCCCGAAGAGGAACGCAGGCTTCAGGTATTCCCCATCCAATTGTCCCGAGTTTATCATGGCACAGAGGAAGTGAAAGGACTGCTTCTTAATAGCATTCAGCCTCCCCAAAGGCTCTTTTGGAAGCTGGTTCGTCATATACTCGACTATATGATCATACCTATAGCACATAGAAGATTGGGCGTGCCCCACCAGAAGTTCTCCAACAGCATTCACTGTCAGATTCACTGAAGAAGAAAAGAAAGAAAACAAATCAAAAGATGGCTAAAACAAAACTACTGAGTGCTTTGGCTTACATGAGCTTATGCAGCTTTATTTAGAGACAAGCTTATGCGGCTCTATTTCAAGACGAGCTTATGCGGCCCCATTTAAAGTCGAGCTTATGCGGCACCGAGTAGCATAAGCCTATGCGGCTTTGTTTAGCGTAGGCTTATGCGGTTCTACTTAGCGGAGCATTATGCGGCTCATTTCAGGGGAGCTCATGTGGCTCGATGCAGCACAGCCTCATGCGGCCTAATTCAGACGAACTTATACGGTCCTGTTTGAGAGGGCTTCATGCGACTCGATTCAGAGGGACTCATGCGGCTCTATTTGAAGGGTCATAATGCGGTCCAGTTTATGAAGCGTATAGGCGGCCACTGGACAACTCCCATGCGGCTTGAACATGGGATATATCCCCATACAGCTCGAACATGGGACATATATGTGGCCCATACAAATTGAACAGTTCGACGAGAACGAGGAACGCATTAAAGGCTTGTGCATAAAGCATGCAACAGATCCGTCTTTGTTTCAAAGTATACGATCTGTCCAAAAAACCCTTACCAGCAATGGGGAGGTAAACGCCGGGGTGTACTTCAGGCGCCGGGGCTGACGAAGAAGCTACACCCTTTTCCTTCGTCGTGGCTATGGAAGCTTTGGGGGCCATTGTCGATGATGATCGGAGAAGGAAAAACATCAGCTTAGGGCAAGAGAAGAGGAAGACAAAAGAAAGCACAGAAGTTTCTCTGTCCTAATCAGCACCCTATTTATAGTCAGACATAAGGGAGGACACGTGTGCTGCAGGCAAAATCGACTCCTCGGATTTTGCCCCTTCTCTCATAAAGAAGATTCATCCAGGACATAAAATCCAAATATTTAATGAACCAACTCTTGGGATTTCCCCAAAAGACGGCTCTAAAGAACGAATTAAGGGCAATTCATGAGACGCACATGAGGTAGGGAGCCCATGCGGCTAGGGAGTCTATACGGCCAGACAAGCCATACGGTCAAGAACATCTTATGCGGCCAGCAGAGCTCATATAGCCATGCTTCTTATTCAAAGTATTCCAATTTTTCAAATTAAAAACTGTGAAGGGGGTCTTGTAGAAGCATGGAAAAGAACTAGAAAAGCCCATGCGGGTCAAAACAGAAGATGCCTATGCGGCTTAAAACAGAAGGAGTCTCATACGACTCAGGAATCTATCAGAGCTTCATGCGGCTCAGAAGCTCTTCAATAGCCTCATGCGGCTCAGAAAAGAAGCACGTGACCCTATGCTGCTTGTCTTTACAACTGGCTATAAAGTGACTGCTCTCATTAAATACTCTGACATAAAGAGGTAACTCTAACATTAAAGCTGAAATGATGAAATTCAATATGACGGCGTATTCCTCGAGAAACGAAGAAAATCTTCTATACAGCTGGCACGATTCACCAACTATAAAGCTCCCTATGCGGCTGCCACCACCCCATGCGGCTGATGCTCACATGCGGCTCGGAGGGTGAAGACCTTCGTCATGCGGCTCCAATCCTAAGAAGTCACCCCATGCGGCCGCTGTTCTCATGCGGCTCGGATCGGGAGGATCATCTCCATGCGGCTCAAATATTAAGAGGCTATGCCCATACAGCCTTGACACGTGGCTAGTCCTATGCGGCTCAATTGGAAACCATTCACATGCGGCTCAGATTTCAGAGGCTACACCTATGCGGTGCTATCTTCATGCGGTTCAAAATCTAAGAAGCTACCCTCATGCGGTTGTGGCTTACGGTTATGACACGTGGTAGAAGATCAGTTTCCCATGCGGCACTAAATCAATCAAGAGTTATCAACAAATCCCAACAACCAGATTTAGTACAATCATAATTATTACTCAGATCAAATCAGATTTGTTGATTGGACACGTGACGGAAGATCCGTGCTTGTCATGACGAATTATGAAGATTCATTGCAATTAGCTTTAATTGACCATACAGATTTGGCGTAATCAAGAATCAATTGCCCAGATGTAATGCAATAAATATTAATGGCCCAGATGATTGGCCGCCGACTTTTCAAGGGGTAATCATTGCAAACCCTAATGATTACACCCCACTCCTATAAATAGTAAGGTGTCATTCCCTTGTAAAAAAGATCCTTCGATCAAAAAATAGTAAAAGATATAGCAAGGTGCCATTCCCTTGCAAAAGAGATCCTCTCCACCCGGCTGGACACACAGAGAGACAAAGACGTACACAGAAGAGTCTTCCTATCTTGAGAGCAGTTCTTCACCGGAGCCAAGGCTACGTCTGATCGTCCAAGGAGTAAGACAGAGCGACCGTCGCTTTTTCGAGCCTATATCGTCAGTCCTAGAGCGACCGTCGCTTTCCAATATTCTCCTATGACCAAGGTTGACCTCACTAGACTTGTCTTGACCTAGAATGACTTAATAGGATTTAATTTGATTTGACTTTACTTCCTGAACATATTATTGATACGTCTTGTTCTCTATAGGTCCTCGAGATGCTACATTGGATCTAGTTGACATATTATACCATGTTACAGGCGAGTACATTCTTTGACACTTTTCTAATTTACGATGATTGTTATAATTCATGTAATTAGTATCGATATGCTTGTTCTCGACACATTGGTCACACGGGTTGGTATTCATGGATCCCGACATGAGATGTTATTCCTCGTTACCTTGGTATATCTTGTGCAAGCCCCTTGTAGTTCTTATGCAGTATATGGACACCGATTTTCGAGGAGGCTTGCTCTCTTCTCATAGAATCCCGTGTCGTAACGTGTCTTGTTTGGATCCACTCCACCAGTCGGGGGCGAGGAGTACTAGTGTATGTGTGTGATCATTATCTGCCTTGTTTATTCTTCTAGACCTTGTGAATGTCAATCCTACACTCCACGTATGATTGGCTAGATCATTAGACCTTGTGCAGACCCAAGCCGGCCACATATCGAAGCTAGTACTCACACACCTAGATATATGATTCTTAATTCTTGTACATGCCATGATCAATTTACTTGCCTTGTTCTAGCTCTAGTTTTACAGCTTACCATGCCATGATACTCACATGTATATTCAAAGATTTCTTGTGTATACTCTCTATTTACAGTTTATAGCTTTTGTTATATCTTGTGAACTATTGTTAGTTGATTGTACTTGTTCCATCCTGACTGGATATGTTGACAAAATATTACAGAGGCTGATGAGGGGGATTGCAGTACCTACTATGGTCCGGATGACGTAGTGGGCTTAGACTTGGAGACCTTGGTCCAGCAGGGCTTAGCTCCGCTTGACGAGACTTTACCTATTGCTTAGTTAGAGTTATTTGTACTGGACCTTGTCTCCAGTTACTCTTGAGACTGTTATATTTTAGATTGTATTAGATACTTTGGACTTGGACTTGTATATTCATTGTGTTTGGACTTGACAGGTTATATTTTATCGTCATGTTGTCTTTATCTTTCAGTCTTTACTTTATTATCTTAGAGTTATGATTGAGCACTCATATATTATTATTGCTTGTCCTCCGTTCGGAGTTGACCATATTCTCGACAGGTTTTTGATATTATATAAACTGTTGTTAGAGTAGAAAACCTACAGCGTTCCACGCCGTTTTTACGGTGAGGGCTGGGCGTTGTTACGTACACGTGCCCTTATAGCGGGTGCGGGTCGTGACAGCCGCTTCCAGAATCACTTCTGTGTCCTGAAGCCAAGCATCTGTGGCAATAACATCTTCGCTACCATCGAAGAATGGAGGGTTCAAGCGCTTGAAGCTGTTGGCCGCGCTACTACTCTGATGACCACCTCTGGCCAGAGCATCTGCCACTGCCTGGTGCAAGGCATCTCCTCGCCGATCTTGGGAAGCTAATAATGTCCTGATGAGACCCACCAAGGTGCCATCATCAGGCTCTGCAGGCTGGACAGACTAAACTGGTGGCTCCGGATCTCCATTAGGCATGACTCTGGAGGCTACTCCTGAATGTTGGGCTTGATCTCCAGGTTGCTGCTGGTCTATAGGTGGTGCTCCGCCTTGCCGATCGGTAGGACCAGGAACAATACCGCTAAAGAAGACGACATAGGAAAGAATAAGGAAGGATCAGGACAGATCAAAGATACAAGCATGTGATCAGGTCAAGATTTTAGGGATTTAGATACGAGCAGAGATCAAGGGCGAATATTGATTGAGACATCTATTTGGTAAACCCTCACACATTCTTGATTCACAAGACCTGCATGGGCCACCACTTAAACCTTGTAACATCCCAGAACCAGAATACTGGAGAGCGGGGGGCGTACATAGCCAGCTACGTATATTGAAGTATAACCCACCTCGCTATACGGTCACGGCTGTCTAGATACATGAGGGTTTAACAACAAGCCATCAGTCTCCTATGGTCATGAACAAGCCTATTGTCTCAATCTTAAGCAAGCAATAACAGTTTACAAGATGTCAGAGCACCAAATATATAATAGCAAGGCATCTCATACATTATATACTTGGATGATCATGAAGCTAGTCGTACAAAATATCAAGACTAGCAAGAGTTTCAGTCATACATGATTAACCCTAGGATTTGTCAATCATGTTATAGCCCGTAGGTAGACAGTAAATAAAGGTACAATACGAGCTAACACATGCTCGCCGGCTAAACGCCTCAAAAGAATAATTTTATATTAGAGTAAGAGAACAAAAGAAACCCACTCATTGCCAGGGTTATGCCTGGTGGTCACCATCTGGCTGGAAGATAGGTAGATCCTCTGGAGCTGCTCCTATATCTGGCCATACAAAACCAGCTGGGTCAGACCCCAGAAAGAGCAAGTGCCACAAAGGAGGCTTCACTTAGGAACTAAAACCAGTATATCATAATGAATATTAAGGATAATTATAAAGATATTGATAATATCAGGGACCACAATAATAAATTAAGTACGAGAAAAACCATTCAAGTAGCCAGGTCAAAACCCTTTAACCAAACAAGGACCGGGATTCCAACCCTTCACCTGAATAGAAACTTGTCTTAAATACTGCTGGTAAAGTAAAACATGATGAGCTTGACATAGGGTGAAATAAGACAATAAACGAAGAGAGGATAAAAAACTGCTCCAGGAATCAGGTTACAACCCTTAAACCAAACAAAGACCGGAGTTGTACCCTTGCCCCTGATCTTTATTGTTAAGACAAACATATGTAATCATGTCAGGTCGCAATCTTGTAAAATAGGATGAGCATGACACGGGGTGCAATAGGACAATAAATAAGGAGAGGACACTGCTCCGAGAGCCAGGTTACAACCCTTAAACCAAAGAAGGACCGGAGTTGTAACCCTTCGCTTGAACAGAACTGGTACCCTGGTCATTATTGTTAAGGCAAGCATAAATAATCAGGACGATATATGATAAGATAACCATGGGACTATTCAGATAGCCAAGTTACAACCCTTAAACCAAACAAGGACAGGGGTTGTAACCCTTCGTCTGAACAGAACTTGGTATCTCATCATTTATCGCTAAGTAAAGTACCGGAAATCGGGTCATGTTACAATCTTGTACATGATCAGAACAAGACTAAGCTGGGCTAAATTCCATCCAATCAATCACGGCAAAAAAGTGAGTACGGCTTAATACTTTAACTAACTAGGGTTATCACAGGCCTAGTCACTAGCAAGATGCAATAAGATTATGCCAACAGCCACAAGCCATGCAGACCATCCAGTTATCCAGGTCGAATGTCTGTTAATAAAAGATGCAACACGTGACTGTGTGCTGGAAATGTGCCATACTCGTCGGTAGGCTACAAGTCCGCTGGTGAGCCCAGATAACGGGATTGCCTGTAGCTGGGAAATCTCTCCATGACTACTGAATTATTCTAGTTATTAGCCTTAGTTAATTTTTAGTAGGTACCCCTGGCTGTGGTACTTAGGGATCCCCATCCTAGACATGATGCAAGACAGTACTAGTTTATTTGTGCAAACACAATCATCCACGGTGTCCAGGTCATTCATTATAGTCATGTCAGGCAAACCGTCGCAACAGTTTTCAATAATAACCACCCCATGTACTTGTCATGTCATGTTATGTCATGTCATATCAAGTACTTGTCATGCCGTGCCATTATTAGCCCGGTCATATCAATCAATCCGTGAATTGCCAAGTCATGGGGAGTGCAAGAACATAAAGTCAACCGGGTGTGCAAAGGGCTCATGGCTCTACGCGAGTGAGCCTTTACGCTAGGCCAAGGGCCTTGAGCGTAAAGCGGCTCTACACAAGTGCGAGCAAGGGCACACGTGGGTGATGCTTTACGCAAACCGGGCTTTACGCAAGCGAGGTTTTACGCTCGTAAGATTTTACGCAAGTAGAATTCTACGCGAGAGAAATACTCGAGCAAGACTTTACGCATACGAGAGTCTGCTCGAGCCATGAGTTTTACGCGAGCACGATTTTACGCGAGCGGGAAGGCCCCGAGCGTAAAATCGAATAAGAACTCAGCGTAGAAGGGAATACGCTGGCACGCAATGCGTGTGCGTAAAAGGTTTAAAATATCACGCTGACACGTAAAACGTGGGCGTAAGGACTGAAATATTACGCTGGCACGTAAAACATGTGCGTAAAACTTCATCTCCTTCCTATGGCCAAGACAAACGTGCGTAAAGCTCATGAACTCGAGGAACTCCATCTCGGCCAAGACTTGGTGAAGTCCGGCCATCCCAAAACTAAACTTGCGTAAAATTAGAATGCCTACTACAAGGAACTCTTTAGTTTTTGAAAATAAGCAATTTTAGCAGATCAAAACTAAGAAGATCAAAATGTTAGAAACGTAGATCTACATAGAATGAGCCATGGAATTTGAAAATGCTAAGTACTAAAGTGGCTTAAAATCTTGTGGAGAAGAAAATTGAACAATAAAATGTGAGTTCCTCCATGAAGCAAGTTGCACTTGCCTAAACCACTCTCTGGTAGGTAAGGAGAGTAATGGTGAGGAAGAAGAAGTAATGGAGAAGAAGTAATGAGGAGAGAGAGAGAGAGAGAGTTGGACGGCTATTAAAGGAAGGGTGAGGGGGGTCCACATGAAGAACCAAGCCAAGCCGAGCCAGCAAGTTGAACCGAACCAAGCAATCATGTAATGAGACATACAATATACGTACACGTATACCAAATACGTAATACGAACCACGGTCGTTACAACGCTCTAAACACATAGAGATTAGACATCATTTTTTACGTGATCATCAACAACAAGGCATGATTAATTTAGAATTTATAGACACTGAACATCAGCTAGCAGACTTCTTTACCAAACCACTGGCCGAAGAGAGCTTCAATTTTCTTTATCGTGAATTAGGAATTTTGGATGAAACGATCATTAAATAAATTGGCCTGCGTAAATAACGATTATGACATATATCTTTATGGTGACCTTGCTATGGGTACAAGCCGAAAGGGTCCTTCTGACAACAACGCGTAAAAGCCTAAGCGACACGGTGCACTAGTCTTCGGACTACCGCTAGCTGAGATCCGGCCCCTACAGCTACCCCATGGCAGTTTCATCGTAATGGTCGTTGTCATAAATCCTTATTTATTATATAGTTTAATTTCATTTATGACTTAGTTAATTCAAACTTTTAAAATTCTATTCTTTTTCATCAAAAATGAGCTATTTTCAAACATTCATGTGTTCTGTGCCCATGGAGGCAGAGTTCGTGCCGAACTCTGCCCCACACAGAGTTCAGGCCGAATGTGTCCTTGGTCACAGAACCTTCAATGCTTCTCATCCACTCATTGTTTTGATCCGACGGTCCAGATTTAACCCGCTTGGCTGCTTCTAAACTCCTTAAATCCGAAAGCAAACCCTCTCTTCTTACTTTGTTCTTCTTCTACCTTCCTCCAAACACAAATTTCTTAAACCCTAACCCTAGAAACTCCACTTTTAGGGCTCTTTTTCTTCCCAAACTCAAGATCTCAAGCTTTTGGGAGGATCTCTTCTATATTTTCTCATTTGTGTGAGGTATAATTTCATATTCCTCTCTATTTCCTTTCAATTTTTTTTTCAAATTCTCCATGGCTCCAAGACTCTTTAGAAGAGGCAAGAGAAGAAGGAGTGAAGGTGCATCATCTTCCAATCCTCCTCCTCCTCTTGCTCCTCTAAATCTACTCTTTAATCCACCACAACCTCATGACCCCAACACATTCAATGAATAAAGTTTTGTATCATTGGAGGCTTCCAATGAATGGTTTGCCAATTTTCGTTCACGGAGTGCGTATGCGGGTCATCCGATCAATTTCTCTATATTTTTGGCTTATGATTCATTGTTTCATGATCTTTGTTTAAATGAGTTAGTTTCTACATCATCTATTATCTATTTAAATTCTATCCAAATATTTTATTGTAATCTAACCTTTGACGACACACAAATCTATTATCGTGTCGCCGATATCGACATTAATTTTGAAGATTTTGAGCTTGTGGAATATCTCGAGATCCCAGAACCCAATTCTTGGAAGAAACTTGTCGATGCCCGCAAGTTTCAATTTCTCGATGGATCATCCCTTGAAAGCTTAAAGGATGATTTGTGTACTCCCAACACCCGTCCATGCAAGCTACGGGCTAAAATCTTAACCCGTATTTCTATGAACTTCATCGTATCATTTTCTCCACGATCTTAACCAAAGCTGGATCGACCAATGAAGTATCTTATATTGAGATCTCTGCACTTTATCATCTCCACTTCCATGTCCCTTTTAACTTTTTACGCACTATGATGGACTGGATCATTAATGCACGAAAGAGACCTCAATCTTTGGTATATGCCCTCTATTTGCTGATAATTTTTCATGTGTTTCATATTCCCCTTGATGTGTGCCAGTTTCTTCCTTCCCCTGCCTATCTTTTTAAGGTACGACGGCTTCTAGCAGCTGTTGAGTCTCCTACTGAGTTAGAGCATTCCGAGTCTGATGCTCAGGTCGATCCTCATGCTCTTGGCCAACCTGCGCCCAAGCCACCTGCTACTCTTGAGTCTATTCGAACTATGCTGCTTGATCGTTTCTGCTTGGAGGACGATCGCTGGACTTAGATGGACTATTGCACCATCATACAGATGTTGGCCATCAGCAACACTGTGTATGACATCCAGTACTCCTTGGCTTCTTATCCTACGGTGTCTTACTCCATGGTACGGGACCCTTCTCACAAAGGTTATCGTATCGACGATGCCTGGGTCATGAGGTATTTGGATCTAGATGCCTCATTTGTTGATCCTCGTCACTCTGCCAGTGACCCATCTGACTCTGCTGGACCTTCCCGTACTTTGTGACGGTCGTGGTCCATTTTATGATGCTGCTGATGCTTATGATTTCTTTTGTTTATTCACTTTGTTATTTTCATTCAGTGATTATGTAGTTGAACTCTTTGCTTAGTACTACTTTATGCTTATATGGCTTCTATTTGGATTATTTGCTAATTATCTCTTATGTTGGATTTTGAGCTTGGTTGTGTGATTGCATATTTTCTCCATAGTTATGTTTTTGTGGAGGAGCTTCTATTTCATTTTGCTAAATATCAAAGGGGGAGAATATGTGATATTTACTTAAATATTTTAGATAAATACTTGTGTGCTATGTATTGTTTGGACTAGTACTTGTATCAGGACTTCTCTATTTACAGGGGAGCCGAAATGTCTATCTATGGGGGAGCTATATATGTGTCAAGGATGAATGTTACGATACGCAAATATCGCAATTTTGTCAATTATCAAACTGGGGGAGATTGTTGACCCAAACTGGATCGTAGTCAACCTAATCTTGAAAATTAACAAATCGATATTTGACATGATCCAACTCGACACATAAATTGTCATCAAAGCTACAAATCAGACGACTAACACATATCAAGTCAGACAATCATCATCGACGACTGTTCGACGAATGCTGCTAGAACTTATAATCGAAAGTCTGTAATTTTTATATTTTTATTGTGTCTAGACTATTGTACGTTGAGTCGTACTGAGTACCTCAACCATAGACTAGATAACCAAAAGTCCCACAAACAAAAAGCCAAAGCCCAATAGCCCAATGAGCATTCTGTCTCCAAAGAGGCAAAGTTCAGGCTGAACTCTGCCCCCACACAGAGTTCAGGCCGAACTCTGTCTCCAAATTTCTAGGAGCTAATTTTTATGGATTGCTCATTGCAAGTTGTCCAACGGCAACAATTTTTGAATTTTGGACAGAGATCTAGCCGAACTCTGCCTCCCAGGACTAGTATATATAGGCACCATTTTCTTCCATTTCAAATCATCCAGTCTTTTTTTTCTCTTCTACTCTTATAGCCTATACATCCTAAAGAGCCATACTCTTCTCATCTACCAGCCACAAAATATCCCAAGCCTACAAGGTGCTCGGTGCGAGTCAATTAGAAGTTTTGTGCAAGAGTCTTGAAGAAGTCACTTGGAAAATTCTAAGTTTTGCCTCAGCGATCTTTTCAAGAAGTTGGCGTGCTCTTTTGTATAAAGCACATGGTTGTAAAGCTATTTCACAAATAGTGGATTTCAATCCTGAGTTAGAGTTCTCAAGACTGGACTAGTCCTCCATGAGAAAAACCAGGTTAAAAATTACTGTGTTTGCATATGCTTTCTGATCTTCATTTAATTTCCGCAATTATACTCTGATTAATTATTTACTAGTTGGGATTCAATAGAGTTAATTTTTTAATTGATCATTATTGTCACAAGTACTCTATTAACCCCCCTCTAGAGTTGCCTACATGTACTTCAGTTATGTTATCTGGTTGTATATTATATTATTGTTATAAAGAATCAAAATGGTAAGGATGTGACTTGGTGCCACAAAATAGTATGGATATGACTTGGTGCCACGAAATGCTAAGGATATGGCTTGGTGACATGCAATAGTCGATGTGTTTGGAATGGTTTGGTACCGATGGGTCGCCAATCAGAATGATATTAAGTAGATTTTTTTTTGCTTTATTTTAGTTTATGTACCATTCATATGTTTTCTAGTCAAATTGTTCACACATATTGTATGGTCATGGACAACTTGTGCATAAGATTTGACTTTCCTCGAATGGGGTTGGGGACACCGGAGTCAATTTAGCCTAGGAGGAAATTATGTGGAATATGCTTCATACACGAGATATTACGGGACCTTCAGTAGGACTTACTATTTGGATTAGCTAGAATGTCATGTAACAATACGGATATTTTGGGACCTTCAGTGAGGCTCACTACCTACACGTGAAGGATCACCATCTTACAACAAAATAGTTTAAGATGGTTTATGGTGCAAGTGACCTTCATATAGTTGCACTACATGCTCATGTCATCTGCTTGCGGGCTTACTAACTTGATGGAAGGATAGTCACTTGACACCTTTATATATTTTATAAAGTCTAACGAATATCTAATATGGGGACACACTTATGACAATTTATATATTATGACTGATGTTAGGGAAGGATGGTAAGTATTGGGTAAGATTCACTATGTCAAGCGACACATTTATGTTTTCATATAAACATGCTTATGAAATGTTAACTAATCCTAAGGCACGATTAGAAAGACCACTCATAATTTGCCTGCTCTAACGTAATCAACCATGTTGGTTTTATGATTTGGGTTAACGCTACTCACTAGTACATTCTCCAGTGTACTGACCCCCAACTCCACAGGTGTAGGAAGCCACTTAGACATGTTTAGGCGGCACTTAAAGTTGTTCAGTTGGAAGATGTTTTCTTTTGTTTATAGAAGACATAATGTATGTAACAATATTCATTATATTAGTTTTATAGTGGCATCATCCTTTGTAATGAGATCCAGTGTTGTAATCGAGTTATTCTTTTGGCACAGAGTTGTAATTAGAATAAAGAGAATTTATTTTACATAACTTGTGTTTATTAATTTTTATTTTTATTTTAGCTGCAATGACTTTGTTTTGAGACTATTTTATCAAGCATGTTTTATTTTTGCCTTATACAAGTATAATTTAGACTTGTACAACATCATGTCCAACGACTTTTGATCCTAGGGAATAGGGGCATAACAATGATCAATGGTCCAGATCTTTTAGAGATTGGGGTGCTTTAAATAGGTATATTCATCATCCTCATAATTAAGAGATCAAAGTGTGGATCGTGAGGCAACTCTAGAGGGGGGTGAATAGAGTGCATCGAAAATTATCCTCTCTTTAAAAATATAAAGACACAGTACCAACTAAATAATACAACAAGTAAGGATATGAAAATTAGAAATATAGAGTTCAAAGACAAACACGGATATTTTTATACTGGTATCCCTCGTAGAGGACTAGTGCAGTCCTGAGAACTCTTGTTCGGTATTGAATTCACTATCAGTGAAATGCAAGTTTTGATCTAAAGGCCTGCAGCTTCATACAGACTCCACGTGCTTTGATCCGAAGAGCACAACGACTTCACAACCACAAGTTTTTGATAAGAAGAGGTTGCCGACTTCAAACAAAAAATGTAAATAGAAATACTTGGAAATCCAAGCTTTGTAACTCGATTAGACTTCTAAATTGCAATCGCGTTGGCGCTAGAAGATTGGGAGTTGATCTTAGAAATGGAGAAGGTTTATAGCTCAACTAGATAGACAAGTGAAGATTGAATGAGTTGCTTAATTGTGTGGGTTTCAAGTGAAGAATTCAGGGTCTATTTATAGGCTAGTAGGGGGGTCGAGTTCGGACAGAGTTCGGTCCTCTAGTGTTTGGAAATTATGATACATGGTAATTCAAAGAGAAGGTTGCAATTTGGTGATAGAACAAACAAGACATTTTTGATAGTTAATGTACTGGATAAAGATATTGTACCAACTCCAATAACTGGATATGATTCACTGTTGACATTGACAATGCTAGTTTTGGAATGTTTAGAAGATAAAGACTAAACCTACAACGATTACAATTCATGTGGTTCCTTGCCAGAGTCAGTTATCCAATCACTTATTCTATAAAATATGAAAGCTTTATAGTAGAGTTAGACGTACTTGACTTAGCAGGAAGCCAGAAGCAAGTTAGGTTTCCCTATAGAGTAGTAGATCCATTCATCTTTTTTACAATTCTCCATCACTACTTAGTCAACAAAAAACTAACGCAACAGACGATCGAAACAACTGTGAATATGAAACCAAAATTTGATTTCTAGGCTAAAGAGGGAAATCAAAGGAGGCTCTGATACCATGTCATGAACACAATTGTAAAAATATTTTTTTTCTTATATTTTTAATCATTATTTTCCTACAATATATAGAATACATACAAAGACCATTTACAAGAAAGAATTTAAAATGCATAATTACATGATATCCTAAAATTAGGAACTCCATAAAAATAACCACAATCATTGATTAATAATATCGCCCCCTAATCTCATAATGATAATTATTGATTAAAAATATTGTCCTTAATCCATAAATTTAGCTGTTATGTCTAATTTCTTGTAATGGAAACGACTTAATACTATTAGGGGTTGTTTGGTTCCACAAAGTACATGGCTCAATGCTGTTAGGGCTGTTGGTTTCGACGAAGTGAGACAAAGTGGTCAGTTCGAAAATTGATTTTGCATACGCCTTCTGGTGAAGTGGATTGGAGCAAAATATCTTTCGTTTGGGTTTGAATTAAATGGACGTTAGAATAAAATTTCTAGACTTTGTTGTTTGGAAGGTTGTTGAAATCAGTGAAAAACAGTTACTCTTTGGATTTATTATGATTTGAAAAGTGTTAAAATAGTGAGGAAGAGCAAAATTCAATCGAATGTGGGAAGTGGGAATGAGGATTTTTCACTTGCTCCACTTCGGAGAAAAAACATCAATTTCAAACCTTCGGTTTGTGGAAGACAAAATTTACTGTTTATGTCAATTTATAGTAAACCTTGCCTGCAAATCCTTCAACCAAATGCGTGAATTGATCCTAAATCTGAATTTGCACCACTTCACATTCCAAGATCCCCAAACCAAATGGCCCTTAAAAAAAGTGTTGCAAGGTTCGAGTATGTAAGTCACAAAAATAGATTAGGATATATATGTTCAGTTTATATCAATTTTTAAATTATTATTTTTTATGGATGGACAAGGATGGGGCTTGACCGTGATCCTGGGAATCCTTGGGACACCGAAGCTGCTACCGTTGCATCCAATAGAGCTCTTTGATGGGAGGAAGATTGTGGTGTGCTTCTTCGGTGACTTCAAAAGGAAAACTCAACTTCAGATTTTGCAGATAAATGCATGAAAGGGTTCAATGACTGATAGATATTTCTTACTTAAAACTGATCACGATACACCAATATATTCTCTACTGGAAATTATTTTGTACTTTGAGTGTATTATTTTTTTCATTTCACAATTGTAGGAAATCGGCACAAACTTCGACGGATTTATTACACACGAGCTTCCCTTTGCAAAGATCAATGAAGCGCTCCAACTTCTTATAGATGGGAAGTCGCTGAGGTGCCTGCGCTCCCTTTGAAAATGGTGCTCGACTAGAGGTTATTCTATCATGTTTCAAACTTGTAATAAATTCAATAAAAGTGTACAATGTTATTGCCGGGATACAATTTTCGATAGAAAACTAAGAAAATGAAACAATTGTAAAAATAACGTTTCAATGCAACACTTCAAAGAAGATGCACAACAGAGATCCTAGGAGGATCTGGATTACGGTAATCTAAAAAAAATTCGTAACAGTAGCAAACGACAGTAGCACTTCTAAATAGAGGGTACGAATCAAAATGCTAACAGCAGCAGCGATGACAGACGAAAGATGGAAGATTGCTTGGATGAATGATCATCGTTGCTCAAAGCTTAATTTGCCCCACATGAACAGCTTCCAGAAACCAGCAAGTTCGACGTAGAATTTTGGAACACTCCACTCTTCTGACTCCTCGGATGGCAGCGAACTCCTATGGCACTAAGTGGCGCAGGTACTGCTCTTCTCTGTTCTCTCGAACTTTGTGGAACCGTGTTAAAAAATATTTGTAAACTTTTGTATATTCTGTGTGTTCTGAGAGGGATAAGAGAACCTTATATAGGCCCATGCTGTAACTGTCCAGTTAGCGAAATGTGGTAAAAATTGCTCCTGAAAGTGCTGCAACTGCTCAAATCGTGCATAGACACAATCTAAGCCAACTGGCACACAGCGAGCGCTACCTACACAACATGCACCACCTGCACAATGTGCGCACCGTGTGCACCTTGTACACTGCGCACACAATGCCACTTGCGCATACTGCGCCAACCGTGCGCCAAGAGGCAGCGCCCACTGGTGCGCCACTGGGCCGCACAACTGGGCGCGACTCTGGGCCGCGCAACTGGGCGCGCCACTCGGCCGCGCAACTAGACGCACCACTTGGCTGCGCAAGTGGCTCGTGCAAGGAGCGCAACTTAAGTACACTATGCGCCTAGCGATGATGCTGACGTGCTAAGTGTAAAGTGCGCCAACAAAATGTCCCATTACACCTCATGAGCCCAAGAGCCAGAGTCCGAGTCGCTAAGCCCCTACGGTGCTTAACTCCAATGGAAAAAAATTTTCCAAGAACAAAAAAGCATGAATGCTTTATTGTTGATTTAGCCTTTTTCCATTAGAAAAATACCCCCACAAGGCACACCCATGTACACATTCACACCACATGTGCATCTCTAAAAGAACATAGCTAATATATAGAGATATAACTCCAACAATCCTTCACATATCTCTATATATGGGTTTGAGTATTCCCCACAGTAACTGTCCATCATGCATTGGGAGAGATATCGCTGACGACTTGAATCTTCCCGCATGGATCAAACAACAGACTATAATACAAGAATGAACTAAGCTTTGAATTCTACATCATAGCTAAAATTTTTCCACTCACATAATATAGTTACATGTGCTTCTGGCTACACATTAAAGATCCTGTGCTAGCCTGGTTTCAGTGTATAATTTTGGTTGTCTACAAGTTTATCCTTAAGAAACGGCCTGATATCTCTTTATCCGTACACTATAGGTGAGATCTTTGTTAAAGAGACATGGTATGAAGCGCTTTGTGCTTTCCTTGCGGTGCTACGCCGCTATGACATGGCCTAAAGCCGAGGCCTTATCCCATATCGAGAACCTCATCATAGTGTCATACTACTGTAGCATGAGGTCACCGCCTCTTTGTAGTGCCATACTACCCAACATGAAGCCTTAGGCTCCCTTACGGTGTTACGCCGCAACGACATGGCTTACAAGGCCGAAGCTTTATTTCTATTCGGGTACCTCATTGTGGTGTCGTGCCACTGTAACATGAGCAACTCCTCCCCTTTGGAGTGTTGACTATACCCCTCTTTAATTTCAACATATAGCATTAGGCTACCTGTCTATTTGCGATGCTACGCCGCTGTGACTTGGCTCGCAAAGTCGAGACATTACCCCTTTCGGAAACCTCATGGTGGAGTCATCCCATAGTAGCATGGAGTTTCACTCCTTGTAGTACTGCGTTACCGTGCTTTCTGTAAAGAACACTAGGCATTCACTCTACCTGAGAACTCATTAAGGCGTTTAAGCCAACCTTCCCACATGATCCTTTTTCACAGAAAATAATAATAGACAACAGTGGTTGTAGGTCCGTAACCTCTCTATGCCCTATAGGACATATACCTACCATTTCTGATATTCTTACAATTAATGGTCCTCCCTTGAAACAAAAGCTAGATGCCTAGTAGATTTCTCTTTGAACTAATAACATAAAACTTTATGGTAGGAATGCAATAATACAATATCATAATGCCTTCAAGCCCATTTTACATGCTGTGTCATCGAACAGCTAGCGCTTGAGGCCCTTGGTGAATGGATCCGCCAGGTTCTCCTGACTCCGAACATCAATTACTGCAATAACACCTCTCTTAATGAGATCGTGTACTGCCCTGTGCTTCAACCGCACAATCTTCTTCTTTCCGTTGAAGAGTTCATTTGATGCCACCGTCGTAGTTGCCTGGTTGTCGCAGTATATCGGTATTGCCAATATTTGTGCTCCAACCACTTAAAAATTATACATGAGCTTCCGAAGCCATTCTGCTTTCTCCACTGCGATATTAAGTACAAAGAACTCATATTCCATGGATGACCGTATTAGCATAGTGTGCTTCTTCGACTTCCATGACATAGTAGCTCTATCCATTGTGAAAATGAATCCACCCATGGACCTCTCGCTCTCCACTTCTGAGCACCAGCTGACATCACTGAATGTCACTACCATATTTCTAGTTTGAGGGTATTTTTGACATTTTTGGGGTAATTTAAATTTATTAGAATTTATTTGAATTTATGGGATTTTTTTGGGATTTATTTTGGAATTGTTTGGACTAGGTTGACTTTGACTAGTGTTGACCCTTGTAGACCAACCTAGGAGCTAACCCTAGTTAGTATGGACTTGGTTAGGTTATATGACTCTAGTCTAACCTAGCCTAATCCTTGGTTTGGTCATTAGACTCTAATTAGCAATAGGAATTAGAAAGTCATAAGTCATGGCTTATGATTTAGAACCTTTATTAAGTCAAATCAAACCATAGCCTTGCATGGAATCATAACATAACCTGGTTGGATCCTTATGTATTGATTGGGGGTACGGGAGAGTAGAAGTGGACATGTGAATAATACACCAGTAGTATCTTATCAGAATCATTCCGTAGTGTCTTATCAGAATCATCCCATGCCATTTACATGTCCACGTTGTACTCTGACTCACTAGTCACATGTTAGTTCTCTATTTATAGTAGATATTTCTATTACAGCTTTCTCTCTCTGTTTATATACTGCACTTCTTTCAGTACTTGTATCTTACTTTACTGTATGATTATATTTTCTAACCTGCTATGAACTGTTGAGATGTACTGTGCTCGCTCCTGTCCTGACTGGACCTATTGAAATATTACAGTGGACGAGGAGGAGGCCTGTCTGGACACTTTCTACGGGGCAGCTTTAGATGACACCTGCGAGCTGGACCCTCAGGAGGACCCATCTCTAGCTGAGGACATCACCCCAATTGCCTAGACTAGATTAGTTAGGCTTATCTTCTTTTATGTAGTCTTGAGACATATTTTAGCTAGACTTTATTCTGTTCTGAGTTGTATATATTCTTTCATTCTGTATCTGAGACCATGTACCTATGGATATTTGCTGGGATTATCTTAGACTACTTTATCATCTATTTGTTTTCTTGAGTTCTATTTCATATCGTGCTATCTCTTCCTTAGTTGTGATTAAGTTTATTACTGCTATGTCACCCCCATTCGGGGAGTATAAACTGTTTAGAGATATATTGCTAGATGTATGTTGACCTAGGACAGCGTTCTACCACCGACACTGCGACCTAGGCTGGACGTACCCACGTCTCGTGCCCTTACTCTAGGGTGCGGGTCGTGATACGTTTTTAGTGGTGGCCCATGCAGGTCTAGACTAGAAGTGTAGTGGTATTCGAACTAGAGTATCACTACAGCCTGCAGTAAGATATAGGACATTAATTTTAAGGTACTCAATCACTTTAGGAAAAATTCTTTTATTGCCATCTAAATCCTTATTGTCAGGTGATCCTTTAAATTTTAATTGTCCGCCTTTGTTATTTCGCTTCTTTCTCAGAAATTGATACTCTTGTTTGTCTATCTTCAGGATGGTAGAGACTAGATCGCAGCGTACCATCCATGGGGATGCTATGGAGGGGACTGCTACCTTCCAGCCAGTACAGCAAGGCCAGGGGAATGTAGCTCCTGCCACCTCTGCTCGTATTGAGACCTCGGCAGCCGCAGCAGGGGTATGCATCCACCGACTCGGAGGCAGGACCCGGTCATCCTAGAGGATCCCTTCCAGCAGCCGCCTCCAGGATACGTGGACGCAGTGCAGATATTCGCGTACTTCCAGCAGTTCATGGACCGGCAGCAGGCTTAACAGGACAGAGGCATGGAGCTGGCCCTTACGACGGTCACAGCTCGACCAGTGGTCCATCAGCCGAGGATACCGAGGATCGAGCAGTTTCAAAAGATGAGCCCTAGAGACTTTCTGGGGACAGAGAGGATCCTGTATGCCGATGAGTGGATCGAGCATATAGAGGAGATCTTTCGCTTGGCCAGGATACCAGCAGATCTTCAAATCGAGGCCGCAGCTAGCCGGATGCGAGATCTTGCTCGTACCTGGTATCAGTCAGACCCCAGGATGGGGGTAGCTGGGCAGACTTGGGAGCAGTTCAAGGGCTTCTTCAAGAAGAAGTTCTTCACAGATTCAGCACTCAGAGCCTTGGAGACGCAGTTCGAGAGCCTGGTCCACGGGAGTCTTTCAGTGGAGGAGTACGCCGGGGAGTTTGGCCGCATCGACAGATTTATAGAGGGCTTGAGCGAGACGACGAAGGCCCAGAGGTTCCGGAAGGGCCTAGTCAAAGAGGTCAAGTCCTTGACTAAGGGCAACTGGGATGCCACGTTCGAGGAGATCTTGACGGGAGCCTTGTTGGCAGAGGATGATCTTGAGCTTAGGCTCAAGAGAGGGAGAGACCCAGTTGGGGGCAGCAGCAGCAGCGGAGGCCAGGCAAAGAGGCCCCACTTTCAGCACCAGCAGATGATGCAGTTCCAGCTGCAGCCGATTCAGCAGAGGCCAGTTCATCAGCAGTAGCAGCCGAGGCAGCACCAGCAGGGTCGGAGGCAGGGTGCTACTGGTGCCTACTACAAGAAGCCCGGACATGTCGCTAATGAGTGTCGAAAGAGGCTGGGCCAGTGTCTGGTGTGTGGTTCAGCAGACCACCAGATGAGGGAGTGCCGCATAACACGAGCAGGCCCGGGAGGAGGAGCCAGGGCTCCAGCAGGCCAGCAGAGGGGACCAGCCCTGCAGACGCAGCAGCAGAGGTTCGTCCAATACCAGCAGCAGGCCAGGGGAGGCCAGCTGGGCGAGGATTCACCATGGCAGTAGAGGATGCGGAGGCTATCGGAGAGCTGATTGTAGGTTCGATTCTTCTCGACTCCAGTCCAGCTTTTGTATTATTCGATTCTGGTGCTTCGTATAGCTTCATATCAGTATCTTTTGCGATTAGACACGGTATCGTAGCTGAATCGTTGTCTAAGACTTACAAGATCACGACCGGGGGTGGCATTATCCTCGTGAGTGATGTTTGTAAGGGTCGGAGAGTAGTTTTGGGAGGCCGTGAGTTGGAGGTGAGCCTGCTCGTAATGCCATTGCCGAACTACGATATAGTACTGGGCATGGATTGGTTGAGCAGGCACCACGCCAGCATTGATTGCAGAGGGGGTAGAGTTCTCTTCAGAGCATCGGGGGAGCCAGAGTTCGAGTACTCCAGACGTCAGGCAGAGCAGAGCAGTGAAGTCTTCTGTGGAGTCTCGGTCGAGGAGTAGGCGATTCCATACCCCTTGATAGCAGATTATATAGATGTTTTCCCAGAAGAGTTGCCAGGATTGCCACCAGACAGGGACATAGAGTTCTCGATAGACTTGGTTCTAGGAGCGGAACCCATCTCTCAGCATGTCTATCGGATGAACAACAGCGAGCTGGTGGAGCTGAAGAAGCAGGTGGATGAGCTACAGGACAAGGGCTTCATCCACTCGAGTTCGTCGCCATAGGGTGCACCAGTGTTGTTCGTGCGGAAAAAGGATGGGTCAGTACGCATGTGTATTGACTATAGGGCACTCAACAACCTCACGATCAAGAACAAATACCCACTGCCATGGATTGACGATCTATTTGACCAGTTGTGCGGAGCTCGGGTATTTTCCAAGATTTATCTGAGGTCGAGATATCACCAGGTGAAGGTGAAGGGGGAGGATATTCCCAAGACCGCTTTCAGGACGCGGTACAGACAGTTTGAGTTTTTGGTTATGCCATTTGGGCTAACCAATGCACCAGCAGTGTTTATGAACCTTATGAACAAGGTGTTCCATCAGTATCTGGATCAGTTTATGGTAGTGTTCATTGATGACATCTTGATATATTCCAAGACTGAGGAGGAGCACGAGGAGCATTTGCGGATAGTGCTGGAGATTCTCAGGAGGGAGCAGCTTTATGGGAAACTCTCCAAGTATGAGTTTTTCTTGGACCGGGTGGACTTCTTGGGGCACGTTGTGACTGGAGATGGTATCTCAGTTGACCCCAAGAAGATTGTAGTAGTTGAGGCATGAGCAGCGCCGACTTCAGTTGTAGAGATCAAGAGTTTCCTGGGGCTGGCAAGATATTATCGGAGATTCGTACAGGATTTCTTCCGGGTTGCAGAGCCGTTGACTCGGTTGACCCGGAAGGATGCTGAGTATGTTTGGTCAGAGGAGTGTCAGGAAGCTTTTGATGAGTTGAAGAAGCGGCTTACAACAGCTCCGATTCTGACATTGCCTTCAGGATCAGGTAGTTTTACTATTTATAGTGACGCTTCAGGGAAGGGGCTGGGTTGCGTCTTGCAGCAGTATGGAAAGGTGATTGCCTATGCTTCCAGGAAATTACGTCCCCATGAGAAGAACTACCCTACCCACGACCTGGAGCTGGCAGCAGTGATATTTGCTCTGAAGCTGTGAAAGCATTATCTATATGGTGAGAGGGTGGAAATCTTCACAGATCACAAGAGCTTAAAGTATGTGTTCACTCAGAAGGAGTTGAACATGAGACAGCGCAGATGGCTAGAGTTGATGAAGGATTTTGACATCCTACTTCAGTATCACCCAGGAAAGGCCAACGTGGTTGCCGATGCCTTGAGTAGGTATCCGACAGCCATGTGTTTGAGCATGGATCATCATTTGCTTGCCGACTTGGAGAGCCTTGAGATTGAGGTGATTGTGCCCGGAGTACAGATGCAGTTATGGGGGATGCAGATTCAGTCGGACTTGGTGGAGAGGATCAAGTCGGTACAGTTTGAGAAAGTTGCTCTGCGGTGTCTCCGAGAGCAGGTTCGAGCAGGATTGCTGGAGGGCGAGTTTTCTCGTGCAGAGGATGGTGCCTTGAGGCACGGTTCCAGATTATGTGTGCCCAGCGGAGAGCTCAGGGAGCAGGTTATGCAGGAAGCCCGCAGATCTCAGTACTCTATACACCCGGGTGCCAACAAGTTGTACCGAGCTCTGAGGGAGCATGTTTGGTGGTCAGGGATGAAGCGGGAGGTGGCTCGCTTCGTGGCTAGGTGCTTGGTCTGTCAGCAGGTCAAGACAGAGAGACAGAGGCCCGGTAGATTGTTGCAGCCGCTGCCCATTCCCGAATGGAAATGAGAGCATATCACTATGGACTTCGTTTCAGGACTGCCGCGTACTCCAGGAGGGAAAGACGCAATTTGGGTCATCATTGACAGGTTGACCAAATCAGCCCACTTCTTGCCTTTCAAGGTGGGTACGTCTACAGAGAGGCTGGCGGAGATGTATATGCGGCAGATAGTCAGGATTCACGGAGTTCCGGTCAGCATCGTCTCAGATGCTTTACTTTCCATTTCTGGAGGAGTCTACAGACCAGCTTGGGCACTCAGCTCAAGTTTAGTACTGCATACCACCCCCAGACGGACGGACAGTCAGAGCGGACTATTCAGACACTTGAGGATATGTGTCACGACCCGCACCCAGTGTGAGGGTACGAGAACGTAACAACGCCCAGCCTACGCTACAGTGTCGGCGGTAGAACGCTGTCCTAGGTCAACATACATCTAACAATATCTATCTAAACAGTTTATACTCCCCGAAATGGGGTGACATAGCAGTAAAACTCAATCACAACTAAGGAAGAGATAGCACGATATGAAATAGAACTCAAGGAAATAAATAGATGAAAAGTAGTCTAAGATAATCCCAGCAATATCCAGAAGTACATGGTCTCAGATGAAAGAATATATACAATACTGAACTCCAGAATAAAGTCTAACTAGAATATGTCTCCAGACTATAAATGATAAACAGCCTAACCAATCTAGTCTAGACAGTCGGGGTAAAATCCTCAGCTAGAGCTGGGTCCTCCTGAGGGTCCAGCTCGCAGGTGTCATCTAAGGCTGCCCCGTAGTTAGTGTCCAGACCAGCCTCCTCCTCGTCCTCTGTAATATTTTCAACAGGTCCAGCCAGGACAGGAGCGAGCACAATACATCTCATGCAGTTCATATCATGTCAGGAAATATAAAGCAGGCAATAGAATAAAATACATGAAACGCTGTAAGAAGATGTACATGAAAACATGAGAGATATTTGATAACTGGAAATATATATACATGATAAGTAAGAACTGTAAGTGACTAGTGATTTAGAGTATGAGATGGCATGTAATTGGCTTAGGTTGTATATGATGAACATAAAAAGTAACAGAGTGTACATGATGGGTAAATCACATGACCATTTATACTCACCCCTACCCACAATCAATACACAAGGATCTATTCAAGTTACGTTACGGACATGATGTTTTGGTTATACAAGAGACACATGGGCAAAGATGAGCGTATATGAAAGAACATGAGAGTACATGAACGTACATGTAAGAACATGAGAGAACATGAGTGTACATGAATAACGCAGACGCAAGGAATACATGATGTACATGAAACACATGTCATAAAGTATCCAATGCGCCCGCTAAGGGGGTAACATCCCAAGAAGAGATCCGTATAGTACCAATCCGTGATGATAACGTGACAGCATCAAGTAAAAGTAATCTAGAGCGAAAATATAAATCGTGACAAGTATGAAACGATCAGAGAATGTACTCGCCTGTATCTGAGTGTCCAATATGAAAAGTACCATCCGAGGAGAGGTGTCTGGCTCCTAATCAGAACAGCACAAGTCACAACAAGTCCAGAATAGTAAAATGGAGTCCTACTATGCATTCTACATGATTCTAGGTCAATCTAGGCCAAAGTCAACTCTTGGTCAACTCTGGTCAACCCTAGAAGTCAAACTAGGTCAACCTTGTCTAGACTAGGCTAAACTCAACTAACTAGGTCTAATAAGTCATGCTAGACTCTAAAAAGGCTACTAGACTACACACAACATTTCAAGTACTCATATACCTATGCATATACAACACTATATATATAGATACTATATTGATAATCACTATGCATTCCTAGGCTAAATATTATATGTATACATATAGATATACATTCACACCTATATATATAGGCATATTACATTCACCTTAGATTAGACATAGGTATATATATGTGCTATGCATACATAGAGAGGGGAACCATATGGTGTGAATATGTGTTCAGGAATACAACAGTGAAAGAAGAGGGAAGAGTGTGTGTGGGTGTACAGGAATGTAGACAGTGACAACGGCCCTGTTCTCAGGTTGATACAAAGAGCTAAGTTAAGAGAAGGTGCTAGAGTGCAATGGTGTGTGTGTGCTAGAGTGCAGTCCAAACTGGACAGTGTGTGATCAAGTATTAAGTGCAGGAATTGACAAGGCAGTGCAATAAGTGAATAACTGAAACCATGGTGAACATGTATAAAAAAACAGGGATCATACAGATTACTTAGGACTAGAAAACAGTGGAGAAGAGCAACCATGTGTGTGTGAAATGAAACAATGTGAATTCATAACAGTGTACAGGAAAAAGAATCAGTGAATAGTGGACAATGGGTGTCTGTGTACTCAGGAAATCAGGAATATGTTGGCAGGAATTAATAAGCAGTGAAATGATGTGCCAAAGTGACAGTGTTCAGGAATGGGCAACAGTGAAGGAACACTCATAACAGTGGGGGGAAAAACACACAAGATAGGTAAGGAAATTAATTCATTTATCATTCTAACAATTCCTAGGCAATACATTCAAGTTAACACTCATGTAGTTCTCAGGTTTTGGAATGTGTAGGTCATGTAAGCTAGTATTAAGAATTTACAAAACCTTATATGAAATCAGTGAGCAAACAGTGAAGAGTGGAAACACATTAACATGTTACAACTATACTGAAGTTAACAGGAAAACAGTGGCATTAGTATTGAAGTTCTCAGATATTAATGTGAACCAGTGTGACAGGAAAATGATGTGACAGTGAGCTATATGACCCTTTCAAGGTAATACTCAGGTTTTCCTTACATTGTAAATCAATGAGAGGTAAAAACAACTCAGATTTTATACCCAAATCAGTAAAATAATAAAGAAGTTCTCAGGTTTAAACACATCCCAACAGTCCTAACATGATATCAATCAATTTAAAGAACAATTGGAAATCAAAACAGTGGACAGTGTGATACAAAACTCAGGTTGACAGGAGAACAGGAAAAAGGAAGTTAACATGACCTACACTAATCCTCAGATTATACATAGCAGGAAGCTACTTCAATATCAGCCACACTGGGACACCCATTCCTGTGTGTGACAGGAATGAAACCCAGTATCAAAAGTTAAGTCTTGATCCCTCTAAAACTGATAATAGCTATAAACCAAGTTGTCAAATGTTAGGTAATTCAAAATACAAGTAACACTTAACATTAAAACAAGGAATCAGTGAGGGGGTATGCCTGAACAGTAATTTATCTCACTGATAACCCCATCAGTGAATGAATACCATCCCAGCCTAGTTCGAAACTAAAACTCCCCCCTCAATTACTAAACTACTAAGCAATCCTAATCTATCACAGATTAATAGGCATATTAGGATCCTAAATATCAATTTAAACATGATTAAAACATTCAAACTCGATGAATACACAGAGCAACACACCAAACATTAACATACAGGCTTGCACAGTCAAACGTGACCAGTGCGCGTGTCCGCACGTACCCGACACGTCACCTCGTGACACGAGACTTGGGGAGTGTCGTGTCAGACACTGCCCCAAGCTCCACGTCCAATGGCACGCGCCCACGTGCCCTAGGAAGCCCGCACGAGCACGCTGGTAGCAGGGGAGCTACAGTGCTCGTGCACGCGCGCTTGAACCCGTGTGTGCGTGTCCAATATCGATACGACACGATACGAAAACCACTCCAGTGTCCCAGAAACGTGTAAGCGAGAACAAAACAATGATTCCTATTCAAACACAAAATCGAAATTGATACAAAATGCTCATTGAGGTATTTTGTCAAACACCTAGGACTAGTGATTAATACGTGTCCAGAACGGACACGAAACCACTGGCACTCGACACAAAAGCTATCCAGACCTTAGGGGGACCCTTAGGGCTTCCTATTGGTGAAGACAAAATGAAAATCCATGGAGGAATGGGGAAGTTACCTCTTGAAGAACAATGGATGAAAAATCCCCAAATTGAATAATTTCCACAACCACCCAAATCTCACAAATTGTTGTTTCCCTGCAAATAACCATTACCAACAGCAAGATCATTGATTTTAGGTCCTAAAGAAATTGGTTTGGGGAAGAAAGGATTTAAAATAGATTTTTAATGAATTTCTAAAGATGGGAGCTTACCTCTTCTTCTTGAAATGGATTCCTATGAAAAGGAGGCTAGCCCTAGAATTTAGGAGGGGTTTTATAGTGGGGGAATCCCTAGGTTGGCTGGACAAAATGTTAGGGTTAAGGTTTGGGCACTTGACTAATGGGCTTTGGGCTTAGTTACATGAGCTATGGTTTAATTGATTAAAAGTCATAAGTCATGGCTTATGGCTTTCTAATTTCTATAGCTAAATAGGTTCTAATGACCTAACCATAGATTAGACTAGGTTAGACTAGAGTCACAAATTCTAACCAAGCTCAAACTAACTAGGGTTAGCTCCTAGGTTGGTCTACATGGGTCCAAACTAGCCAAAATCAATCTAGTCCAAACAATTCCAAAATAATTCCTAAAAATTCCCAAAATTCAATAAATTCTATTAAATCTAAATAATAATTAATAATCCCAAATAATTCTTAAAATTACAAAAATGACTAAAATACCCCTTAGTCTGGAAATGAACACTAGCAAGACACCAAATCATAAGTCATGAATTTAAATAATTTAAAAATAATTAAAAATCACTAAAAAATCATAACATGAAATAAATACCCTTAAATAATAATTATAATTACAAAATTTTAAAATTACCCTCGTCTGAAAAACTGGGTGTTACAATCCTACCCACCTTACAAAAATTTCGTCCTCGAAATTAAAATGGTAGTAGTCCTTCTAGGTCATACACCCCACAATCAAAGTCTCAAACACACCGTCAGATAATCATATGCGTCTGTCCAAAATCATGATACTCAGAATCTTCGTCGTGCTAGTGAGCATGGCTACGATAATCACAGAGTCCTTGACTAAGGTACATATCCTTAGGTTCATGGTATTTAAAATTTTTGCATTGCCGCATGCGACGGCGAAAACCTTAAATTCCCATACCAGAAAAATACATCCAAAATCTGACTATATGTCCTCACTATGCCAACTAACACGACCATCAAAGATTCTAGATCCCATAACTGAGGTGACCTAGCCCATATGATTTTCTCAGAAGAAAAACAAACATAACGAAACACCAGATCAAACTTATCAACAATGAGGAAACAGATAGAAATAGATGGAATAGAATTTCAGGATAGGTATAATGAGACAAGATAGAATGGAATCGAGAAGATCAGAACCTGGTAGCACCTCTCCTACTGCCTGAGCATCCTCAAGTGTCATGGCGTAAGCTCGTCCTTGCTGGCCTCCCCTGGCCTGCTGCTGAAGCTGTACGAACCTCTGTTGCTGAGTTTGCAATGCTGGTCCTCTCTGTTGTCCTGCCGGAGCCCTAGCTCCTGCTCCCTGAGCTGTCCGTCCCGCAGACTTGGGACACTCTCTCAACTGATGATCTGATGATCCGCAGAGTAGGCACTTGCCTAGCCTCAGCCGGTATTCACCCCAATCGTGCCTTGGTTTCTTACAGAAGGGGCAAAAGATAACATGCTGCTGCCTCTGCTGCTGCTGCTACTGGAACGGCTGCGGCTGGAACTGCCTCGGCTGCTTGTGCTGAAGGTGAGGCTTCTTGGCCTGGCCTTCGCTGCTGCAGCCCCCGACTGGGTCTCGCCCCCTCTTGAGCCTAAGCTCAAGATCATCCTCTGCCAACAAGGCTCCCGTCAAGATCTCCTCGAATGTAGCATCCCGGTTGCCCTTGGTCAAGGACTTGACCTCCTTGACTAGACCCTTCCGGAACCTCTGGGCCTTTGCCGTCTCGCTCAAGCCCTCCACAAACCTGCCGAGGCGGCCAAACTCCCCCGCATACTCCTCCACTGAAAGACTCCCCTGGACTAGGCTCTCGAACTGCATCTCCAAGGCTCTGAGTGCTGAATCTGGAAAGAAATTCTTCTTGAAGAAGCCCTTGAACTGCTCCCAAGTCTGCCCAGCTACCCCCACCCTGGGGTCTGACTGATACCAGGTGCGAGCAAGATCTCGCATTCGGCTAGCTGCGGCCTCGATCTGAAGATCTGCTGGTATCCTGGCCAGGCGGAAGATCTCCTCTATATGCTCGATCCACTCATCGGCATATAGGATCCCCTCTGTCCCCAGAAAGTCTCTGGGGCTCATCTTCTGAAACTGCTCGATCCTCGGTGTCTTCGGCTGCTGCACCACTGGTCGAGCCGCGGCTGTCGTGACGGCCAACTCCATGCCTCTGTCATGTCGAGCCTGCTGTCGGTCCATGAACTGCTGGAAATATGCGAACATCTGAGCTGCGTCCATATGTCCTGGAGGCGGTGGCGGCTGGAAAGGATCCTCTGGAAAGATCGGGTCCTGCCTCCCAGTCGGTGGATGCATACCCCCTGCTGTGGCTGCCGAGGTCTTAACACGAGCCGAAGTGACAAGAGCTGCAGTCCCCTGGCCTCGCCGTGCTGGCTGAGAGGTAGCAGTCCCCTCTATAGCATCCTCATGGACGGCACGCTGCGATCGAGTCTCTACCATCCTGAAGATAGGCAAACAAGAGTATCAATTTCTGAGAAAGAAGCGAAATAACAAAGGCGAACAATTATAATTCAAAGGATCAGCTGACAAAAGGATTTAGATGGCAATAAAAGGAATTTTCCTTAAGTGATTGAGTATCTTATAATTAATGTCCTATATCCTATAGCAGGCTACAGTGATACTCTAGTTCGAGTATCACTACACTTCTAGTCGAGACCTGCATGGGCCACCACTAAAAATGTGTCACGACCCGCACCCACTGTGAGGGCACGAGAACGTAACAACGCCCAGCCTACGCTGCAGTATCGGCGGTAGAACGCTGTCCTAGGTCAACATACATCTAACAATATCTATCTAAACAGTTTATACTCCCCGAAATGGGGTGACATAGCAGTAAAACTCAATCACAACTAAGGAAGATATAGCACGATATGAAATAGAACTCAAGGAAATAAATAGATGAAAAGTAGTCTAAGATAATTCCAACAATATCCAGAAGTACATGGTCTCAGATGAAAGAATATATACAATACTGAACTCCAGAATAAAGTCTAACTAGAACATGTCTCCAGACTACAAATGATAAACAGCCTAACCAATCTAGTCTAGACAGTCGAGGTGAAATCCTCAGCTAGAGCTGGGTCCTCCTGAGGGTCCAGCTCGCAGGTGTCATCTAAGGCTGCCCCGTAGTAAGTGTCCAGACCAGCCTCCTCCTCGTCCTCTGTAATATTTTCAACAGGTCCAGTCAGGACAGGAGCGAGCACAATACATCTCGTGCAGTTCATATCATGTCAAAAAATATAAAGCAGGCAATAGAATAAAATACATGAAACGCTGTAAGAAGATGTACATAAAAACATGAGAGATATTTGATAACTAGAAATATATATACATGATAAGTAAGAACTGTAAGTGACTAGTGATTTAGAGTATGAGATGGCATGTAATTGGCTTAGGTTGTATATGATGAACATGAAAAGTAACAGAGTGTACATGATGGGTAAATCACATGACCATTTATACTCACCCCTACCCACAATCAATACACAAGGATCTATTCAAGTTACGTTACGGACATGATGTTTTGGTTATACAAGAGACACATGGGCAAACATGAGCGTACATGAAAGAACATGAGAGTACATGAACATACATGTAAGAACATAAGAGAACATGAGTGTACATGAATAACGCAGATGCAAGGAATACATGATGTACATGAAACATATGTCATAAAGTATCCGGTACGCCCGCTAAGGGGGTAACATCCCAAGAAGAGATCCGTATAGTACCAATCCGTGATGATAACGTGACAGCATCAAGTAAAAGTAATCTAGAGCGAGAATATAAATCGTGACAAGTATGAAACGATCAGAGAATGTACTCGCCGGTATCTGAGTGTCCAATATGAAAAGTACCGTCCGAGGAGTGGTGTCTGGCTCCTAATCAGAACAGCAGAAGTCACAACAAGTCCATAATAGTAAAATAGAGTCCTACTATGCATTCTACATGATTCTAGATCAATCTAGGCCAAAGTCAACTCTTAGTCAACTCTGGTCAACCCTTGAAGTCAAACTAGGTCAACCTTGTCTAGACTAGGCTAAACTCAACTAACTAGGTCTAATAAGTCATGCTAGATTCTAACAAGGCTATACTAGACTACACACAACATTTCAAGTACTCATACACCTATGCATATACAACACTATATATATAGATACTATATTGATAATCACTATGCATTCCTAGGGTAAATATTATATGTATACATATAGATATACATTCACACCTATATATATATAGGCACATTACATTCACCTTAGATTAGACATAGGTATATATATGCTATGCATACATAGAGAGGGGAACCATATGGTGTGAATATGTGTTCAGGAATACAACAGTGAAAGAAGAGGGAAGAGTGTTTGTGGGTGTACAGGAATGTAGACAGTGACAACAGCCCTGTTCTCAGGTTGATACAAAGAGCTCAGTTAAGAGAAGGTGCTAGAGTGCAATGGTGTGTGTGTGCTAGAGTGCTGTCCAAACTGGACAGTGTGTGATCAGGTATTAAGTGCAGGAATTGACAAGGCAGTGCAATAAGTGAATAACTGAAACCATGGTGAACATGTATAAAAAAAAGGGATCACACAGATTACTTAGGACTAAAAAACAGTGGAGAATAGCAACCATGTGTGTGTGAAATAAAACAATGTGAATTCATAACAGTATACAGGAAAAAGAATCAGTGAATAGTGGACAATGGGTGTCTGTGTACTCAGAAAATCAGGAATATGTTGGCAGGAATTAATAAGCAGTGAAAGGATGTGTCAAAGAGACAGTGTTCAGGAATGGGCAACAGTGAAGGAACACTCATAACAGTGGAGGAAAAACACACAGGATAGGTAAGGAAATTAATTCATTTATCATTCCAACAATTCCTAGGTAATACATTCAAGTTAACACTCATGTAGTTCTCAGGTTTTGGCATGTGTAGGTCATGTAAGCTTGTATTAAGAATTTACAAAACCTTATATGAAATCAGTGAGCAAACAGTGAAGAGTGGAAACACATTAACATGTTACAACTATACTGAAGTTAACAGGAAAACAGTGGCATTAGTATTGAAGTTCTCAGATATTAATGTGAACCAGTGTGACAGGAAAATGATTTGACAGTGAGCTATATGACCATTTCAAGGTAATACTCAGGTTTTCCTTACATTGTAAATCAATGAGAGGTAAAAACAACTCAAATTTTATACCCAAATCAGTGAAATAATAAAGAAGTTCTCAGGTTTAAACACATCCCAACAGTCCTAACATGATATCAATCAATTTAAAGAACAATTGGAAATCAAAACAGTGGACAGTCTGATACAAAACTCAGGTTGACAGGAGAACAGGAAAAAGGAAGTTAACATGACCTACACTAATCTGCAGATTATACATGGCAGGAAGCCACTTCAATATCAGCCACACTGGGACACCCATTCCTGTGTGTGACAGGAATGAAACCCAGTATCAAAAGTTAAGTCTTGATCCCTCTAAAACTGATAATAGCTATAAACCAAGTTGTCAAATGTTAGGTAATTCAAAATACAAGTAACACTTAACATTAAAACAAGGAATCAGTGAGGGGGTATGCTTGAACAGTGATTCATCTCACTGATAACCCCATCAGTGAATGAATACCATCCCAGCCTAGTTCGAAACCAAAACTCCCCCCTCAATTACTAAACTACTAAGCAATCCTAATCTATCACAGATTAATAGGCATATTAGGATCCTAAATATCAATTTAAACATGATTAAAACATTCAAACTCGATGAATACACAGAGGAACACACCAAACATTAACACACAGGCTTGCACAGTCAAACGTGACCAGTACGTGTGTCCATATGCACCCGACACGTCACCTCGTGACACGAGACTTGGGGAGTGTCGTTTCAGACACTGCCCCAAGCTCCACGTCCAATGGCATGCGCCCACGTGCCCTGGGCAGCCCGCACGAGCACGCTAGTAGCAGTTCAGCTACAGTGCTCGAGCACGCGCGCCTGAACCCGTGTGTGTGTGTCCAATATCGACACGACATGACACGAAAACCACTTCAGTGTCCCAGAAACGTGTAAGTGAGAACAAAACAATGATTCCTATTCAAACACAAAATCAAAATTGATACAAAATGCTCATTGAGGTATTTTGTCAAACACCTAGGACTAGTGATTGATACGTGTCCAGAACGGACACGAAATCACTGGCACTCGACACAAAAGCTATCCAGACCTTAGGGGGACCCTTAGGGCTTCCTATTGGTGAAGACAAAATAGAAATCCATGGAGGAATGGAGAAGTTACCTCTTGAAGAACAATGGGTGAAAAATCCCCAAATTGAATAATTTCCACAACCACCCAAATCTCACAAATTGTTGTTTCCCTGCAAATAACTATTACCAACAGCAAGAGCATTGATTTTAGGTCCTAAAGAAATTGGTTTGGGGAAGAAAGGATTTAAAATGGATTTTTAATGAATTTCTAAAGATGGGAGCTCACCTCTTCTTCTTGAAATGGATTCCTATGGAAAGGAGGCTAGCCCTAGAATTTAGGAGGGGTTTTATAGTGGGGGAATCCCTAGGTTAGTTGGACAAAATATTAGGGTTAGGGTTTGGGCACTTGACTAATGGGCTTTGGGCTTAGTTACATGAGCTATGGTTTAATTGATTAATAAAGACTCTAAGTCATAAGTCATGGCTTATGGCTTTCTAATTTCTATAGCTAAATAGGTTCTAATGACCTAACCATAGATTAGGCTAGGTTAGACTAGAGTCACAAATTCTAACCAAGCTCAAACTAACTAGGGTTAGCTCCTAGGTTGGTCTACATGGGTCCAAACTAGCCAAATCAATCTAGTCCAAACAATTCCAAAATAATTCCTAAAAATTCTCAAAATTCAATAAATTCTATTAAATCTAAATAATAATTAATAATCCCAAATAATTCTTAAAATTACAAAAATGACTAAAATACCCCTCAGTCTGGAAATGAACACTAGCAAGACACCAAATCATAAGTCATGAATTTAAATAGTTTAAAAATAATTAAAAATCACTAAAACATCATAACATGAAATAAATACCCTTAAATAATAATTATAATTACAAAATTTCAAAATTACCCTCTTCTGAAAAACTGGGTGTTACAATATGCTACGGACGTGCGTCCTGGACTTTGGAGGTTCCTGGGAGGATCATCTTCATTTAGTGGAGTTTGCTTACAACAATAGTTTCCAGGCCAGCATTGAGATGTCACCTTTCGAGGCTCTGTACAGGCGTAGGTGCTGTACACCCTTATCTTGGGATGATGTTGGTGGACGAGCTTTACTGGGGCCAGAGATGGTTGTTGATGCAGCCGAAAAGGTGAAGCTCATCAGGGACAGACTTCACGTGGTGCAGGACAGACATCGGTACTGGGCCGATAGCCACCGAAGGCCGTTGGAGTTTGAGGTACAGATTAGAGTAGGATTAGATTTAGGTTTGTTTGTTTGTGATTTTTGATCATATTTGTTTATTATAATTAATTGAGACCTTGCTTGTGATTAGGTCGGAGACCAGGTTTTCTTGAGGATATCTCCGACTCGTGGTACGATACGTTTTGGTGGAGGCGGGAAGCTTAGCCCGCGCTTTATCGGCCCTTTCGTTATCAGCGGGAGAGTCGGTGAAGTTGCTTATAGGCTAGACTTGCCGCCTGTGCTAGTTGGGGTCCACAACGTATTTCATGTATCACAGTTCAGACGGTACGTGGCTGACCCTAGCCATGTTCTCGATTATTCAGAGATAGAGGTTGGGCCTTCTCTCAGCTATCCAGAGCAGCCAGTGGAGATTCTGGATCGACGGAAGAAGGTTCTGAGGAACCAGGTGATACCTTTGGTACGCGTCGCATAGAGGCATCATTCTCCAGGAGAGTCTACCTGGGAGCAGGAGGATGAGATGCGCGAGCGCTACCCTTATCTGTTTGGACCGTGAGGTATACTTTCTATCCTTCTCATCAGTTGTATTTCGCCTTTCAATTTTGAGGACAAAATTCTTTTAAGGAGGGTAGATTTGTTACTACCACATTTCTAGTTTGAGGGTATTCTTGATTTTTTTTGGGGGTAATTTAAATTTATTAGAATTTATTTGAATTTATGGGATTTTTTGGGATTTATTTTGGAATTGTTTGGACTAGGTTGACTTTGACTAGTGTTGACCCTTGTAGACCAACCTAGGAGCTAACCCTAGTTAGTATGGACTTGGTTAGGTTATATAACTCTAGTCTAACCTAGCCTAATCCTTGGTTTGGTCATTAGACTCTAATTAGCAATAGAAATTAGAAAGTCATAAGTCATGGCTTATGATTTAGAACTTTTGTTAAATCAAATCAAACCATAGCCTTGCATGGAATCATAACATAACCTGGTTGGATCCTTGTGTATTAACTGGGGGTACGGAAGAGTAGAAGTGGACATGTGAATAATACACCAGTAGTATCTTATCAGAATTATTTCGTAGTGTCTTATCAGAATCATCCCATGCCATTTACATGTCCATGTTGTACTCTGACTCACTAGTCACATGTTAGTTCTCTATTTATAGTAGATATTTCTATTACAGCTTTCTCTCTCTGTTTACATACTGTACTTCTTTCAGTACTTGTATCTTACTTTACTGCATGATTATATTTTCTAACCTGCTATGAACTGTTGAGATGTACTGTGCTCGCTCCTGTCCTGACTGGACCTGTTGAAATATTACAGAGGATGAGGAGGAGACCGGTCTGGACACTTTCTACCGGGCAGCTTTAGATGACACCTGCGAGCAGGACCCTCAGGAGGACCCAACTCTAGCTGAGGACATCACCCCGATTGCCTAGACTAGATTAGTTAGGCTTATCTTCTTTTATGTAGTCTTGAGACATGTTTTAGCTAGACTTTATTCTGTTCTGAGTTGTATATATTCTTTCATTCTGTATCTGAGACCATGTACCTCTGGATATTTGCTAGGATTATCTTAGACTACTTTATCATCTATTTGTTTCCTTGAGTTCTATTTCATATCGTGCTATCTCTTCCTTAGTTGTGATTAAGTTTATTACTGCTATGTCACCCCCATTCGGGGAGTATAAACTGTTTAGAGATATATTGCTAGATGTATGTTGACCTAGGACAGCGTTCTACCGCCGACACTGCGGCGTAGGCTGGACGTACCCACGTCTCGTGCCCTTACTCTAGGGTACGGGTCGTGACACTGAAGCCTTCCACTACCGGTGGATCTTTGCTGTAGTGCAGTGCATATATCTGAGTCTTCTTGAGATATCTCATAACCTGTTTCATAGCTTTCCACTCAATGCCTGGGTTACTCGTGAAATGACTCAGCATTCCCACGACGAAAGCTATGTCAAGCCTTGTGGCAGTAGTAGCATACATCAAACTCTCGATTACACTTGCATACTCCAGCTGCCTGACACTTTCCCTTGAATTAGGCTTCAGCTTCAGATCACACCTGTACGGCGTATCGATCTCTGGAAGATCCTGATACCCGTAACGAGTGATCATCTTTTCAACATAATGAGAATGTGACAACGCTTGTCCAGTGTCTGTCCGAATGATTTTGATCCCTAAGATCACAGCAGCTTCCCCCAAGTCTTTTATACTGAACTTGCACGAGATGAACTTCTTTGTCTTCGTGACACAGCCCATATCCGTACCTAGGATAAGCATGTCGTCCACGTATAGACAAACTATCGTACCTCTTTTATCACTAAACTTTGTGTAAACACACTTGTCCGTCTCTCTGACCCTGTAGCCATTTGACTTTATAACTTTGTCAAATTTCTCATGCCACATCTGGGAAGCCTGTTTAAGACCGTACAAGGATTTCACCAACTTGAAGACTTTGTTTTCAAGACCCTTGATGATAAATCCCTCTGGTTGTTGCATGTAAATCTCTTCGGTCAGCTCCCCATTTAGGAAAGCCGTTTTTACATCCATCGGATGTATAACTGTAGAAGCATGGAAAAGAACCAGAAAAGCCCATGCGGCTCAAAAGAGAAGATGCCTATGTGGCTCAAAACAGAAGGAGCCTCATGCGGCTCAGGAATCTATCAGAGCCTCATGCGGCTCAGAAGCTCTTCAATAGCCTTATGCGGCTTAGGAAAGAAGCACGTGACCCTATGCAGCTTGCCTTTACAGCTGGCCATAAAGTGACTGCTCTTATTAAATACTCTGACATAAAGAGGTAACTCTGACATTAAAGCTGAAATGATGAACTTCGACATGACGGCGTATTCCTCGAGAAACGAAAAAAAATCTTCTATGCAGCTGGCACGATTCACCTACTACAAAGCTCCCTATACAGCTGCTACCACCCCATGCGGTTGATGCTCTCATGCGGCTCGGAGGGTGAAGACCCTCGTCGTGCGGCTCCAATGCTAAGAAGTCACCCCATGCGGCCGATATTCTCACGCGGCTCGGATCGTGCGGATCATCTCCATGCGGTTCAAATATTAAGAGGCTATGCCCATACAGCCTTGACACGTGGCTAGTCCTATGCGGCTCAATTGGAAACAACTCCCATACGGCTCAGATTTTGGAGGCTATACCTATGCGGCTGCCATCTTCATGCGGTTCAAAACCTAAGAAGCTACCCTCATGCGGCTGTGGCTCGCAGTTATGACACGTGGCAGAAGATCAGTTTCCCATGCGACACTAAATCAATCAAGAGTTATCAACAAATCCCAACAACCAGATTTAGTGCAATCACAATTATTACTCAGATCAAATCAGATTTGTTGATTGGACACGTGGCGGGAGATCCGCGCTTGTCATGATGAATTACGAAGATTCATTGCAATCAGCATTAATTGACCATACAGATTTGGCACAATCAAGAATCAATTGTCCAGTTGTAATGTAATAAAGATTAATGGCCCAGATGATTGGCCGTCGACTTTTTAAGGGGTAATCATTGTAAACCCTAATGATGACACCCCACTCCTATAAATAGCAAGGTGCCATTCCCTTGTAAAAAGATCTCCCGATCAAAAAATAGAAAAAAATATAGCAATGTGCCATTCCCTTACAAAAGAGATCCTCTCCATCCGACTGGACACACAAAGAGACAAAGGCATGCACAGAAGAGTCTTCCCATCTTGAGAGCAGTTCTTCACCGAAGCCAAGGCTACGTCTGATCGTCCAAGGAGTAAGGCAGAGCGGCCATCGCTTTCCCGAGCCTCTATCGTCACCCCCCAGAATCAAAACTAAACAATCGTACTTAGATTGTTGTACCTAGGTTTTCGTTCCTAGGCTTTCTTTGTACGAACGAGTTTGTATTATGAAGTAAAAGTCCAGTCCTCCTATATATATTGTTCTGTTCTTTTATAATCAATGGCAAACACAATGGCGACTATGCTGGGGACTAACTTCTCCATGGCTGAGGAGTTGGTGACGCAATCAGACGTAACCAAACTTGGCTCCACTAAACAGATGTAAGTCGTCCGGTTCGACTGGCAGGCGTTTGAAGAAATGCTCTCCGACAGAAGAGCTGGCCCGGTCCAGTGGCGAGCCCACACAAAGAAGGCCCGTTGGGAGTGGAGACACAAAAATTTTGCTCCTCCCCAAGCTCTCGAAGAAGTACTCTCTGTTGTCCGAGACAGCGGAGAAGTCTCGCTTGTGGCCCCACTTCAGACCATAGAGGACCCTGCTGTCCCCAAGTTCGGCAGAAGAAAACATTATGATGTTGGACTTACAGGGGCAAGAAGAAACTCTATGCAGTCCAAGCCGCATAAGGACGCCAGCCGCATGGAAACTCATGCGACCGCAATTGCCAACCGCATGGAGAGAACTCATGCGGCCACAAACGTCAGCCGCATGCAGGCAGCCTGTACGACCAAGACACCTAGCCGCTTACAGAAGGTTCATGCGGCCAAAAAGAATAGCCGCATGCCGACAGCCTATACGGCCACGACTCCTAGACGCATACAGAAAGGTCACGCGGCCACACATACCAGCCGCATGCAGACAGCCTGCACGGCCACCGATTCCAGCCGCATACCATCTCTCCCATGCAGCTCACGGTCAGTCTTTGACCGCCTCTCATATGGGCCTGACCACGAAGGCTCTCTAGAGCATATGCCAGACTCTGTTGTGACCCGCTTGGACTCTTCCTACTATGCAATCTCAAGTGCTAGAAGAAAGAAGCCTCAGGCAGCGCGGCCTCGATGAGCTCAGTCGGCTTTTCCAACTTCTGACTATCAGGGCGTCCCGCTGACTATTGTGCGAGCCCCTGATGGAAAGTTGTATAAAACTATCCGTGTTCAGCCTCCGGCAGCCGACGAACATAATAGTCATCAAAAATCTGCCAATAACAATCAGGGGCAAGTAATCGTACGACCTCCTCATCAGAGAGCAGGCAGGAGACCGACACGCTCGTGTGTTCAGAAATCCTAGACTCATATATCGGGTGACTTGCGCAACGTGGTCCTTCACAAGCGCAATGAAAGAGACGAAGATTTGATATACAAAGAGTCCTGTCGAGGACATCAATGCACCCAAGTCATAGTCAACTGCTACTGCAACAAGGCAGCAGCACAAAAAGATCAGTGGTCCGTCTTTCAAAGGCTGCAACGCCCAAGCTCAGAAGACGAGGCGCTTCTCGTCGCCTCTTGTAATTATGCTCTGAAGATTTCTGGCAGCGGAAGTGGGAAGAAAACAAATGTCTCCAGCCCAAAAATTTCAACCGGCATAACCAAGAAAATTTCTTCTAAACAGTTGTCTACCACCGTTGCACGAGGAGTTTACCAAGGTACCCGTTCAAAGACGAAATCTGCCACATTGGGAGATTCGTCCACATCTATGGGAGACACCGGAGCCAGGGGTAGCATTCCTCAAAACATCCACAATAACCCGGTGTTCCAAGAAGATAGTCCGGGGGAAATGGTTGACCCAACAGATACAACATATCCCGACGTCCCCGAGGACGTCAACAATTCTCAAGACAAGGCAAGCTCTGAAGCTGGGGGTACCATTCTTTCTGAGTTCGAACCAGAGAAGAACATTCCCACATATCCTGACGACTTCTCTGTACGAGGGTATGACTCAGAGGGCACGTCCTCTACCGTTCCTTCCATCTCTCATCATATAAGGACGGTATTTATGGCGGACAGCAACCAAGAGGGTCCCAGTGATCGCCACCGCATCGACACCCTGGAGACCATACTGCATGCTCTGGTTAAATCTGTGGACGAGATCAAAGCGGCCCTTCCAACTCTGCAAGGAAGGACGCCTGGCCAAACAAGCTTGGGTCCCGCGGTCAATGTGGACTCGAACTTAGCTGCACCAAACCCGGGCGATAATCCTCCTGAAATATAGGCCCCCACCGTTATAGACGAGGCCATGGAGGAAAGAAGAGATGTCCAGGAGCTCTGGGCCATGTTCCAAGCCCGAAAAATGGGCCAGTACCTCAGGACACGACAACCGTATCCTACTGCATAGAGAGATGTCCCCTTTCCACCAAAATATAAACCATTCCTCATTAATCCCTATGACAGGAAGACATCTGCAAGCAGGTACATTACCTACTTCAAAGTCACAATCGACCATCTGCCCCATGACGACGCCATCCTTACGCGGTTGTTCATCGGAGCCTTGGAAGGGGTCGCCTTCGACTGGTACCGCAACATACCGGACAATTGCATCCACTCCTTCACCGGCTTCAAACGCATGTTCTAGAGAGGTTCTATGAAGTTGGACAAGACGTGACAATGTCCACTCTCATGGACGTTGTTCAGGGAGAAAAGGAGCTAACAAGAAACTATATCGAACGGTTTCGCCAAACCGCGATGAAGCTACCTTCCGGCAACCCTGATTCCTCCTTTATTGAAATTTGCTAAAAGAGACTGCTTCCCACAATCAGCCTCTGGATAGGCAAAAGTCAATTCAAGGATTGAAAGGCGTTCATCATCAGTACCACTAGCGTAGAGGACAAGGTGAAGAAAGCCCGCCAACGGGGATTGCACATCTCGGAAGGAGAAGACAAGGGCAAACGCCCTAACGTCAACAACAACAACAGTGGTAATTCCTCCAGCAACCGAGAAAACAAGGGCAAGCAGCCTATGGTGGCCGACATAGCCCCAATGTCCGAATCAACGCCAGCAGAAAAGTAGTAGCCTCATATGACCTACTCCTTCGAGGATGGCCATGTTAAATCCATCTTAGACATGCTCATCCAAGGAGGACGAATTCAGCTCCCTCCTCCCAGGCGTGAGCCTCGTCCTACAGATATGGAGAGTCCCAAGTACTGCCATTACCATCGCTATGTTCACCATGCTACAGAAGACTACTATCAGCAGAAGCGATACATCCAACATCTCATCGATTCTAAGGCCCTGGCCATTGATTTTGAAGAGGTGATCGTGGCAGCCAACATGGTGTCAGTACAATTTGGCAGCTTCGCTCTGACAAAGACTCAAGACGGAGTAGTACCTGTCCCCCTAGCAAGGATGGAGGTCGTTAACCTTCCACCTCCCCGAGACCAGGCTACTGGTCTAGTGTCCCTTACCACATCACGAGGGGAGATCATATGGGTCCATCCGGACTTGGTACCTGAGGTGACTCAGTCCGCACCCCCATCCACCAGTAAGAAGAAGAATGGAAAAGTCAAATCATGTCGCACGATCTCGATATAGGTCGAAGAAGATACTGCTGTTGTTACCCGCTCCGGCGCACTAACCCAACCTCCCCCGGGTAACTTGGCTGAAGATCATCAGCCGACAGCTGCTGATGCTCCAGGACCTCTGCAGCCTTCGACAACCGACCAGCCTAGGCCGAAGGAGACTCGCTTCGACAAAACTCTCCGAAGAGAGACGCCTCATGGGCTAAAAAGACCATACAACTTTGACATCCTGGCACAATTGGCCAACACATCGACCAAATTATCGCTATACGAGCTCTTGAGACTCTCTAAGGATGTCCGCGTCGCACTAAGCGAAGCACTCCAGAATGTCGACGCATACCTGGCTCAGTCCAATCTCACCGGGGAGGACTCGTCGGCAGATCTCCAGGACAGCGCTTGCACAGGGTTAATGCCAAACATTGTCTTCGCTCCACAGGATATGCTTATCAAGACCAACCTGCACGATCGCCCTTTGTATTATACTGGGTACATTGACGATATCAAGGTCGATCGGATGCATATTAACCCCGGGTCCTCCAAAAGCATCATCCCAAAGGGCCTACTACACCATCTGCACATCCCAATGCATCGCCTAATACCGACAAGCACCACCATCAGCGGTTTCAATTCGGACATGAGCTACCCGCTTGGAAAGATTCGCCTAAAGTGCCAAATCGGCGACCTTCTGTCAGAAGTAACTTGTTATGTCATAGATACAGACACTTCCTACAATATTCTCCTAGGGCGTCCTTGGATACACGATTACATGATCGTGCCTTCCACACTGCACCGGTGCTTCAAGTACGTCGACAAGCACGGCCTCATTAGGATAGAATTTATCGACATCGATCCCTTTAAATGGGTCGAATCCTACTACTTAGATTTACGCTTGTACGAGAAGTCGAAAAAGCATCTTGCCGAAGGAGATACTCAAGCACAAACTGTGGCAGCATCTGGATCAGAAAAAACCTCTGACGATCCACCTCCAAGCCCGCAAGCCTGGCATAACTGCGCCCCTTACAGCCACTCTGCGTAAGGACGCAATTAGCCTCTCTGCACAGGTAGAACAGATGATAATCTGACTGCCAAGGTCTGGCCAAGCGCCAAGACCCACAACAGAACCACTGACAATTAGGCTATCTAAAACTAACTAGCAACAAGCAGAGGAGCTCAATCCCTCTGTCAAGCCAATGATAATTCGTCTTTTCAGAATGAATCGGCAACCGAACACTAAGCCAAGGACTGCTAGCCAGAAGGCCACCTTTCCATTCGGCCGTGGAGGACTTCAATAACTTTGCCTTAATCGCCCACCTTTCCACAATCCCCTTCCTCGGCAATCAGTTCACTTGGTGCAATATGCAAGAAGGCTTGCGTAGGCAATACTCTCGCCTCGATCGCGCCATGATTAACGACAGTTGGTCGGAGTTGGGCTTAACTAGTAACCTGTCTCATCTGAACTCCACTGAATCGGACCATTCCCCCCTCCTTCTCGAGATCAACATCTCTCATCATCGCATCAAAAAGTCCTTCCGCTTCCTGGACTTCTGGCGCCACCACCCCCAGTTTATGCATATCGTGGAAGAGGCTTGGGCGTCGGTCAATCACCCGGAACCTCTGGTCAGAATTGCTTCCAAGCTTAAAGCTACAAGAAAAGCCCTCACGGCCTGGAGCAAGATTGCGTTCGGAGACATTTTCCAGGCCATTAAAGATGCTGAAGACGATGTCACCCGCGCGGAGACCGACTTCGCCCTATCCGGGTCCCAGGAGAACCGCGCTTCTCTCAACCTTGCCAAGGCCATTCTCAAGTCTAGAATCAGAGTTGAAACTGAATTCTGGAAACAAAAGGCTAGATTAACTTGGGACTTAGAAGGAGACAAGAATTCTGGCTTTTTCCACAAATGCGTCAAAGGTCGCAGAAGCGCTCTGAAGATTCATCGAATCCGTGATGATAACGGTCATCTGCTGGATGAGCAGGAGGACATTAGAATGGCAGCCACGAACTATTTCTCCAACATATTTACTAAAGAGGACGTGCTCAAAGATGACGGTTTCCTGGCCGAGATCCCATCCCTGATTTGCGACAGTGACAATGACTGCCTCCGCGCTCCCCCCTCTGTCGACGAGATTAAGACCGCGGTGTGGGCCATAAATGCTAACAGCGCATCGGGTCCGGATGGATTCAACGGGGTGTTCTTCCGCACTTGCTGGGACATCATTAAGTCCGACCATGGGGATGCCACTGCCGCATTTTTTCAAGGAGCCACTTATCCGAAAGCTATATCCTCCGCTCACATTATCCTTATACCCAAGAAAGACAACCCGGACACCTTCAAAGATTTCAGACCGATCAGCCTCTGCACCTTCACCAACAAAATAATCTCTAAAATTATCGCTTCCAGAATGTCGGATATCCTTCCCAGAATCATATCCGAAGAACAAAGCGGCTTTGTCAAAGGTCGCAACATCACAGATAATATCCTTCTGGCACAAGAGATGATCACTTGTATGAAATTTTTGTCCAGGGGAAGGAATGTTGCCATCAAGCTGGACATGGAAAAAGCTTACGACCGCCTTGACTGGCAGTTCATGATCTGGGTGTTCAGAGCCTTTGGTTTTTCGAAACCAGTTATCGACATCATCTTTAGATCCATCAACAACTCCTGGTTCTCCACCGTCATCAACGGCCAACCTCAGGGTTTCTTCAGAGCTACTCGCGGGGTCAGACAGGGAGACCCTCTCTCCGCCACCATTTTTATCATCTCGGCTGAAGCTCTGAGCGGAAACCTCAAAATTATGCCGCGATCTCCTGGGTTCCAGCACTTTCACACTTCGACCGGGTGCCCTCTCATTACTCATCTCGCGTACGCGGACGACATCCTCATTTTCTCCGCCGGCGCTATTGGGGCCATTGAGGTGGTCATTAGTACTCTAGCCAATTATACTCATTGCTCCGACCAGAAAATCAACAACAGCAAGAGCGTGATCTACACTCATCACAAAGCCGACAGATCTCACTCGGCTGTCTTGTCCTCCATGACTTCCTTCTCCACAGCTTATCCCCCTTTCCTCTACTTAGGATGCCCGTTGGTGTACGGTAGAGCCAACTCCGGGATTTACGATCACTTGGTGGGCAAAATTCGGAAGAAAATTGCGGGCTGGCACAACGCGACCTTCTCCCCTGGGAGGAAACTTATGCTCATTAAGCACGTCCTTTCCTCCATCCCCATCTACACCCTTGCGGTGTGCTCTCCCCCACCAAAGTTAACCATTCTATCGAATCCATCCTTACTAATTTCTTTTGGGGTCATCTTGAGGGGAAGAACAAGTATCACTGGGCCAGTTGGGCCACCATGGCAAAAACTACTGTCGAGGGAGGTCTGGGATTCTGCAGGCTGGCCCATATGGTCGATGCCCAATCGACTAAGTTGTGGTAGAAAATCCGCTCTGATAACTTGATCTGGACCAGGTTCATGGGAGCTAGATACTCCAGATTCAGTCACCTAACTGAGGCGTCTGCCAACTGCAGATCCTTCACGTCATGGCGGCACATCTTATGGGGTCGAAACCTTGCGGAACCTCACTTTCGTTTGACCCTGGGTAATGGGCGTTCGCAGGCTTGTAATGAACGCTGGTTAGGAGACGATATCATCAGGCCCAACGCTTTCACCCCACCAAAGTGCGAGATCAGAGACTTATGGGATGTGAACGCGTCCGGGTGGGATTGGAACAAGGTTCATGATTGGCTTGGCCCGGCAGCTTTGGCGCGCCTGGCAGCCTCAGATTTGTCGATCAACGACGCGGAGGATGTGCTCTGTTGGTCTCCTAATCCGGGTGGCGTCTTTACCCTTGCTTCTGCCAGAGACATCATCAGAGGCATCGAAGTCACGAACTCCCCTTCCGCCAAGTTTTGGCATACGTGCATTCCTGTCAAATGGTCCATTCTCATCTGGCCTGCCGCGCGTCGTAAACTCTCCACGGATGATGCCGTCAAATCTTTCGGCTACTGTTTGGCGTCCAAATGCCACTGCTGTGTAGATCCCCATCAGGAATCTGCCGTTCACGTCCTCCTCTGTGGGGATTCTGCCTCCTGCATTTGGACGAACCTTCAACACAGGTACAAAATGGCTCATATGATCGGGGGCATCAACGATCTGCTGGCTAGCTGGAACACTTCTCACGGGCATCAGAACGTCGCTGCCGCCGCTTTTTGGGTATTATGGAAGAACAGGAACAAATTCAGATTTGAAGGGCGACAATTACCACTTCAGCAATTGTACAGGGAGGTAGTTCGATAAATATTCAAGAGAAGAAGGTGCTGCTCCCACACCTCGAATCAGTTTTGGGACGTCCTGGATTTCTGACAGGGGCCGGGACGCGGGTCCTTTGGGACATTGCGTTGCCCTCCTAACTTTCTGTTGCTCGGTTCCTGTTCCGTTTTGCGGGCAACCCCTTTTCTTTCTCTCTTTGTTTTATGGTTGACGCGCTTGGCGCGCTTACTTGTATAGGCTACGGTATTTTGCGCCTATCTTTCAATAAAGGTTTTCTTTCCAAAAAAAAATATATATATATATATATATAATATATATATATATATCTCTGTGTGTGTGTGTGTGTGTGTTTATATATATATATATATATATATATATATATATATATATATTAACACAGTCAAAAGATGGGCTCTCTTTTCTTGTTGTTCTTCTTTTTGAGTCTCTTTCAACAACCATGCATCTATCTATCTCTTCCTCTCTCCCGTCGTGCCATACCTCTCCCTCCTATCGCACCTCTCTCTCCATCTTTTATTATGTAACACCTCTAAATATATTTAACTTTTGTGCTAGTTATTTTTTAAAATAGTTCATCCCCTATTTAATTTATATCCTAATTGATTTTGTCCTTATTTTCTTATAGATGACAATATTTAATTTGTTCTTATATTGGAATACAATTGTTTGCTAGTATAATATCCTTCGATTAAAAAAATATGAAAAATATAAAGTCTAAGTAAATTAGTGGTTGGAAATGAAATATTTTTTCTCTTGTTTTTACTCGAGGAAAAAAAATTCCTAGTCGATTTGGACCTGTTGTAGCAAATCCTGGCTATGCCAATATATATATATCCTGGCTATGCCAATATATATATATATATTGATGAAAAAGCTTTTATATATGACTGAAATGCAAGGTGAGCGGGCCACAAAATGAAACGACCACGTCTCGGCCCTAACAAGTATCAAACTACAAAATGAAAGAGTGAGGTCCACATCCGAATGCCGCACTCCTTCCACAGAGAACTCTCAAAAAGCTTAAAGTTTTAACAAAACCTCCAAAGCCGAGTATAAGTGCTTCTAATATAAAGAATGAAGACCTCCACAGCTAAATCTTTCCTTCTAGTGTGTAATTCTCTTTTTACCTCTTCTTCCAAGCCCAAGAAAATTGAAGGGAGACTTCTTTGAAGTACGTGTAGGAAACTCTAGAGGGGAGTGAATAGAGTATGTGTCGATAATACCCAATTAAAAATAATTTTATTTAAGTCCATCCAATAGAAATAATAATCAGAGTATAGTTGCAAAATATAAATAGAGATCAGAGAAGCATACGCAGACACAACAGGTTTTAATCTAGTTTCCCTCGTGGAGGACTAGTCCAGGCTTGACAACTCTAGCTCAAGATTGAAATCTACTATTTATGAAATAACGTACAACCACGTGCCTTTACTCAGAAGAGCACACCAACTTCTTACAGGTTCGCGGATGATGAGACTTGGAATTATCCCAGTGACTTCTTTTGAAACTCTTACACACAAACTTCTAGTTGACTCGTACTAAGCACCTTAGGGGCTTAGAAAGTTTTGTGGCTAGTTAGATGAGAAGAATAAGCTCTTGAATGTATAGGCTATAAAAGAAGAGAAGATGAGAAGATCGGATGATTGAAAATAAGAGAAATCAAGGCCTATATATACTAGTCCAGTTAGGCAGAGTTCGGCCAGAACTCTGTCCCAAATATTCAAATATTTAGCCGTTGGACAACTAGCAACCAGCAAACCCTAAAAATTAGGTCCTAAAATTAAGGGGGCAGAGTTCGGACCGAACTTTTTGTGGGGCAGAGTTCGGCCCGAACTTTGTCTCCTAGAGGACAGAAAGTTCAAGTAGGCTTTTTGGGCTTGGCAGGTTTTAGAGTTTGTTTGGTGGAGCTGGGTATTAAGTCTAGGGTTGAGATACTCAGTGTAGGAACGAAATCGTAAAACAGAATACTCTAGAGGGGGGTGAATAGAGTAGGCAGCAAAATATTGGTAATTAAGAACATTGTTAGCAGTTAGATCACAGATATAATAATAATCACAAAAGTAAATGACAGAAATTAAAAGTGATCAGAAGGCAAACACAAACACCGAGATTTATACTGGTTTACCTCTTGTGAGGATTAGTCCAGTCGAAAGAACTCTAGCTTTGTCACTATCATATTTCTAATTTGAGGGTATTTTTATCATTTTTGGGGTTATTTGAATTTGTTATAATTTATTTGAATTTATGGGAATTTTTAGGATTTATTTTGGAATTGTTTGATTGAAGGTTGACTAGGTTGACTTTGACTAGCAATGACCTTGGTAGACTAACCTAGGAGCTAACCCTAGTTGAGTTGGACTTGGTTGGATTATGAGACTCTAGGTTGATTTAAGTTAACCATATTCTAGTTATTAGAATCAATTAGGAAATAGAGATTAGAATAGAAAGTTTTAGACACAAGTCATGACTTGTGATTTGAACCATTGATTAATAACTAAGCCCAATCCATTAGCCATGTGAACCTAACCCTAACCCAATCCTTAGTGGCCGGCTACCTAGTCCTAGGGATTCCCCCTTATAAATAATCTTCTCCATTAGGGCTAGCCTCCTTAGAATTTCACAAGCTTTAGAAAGAGGTATTATCCCATTTTCATTAATTCATATAAAATCCTATTTATTCTCTTTTTCCCTCAAACCAATTACAATAGGTTCTAAATATAGTGTTCTTGCTGTTGTGGAGTATCAGATTCATATCGATTTGGAGAAGTTTGCTAGCAAGAGGAACCCCCCCATTTGAGGCTTTTCTTGCATTTGGTCACCAATAGGTAAATCTATGTAAACTCCATTAATTTTTGGATTTCTTTGCATGTAGACCTAGCCCTAAATGTCCTCTAGTCATAGGAATTGATTTCGTGTCCAGGTGGAACCATTTCGTGTTCGTATCAGACACGTATCCGACCCTAGACCTAAGTGTTTGATGAAATGCCCCAATGGGCATTTCGATTTAATTTCTAGAAAGTAAATAAATAGGAAATTATTTTCTGATGTTGCTTACATGTTTGTTTTCGTCTGGAAGTGTTTTCGTGTCGTATCGTGTCGGGTTTGACACGTGCACACGCGGGTGCACGCGCGTGCAGGCAGTGCATTCCCTTGCTGCTCGTGGCCTCGTGCTCGATGTACAGGCCATGTAGTGAGCTAGGATTTGACGAGGGGGTGGGGGCAGTGTCTGACACGAGGGCCCCCAAGCCTCGAGTCATCTCGTGTCGTGTCGGACATGTACGAGGCTCTGCACTGGGTCGCCTGACTGTTCAGTCGGGTTTTTATTTGACACTGATACGCTGTTCGTATCTCCTCTGGACACGTCGTGGACATGCTTCGTGGACACTGACACACTCACCTAGACCTAGCCTAGCACTAGACTCGAGCACATGGTCCCTCGTGTTGTGTTTTGAGTCTAATGTGGCTCGACATGGCCGTACGAGGCTTGCCATTCATAGTTTCTGATACATATGTGTTTCCTGTGCTTGGACACTTCGTGTCCACTTTTGTGGACACGAATCACTCTCTCTGACACAAACACATACTATATTTTAATTACCAACCATTAACTTTGCAAATTAATTAATTTCAAATTACATTTTTTCTATTTCCCCTAATTTCTGAAACATGCTATTTCCCTGTATTTTTCTAGTTTTTTAATTCAAACTTGAGCAGTCTTTTTGACCTGTTTAACTGATGTAAAATGTTGGTTTTAGTCTCTAATGTGGTTCCTCTACATGTTATCTATCTATGGGTCAAATTTGGGTAATTTTGGTTTGGTTTTGAATACAAAATGGGGGCTTGATTGTTGTGGACTGAACTGTCATGGACTGAACTGTTGTGGAATGTGATGAATTGATTTCCTTTTTCTAATTCTGAGAAACCTAAACTGTTAATGAAATGATTTCCTTCCTTCTCCTTAACTGTCCAGAAATGGACTGCTACTCATTCCCACTACACACACATGACACTATCACCTAGGGTTTACTCCCACACACACACACACATGTTTATGTATGCTCTCACACACTGTTTTATGACACACTTTAGTCCTAACAATCACATATCTCTAACACACACACAGGCCTATGACACACACAACCAAATACCTGTGCTCTCTTGACACGCACATATACACACTCACTCTCTAACACTCTATCTTCCTATGTACATATTATATAATGTGATGTATATATGTAATATGTGTATCTATATATATGATAAGTATGTGAAATACATATATGTATCTAAAAAAAAAAAAACATATATGTATCTAGTATAGATACTGTAAATGGATGTATAGATTATATTATGTATATATGTAAGTATCATATATATCATAACATGTGTGTGTACTAGTATATATGTATTATATATATCAATACATATATATCATATTATTATATATATATATATATATATATATATATATATATATATATATATATATATATATATATATATATATATATATATATATATATATATGTGGTATACCTATAGGTAGCCTATATGTGTATATATATATGTATGTATATGTGAATCCATGTGTAGGCCTAGATTCAATATAGGTAGTATGATGTTGGTTTGACTTATGTCGTATAGGGTGTATGGACTTGGTGTACTAGCATAGGCTAGTTTAGCCTTGATTAGACTAGTATGGACTAGTTAGACCTAGAATGACTTGTTTGACCTAGTTTGACCATAGTTGACTTAGGTTTGACTTCTTGGTTGACCAGGGTTGACCAAGAGTTGACTTTGACCTAGATTGACCTAGATTCATCTAGAATGCATTGAATTGCATATTGTTATCATTTTAGACTTGTTGTGACTTGTGCTATTCTGATTAGGAGCCAGACACCTCTCATCGGACAGTACATTTCATCCGGACACTCAGATACCAGGCGAGTACATTCTCTGATCATTTCATATCCTACTTAGAATTATTTTTCTACTTTAAATTACTTTACTTGATACTGTCACGTTGGTCACATGGATTGGTACCATATGGATCCCTTCTTGAGATGTTATCCTCAGGGAGCATCGGGTACTCCATGTTCTGTGCGTTTCACTTACATGGCGTATCACTATGCTTCATTGGTTCATCGATCACTTGAGACATGATCACAGAGTCTTCCTTGAATCCTTATCCCATTTATTGGGTCTCCTAGAATCTCCTAGAATCCCCATTTATGGGACATCCATGTATCACCCTTCGGGGGCCTTTGCATGGAATCATAACATAACCTGGTTGGATCCTTGTGTATTGATTGGGGGTATGGGAGAGTAGAAGTAGGCATATGAATATTATCCAAGTAGTGTAGCATCAGAATCTCCTATGCCATTTACATGTCTATATTGTACTCTGACTCACTAGCCACTGTTAGTCTCTATTTATAGTAGATATTTCTATTTACAGTTCTCTCTCTATTTACATACTGTATTTTTTTCAGTACCTGTATCTTACTTTACTGCATGATTATATTTTCTAACCTGCTATGAACTGTTGAGATGTATTGTGCTCGCTCCTGTCCTGACTGGACCTGTTGAAAATATTACAGAGGACGAGGAGGAGGCCTGTGTGGATACCTTGTACGGGGCAACCCTAGAAGAAACTTGCGAGCTGGACCCTCAGGAGGACCCAGCTCTAGCTGAGGACATTACCCCCATTGCCTAGACTAGCTTAGTTAGGCTTATCTTACTTATGTTGTCTTGAGACTGTTTTAGCTAGACTTTGTTTCTGTCTGGAGATTCTGAGTTGTATATATTCTTTCATATTCAGTAGCTGAGATTTGTACTCGGGATATTTTCTGGGACGTTATCTTAGACTATTTTATCATCTGTATTTTCTTGAGTTCTATATCATGTCATGCTTCTTCTTTCTTGGTTGTGATTGAGTTTACTTCTATCATGTCACCCCCATTCGGGGAGTAGAAACTGCTTAGTATATTATTGCAGATGTTGTGACCTAGGACAGCGTTCTGCCGCCGACACTGCGGCGTAGGCTAGACGTACCCACGTCTCGTGCCCTTACTCTAGGGTACGGGTCGTGACAAGCTCCCAGTTGAATCCACTATTGGAAAATCCAACAAGTTTTCATACGAAGTCCTTGCAACTTCTACAGACGCGAGCTTTGATACGAAGAACTCGACCAACTTTAATTTTGAAGAGTTGTATCTTCTATTAAGCCTCTGATTACAATCGCTCTGAAACTTCTAGACCGTACCATACTGGCAAATCGACTAGAGGATTGTAACTGTCTTGGGATTTGAAAATGAAAGCTTTTAGAACTCTTTGGAAGAATGTAAGCTTAGGAAGAGAAGATATTGAAAGTGAATTGATGTTTTGAAATGATCGAAATACTTCTCTATTTATAGCTTTTTTAAAGACAGAACTCTGACAGAATTTGGACAGAATTCGGACAGAACTCTTTGTAACAAACCGCAACTGAAGGATGACCAAGTTCAAAAACCTAACTTCACTAACGTTCCAAATGGCCGAACTCTGGCCGAACTATGGCCGAACTCAGCCGAGTTCTCCTGGGGTTCTGCCATTTCATTTTTGGAGAAAATAAATTTTGGCTTTTTGAAAAATCCTTCAGAAGCTTTTTATAAAAAGAATATTTTTCAAAAACGTAGGTCATTTGTAAAAGAATAGGATGGTTTAGAAAAATATTTTCGAATAGCCTATTTGCCAGTACGACTCGGTGGACAATGTATTCCTAGACTCAATAAAATGAAAAATTATATTGCTTAGCAGGAAGTACATTCTAAATAGCAAACGGCTTCAATCTTGAACATTGTTGATAACCATTGTTGAGCAGTATCCAAAATGTCGTAGGTAAACATCTGAGTTGACTTGTATTTATATCGAGACAGAGTTTTATCAATTATTATAATCAGTTTTGACCATGACCAATGGGCCAACAATCTCCCCTATTTTGATAATTGACAAACCTTACCGATGTAACATCTAAGCTTGGAATCAGTTCAAAATAGTAATCAAAAGAAATTGTTCATAACCTGTATTCACAAAAATGTTAGATCCTTATTTCTCCCCCGTTGTCACTTAGCAAAATAATTACAAGAGAGAAAGCTCCCCCGCAATCAATGCATAAGTAACAAACAGTGAAAAAACACGTAAAAAAGAAATAATCATGACAGGCATGGTAGAAACAGTAAGAAAAATAACACAGGCATGTATTTGTCATATGCAGTTAATAAAGAATGAAACAACAAAAGATAGATAGTGCTACTATAAAACTGAAACAAATAAAGTGCTGAATAATAGACTAAGATGCCAAAACTGAGGCATAATAAAAAACAATGTCCATGAATAGTCACATAATAAAAAAAGTGCTAAAAAAGAGTACTGATATAATCTTGGAATGTCGGAGCATTTCCAAGTAAAAATAAGACAAAAGTAATAGTCTCAATAATCTAACATCTCAAAACTCATCATCAACGTCATCAGCTGCAGCTCCAGCATGTCCAGAAGGACCAGCTCTAGAAGTACCAGCGCCAGAAGTACGAGGAGTGGCGCCAGCGGTACGATATCAATCATATGCGTTCCCTGGCTGGAACAGAGAGTGGACCGCCTCGTCGTCAATACGGTAGCCAGAAACAGAAGGGTCTCGAGGTAGTGAGCTAGCAGAATGACCCGTCTGTGCAAACCTCAGATCGGCGAAGGAGTTGGCAATCACCTGGAATCGAGTCACATCACGAAACTCATGTTCCCTAGAGGTCTCAATATAAAAAGACTACAGATCTGATAAGTGCTGATGGATACCCTCAAATGTCATAGGGTAAGAATGAGGAGGAACATGTGCTATGGGAGCTGTAGGAGTAGGTACATGATGAGTAGGTGCAGTAGGTGGAGGAACAGATACAATGCTGCGACGAGAATGTTTAAGAAACTTGGACTCGGGGTCGACAGCACAAGTAGATAGATCAATATCAAATCTTTGAAAAATACGAGGAATAAGCATCGCATAAGATAGGTTGCGGTCTCTCCCGTGACATCTACCCATCATCTGGATGATAGTCTTATGGGCAGAAAAAGGAATTCCCTTAAGAATATGATAAAGAGCAGAAAGCTCAAGTGCAGTGACATCATCTTTAGAAGTGGATTTTGGAAGTAAGGTGGAATAGATGATGCGATATAATTCGTAGTTAAACAAGTTTAAGTTATTAGCCTTGAACTTTCCAGGAAGAACGTGTGCGGGCGCACAAATTTCATTCTTGAAACTAAAGAGTGTCATGCCATCGGAGAAATCAAAATCAGTGATGTCATCGAGCGGGGCACCTTCGTTTGGAATACCAAGGATTTCTGCTAACGTGTCATCAGTGAATTCGATATCAATTCCTCCGACACGTGTCCTCGCTGTAAAAGTGTCTAACACGAAATTACAATAAAATAATATAATGGCATTAGTGGCAATGGAGAATTATAATGTGACAAAATGTTGTAACCCTAATACCTCAAAGTAGGGGCGGTGATCCGGAATGACAGTCAACTTAATCGACGACCCGGTGCAAATAGTACGCATGATAAAATCGGCGTACGACAATAATGCTTGATCGAAAGTTTTAAAATAAATCTCATCCGACGCACCATCGTCAGATTGGACCGAAGAAAAGAGGCAATCTGTATGCGGATCTGAAGACGATGCCTCTTCACTGGCATTGGTCTTCTTCCTCTTGAAGGAATTAAACTTAGGCATTCTTTGCCAAAAATTTCTACAAACCCTAAGTATTAAAAAGTGGTGGAAAGAAGGGATTATACCTTCCAAGAATTGGATATATCGTAGAAGATGACGTTCTCCGCACGAATCCAATATTTGGACGAGAAACTCCACAAGGATTGGAAGAACAATGATGGAGAAGAAGCTAGGGTTCGGAGGGGCGCTGCTGCTGTTATGAGGATGTGGGGAAGAATGAAGAAGAAGGAAGCCTCGGGTTGGTGCTGGTATATATAAATACCCAGCCGAACTCTGGCCGAATTCGGACCGAACTCGAGCCGAATTCGCCTAGGGTTGCCTAGCTATATATATATATAAAAATTCAAATGAGGCCACATTCTTTTTCATTAATTCGTTTCAAATGCTTAATTCAAAGTTTAGTAATTTTAAATCTCAAAGTAATATAATTAATATTATTTTACAAATTAATATTCTTTACTCAGCATCTGTCTCAGATTAGCTGTAGGTGTACTGTCCCAGCTAATGGAGATTCACTGGGGAACTCTTAAATACCGCTTCGCTTCGACCGTAGTCGTGGTGACTGATAGACTCTTTTTGGGCTTGTCTCAAAAATTGTTTTTAAGTATTGAATAAATAATTAATAAAACAAAATTAATTAATATTATTGATATCTAAAATTCCTAATTCTCGACATAAATAGTTGAAACGATCTTCCGCTAAAGGTTTTGTGAGTATGTCAGCTAATTGATTCTGTGTGTCTATGTATACAAGGTCTATATCTCCATTTTGTTGATGATCTCTAAGAAAATGATGTTAAATCTCGATATGTTTAGTACGAGAATGACATACTGGTTTCTTAGTCAAATTAATAGAACTAGTGTTATCACAGAAAATGGGTATATGTGTAAAATGCAATCCATAGTCTTTTAAGGTTTGTTTCATCCATAAAATTTGTGCATAGCAACGTCATGCGGCGATATACTCAGCCTCGGTTGTTGATAATGCAATAGAATTTTGCTTTTTACTAAACCAAGAGACTAGAGCTTTTTCTAGGAAATGACATGTGCCGCTAGTACTTTTTTTATCAACCTTGTATCCGACAAAATCAGCATCGGAGTAACTGGTTAGGTCAAACGACGTAGTTTTGGGATACAATAAGCCGACAGAAGAAGTGCCTTTAAGGTATCGAAAGATACGCTTAACTGCGCACAAATGTGATTCCTTAGGATTAGCTTGAAAATGTGCACATAAACAAACACTAAATATAATGTCTGGTCGACTAGCAGTTAAATATAGTAAGCTACCGATCATACCTCGATACTTACGTATGTCGACAGATTTGCCTTGTTCATCAATGTCAAGCTTGGTTGAAGTCGCCATTGGAGTGCTAAGTGGTTTTGCTGTTTCCATGTCGAACTTCTTCAATAGATCCTTTGTGTACTTTGCTTGATTTATGAACGTCCCATTATTGGTTTGTTTGATTTGTAGTCCGAGAAAGAATTTTAGCTCTTCCATCATGCTCATCTCAGACTCATTCTACATACACTTTGAAAATTCTTGACAAAGAGATTCATCAGTAGATCCAAAGATAATATCATCTACATAGACTTAAATCAAAAGAATATTATTATTCAAAGACTTTATAAACAAAGTAGTGTCAACCTTTTCCTTTGAAAAACTGTTATCAAGTAGAAAAGTGCTTAGACGATCATACCAAGCACGAGGGGCTTGTTTCAAACCGTATAAAGCTCTTCAACTTGAAAACATATTCAGAAAATTTAAAATCAGTAAAATCGGGTGGTTGATCTACATAAACCTCTTCTTTTATAAAACCATTTAAAAATGCACTTTTGACATCCATTTGAAATAACTTAAAATTATAAAAATATGCAAATGCACATAACATGCGAATGGATTCTAATCTCGCAACTGGGGCATAAGTCTCATCGTAGTCGATACCTTCTTCCTGATTGTATCCTTGAGCTACGATCGAGCCTTATTACGAGTCACTAAACCATTCTCATTTAATTTATTTCGGAATATCCATCGGGTACCAATGACCGGATGATCAATAGGCTTGGAAACAAGTTTCCAAACTTGATTCCGTTCGAATTGGTTTAATTCCTCTTGCATAGCATCTAACCAAAAATTATCACTACATGCTTCATCAATATTTTTGGGTTCAATCTGCGAGACAAAAGCAACACAAGAAGCTATATCATTATTGGAAGAACGAGTACTTACTCCCTTGGTAATCTCACCAATTACCAAGTCCTTTGGATGACTAGCCAAGAATCTCATCTCTTTTGGTGTAGTCTCAGGATTACTAGTTTCGGCTTCTTTGCTTGGAGGTTCATCTGATGCCTGATGTGATGGTTCTGTATCTTTGTGTAACGGTTTTGCAGTAGCTGTACTTGGTGCGATTATGTCTTCATTGTCATCATCGTCTAAGTGTTGATTTAGCTCATCAAACTTGACGTTGATAGATTCTTCGATGATCATGGTTCTCTTGTTGAAGACTCTATATCCTTCTCTCTTTGTTGCAAACCTAAAAATATACCTTCATCGGCCTTTTTATCAAATTTACTCAAATTATCTTTGGTATTAAGAATAAAATATTTACAACCAAAGATTTTGAAATAAGAAACATTTGGTGTTCTATCAAACCATAACTCATAGGGAGTCTTCTTCGATATAGGTCGAATTAGAACCCTATTGAGAATATACAAGCTGTATTTACAGCTTCAGCCCATAAATATCTAGGTAGACTAAACTGGTTTAACATAACTCTAGCCATTTCAGAAAGAGTTCTGTTCTTACGTTCTACAACTCCATTTTGTTGCGGAGTCCTAGGGCAAGAGAATTCATACAAATAACCGTGTGTGTCACAAAATTGCTTGAATTCTGCATTCTTAAATTCGCCGCCATGATCACTATGAATGCGAGTAATCATGAACCCTGTTTCATTCTGTACTTTCTTGCAAAAGGTGACAAATTCTGATAATGCATCATTCTTGCGTGCAAGAAAATAAACCCATGTATATCTAGAGAAGTCATCTATAATAACAAATGCATATAACTTGCCACCTAGACTAGCAATTCTGCTGGGTCCAAATAAGTCCATATGCAACAATTATAAAGGTCTAGTGGTACTTACAGCGTTCTTGGATTTGAATGCGGATTTGGTAGCTTTGTTCTTTTTACATTCACTACATACCGTATCCTTCTTGAAAGAAATATCTGGAAAGCCTCATACCAACTTTTTTGTAGATAATCTTGAAATTGTATCCATGTTTGCATGACCGAGTCTCATATGCCATAGTTGACTCTCAACGCTTTTGGCCATCAAACATCTACCTACTGTGTTAGCATCTTCCAACAAATAGAATACATATATATTGTCTTCCCTAATACCTTCAAATATAGTACTTCCAGTTGAACTATCAATAATAGTACATTTATCTTTTACAAAGTTAATGCCATAACCGTGATCAGCTAAATGGCTTATGCTGAGCAGATTATGTTTTAACTCAGTAACAAGACAAACATCTTTAATCACAGGATAGGGAGCCTTACCAATGTCACCGATATCGATTATGTACCCTTTCAAATTATTACCGAAGGAGACGTATCCTTCTTTATTCCTCTTCGACAGTGTTGCAAATAATGAAGCGTCACCGGTTATGTGCCGTGAGCAACCGCTATCGAGGATCCATTTGCTCCTAGCATGTGAAGGGTGTCCCACCTACAAAATAATTTACAGATGAAACTTTTGGTACCCATTTATTGTAGGGTCCTGACTAGTTAGTTTTCGATAACCATGCATAAATATTTAAATCTACTAACTTTTTGATTCTACATGTAGAAGATATATGACCAATGAGGCCACAATAATGACATTTAGCATGTTGAGTGGAAAGTAGTGTGAGGTGCATGCTTGAAGGTTTTAGTTTTCTAGTATAGAAGAATGCATGCCTATTAGTCTTCTTGGGCATAGTCTTGGTATGGTTTGGTCCGACAGTGTTGGGCGTGTTTCGATGCTTCGGTAATTGACACGTGTTAGAATATGAAGCAGCAACTTCAGGCCGTTTTCCTAAACTAATTTCCAACTTTTTGGAAGTGCCATATAATCTAGTATAGTCAGATGTGAGCGATTCTAATCTGACCTGTGTACATTGGAGACTCTTTCTCTCCTTAGATAGGTCTTCCGTTAACTAGATAATAGTTTGGTCTTTTTCTTCACAGTCTCGTGTAACAACAATTTAATAGAAGAAAGCTCACCAGACTCATTTGAAGAGTCATTATCTCTAACCTGATCTAGTAGGTCGGTAAGTCTTCTTATTTCACCTTTGTACTCTTTGACTACCTTCTTAGAGGTTTCATATTTACTACGCAGTTTCCTGTAATCATCTAACAGTTCACTGAAAGCCTCTCCTAGTTGCTCAAAGGTGAAATCATCATAAGGATCAAATAGAGGATTAGTGATTACCTGACCGCAAGCCATCAAGCACACATTTGCAGCATCATCTGATTGTTTATCTTCTGAGTCGCTGGCTTCACTTTCATGCCATATGCTTGTGTTGGCGTACTTTCTTGATGTTGATTTCTTCAGGTAGGCTTTGTCATATTTGCTATTTTTCTTTGATGGTGATGCTGAGGGACAATCTTTCTTCATGTGTCCTTTCTTCTTGCATCCGTAGCAAATAGGATCTTCCTCGTTGTTGTTGTTGTCTTTGCTGTCCTTTGTTCTTCTGTTGAATCTCATAAACTTCTTGAACTTTCTTACCATAAGAGCTTGATCTTTAGAGTCAGAGTCGCTATCGTCGGAATCATCTTCGATGGTTCTTCTATGTTGAGCCTTGAGAGTGATCGTCTTCTCTGACTTTTCTTTTGGTGTAGCATCTTCAAAGTCTTGAAGTTCTAACTCGTGAATGAGTAGCTTACCCATGAGTGTTTCTAGAGACATTGTTGAGAGGTCGTTCCCTTCAATGGTTGCTGTAGCCTTTAGAATCCAGTTATTTGTAAGGGCTCGTAGAAGTTTGCAAATCTTCTTATGGTTACTGTAATCCTGGCCTAGTGAGGACAGAGGATTTACAATATCCAAAAATCTTGTAAATATCTGAGTGACTTATTCACTTGGCTTCATTTTGAACGCCTCATACTCCTAAGTAAGTCTGCTGATCTTTGACTACTTGACTTGTGTTGTTCCTTCGTGGGTTACTTCGAGAAGTTTCCACACTTCGTTTGATGTTGTGCAAGTAGACCCCTGTTGAATTCAGTTCTGTCTAAAGCATAAAATAAAGTGTTAATAGCACGTGCGTCAAGACTGGCCTTTTTTTCTTTCTCTGTATATTTGTCATGGGATTTTTCAGTTAAAACACCATCAACATTAATACGAGGTGGCTTTTTATAGCCATCAATAACTACAGACCATAAGTCAAAATCAAGAGATTTCAGAAAGAAATTCATACGTGTTTTCAAATAAGTGTAGTTTATGCCATCAAACATTGGAGGTCTGTTTGTGGCTTGGCCTTCACTTGTGAATTTTACAGTTGCCATGTGTAATACTATGATGTATATAACAATTGAATATAACTGTAATTTTACCTTTCTTTACCTGTATAACCCGCTTTGATACCAATTGTAGGAACGAAATCGTAAAGCAGAATACGCTAGAGGGGGGTGAATAGAGTAGGCAGCGGAATATTGGTAATTAAAAACATTATTAGCAGTTAGATCACAGATATAATAATAATCACAAAAGTAAATAATAGAAATTAAAAGTGATCAGAAGGCAAATGCAATACACCGAGATTTATACTGGTTTTCCTCTTGTGAGGACTAGTCCAGTCGGAAGAACTCTAGCTTCCAGTTGAATCCACTATTAAAAATCCCGCAAGTTTTCATATGAAGTCCTTGCAACTTCTACAGACGCGAGCTTTGATACGAAGAACTCGACCAACTTTAATTGTAAAGTGTTGTATCTTCTATCAAGCCTCTGATTACAATTGCTCTGAAACTTCTAGACCGTACCGTACTGGTAAATCGACTAGAGGATTGTAACTGGCTTGGGATTTGAAAATGAAAGCTTTTAGAACTCTTTGGAAGAATGTAAGCTTGGGAAGAGAAGAGATTGAAAGTGAATTGATGTTTTGAAATGATCGAAATACTTCTCTATTTATAGTTTTTCCAAAGACAGAACTCTGACAGAATTCGGGCAGAATTCGGACAGAACTCTTTGTAACAAACCGCAACTGAAGGATGACCAAGTTCAAAAACCCAACGTTCACTAACGTTCCAAATGGCCGAACTCGACCCGAGTTCTCCAAGGATTCTGCCAGTTCATTTTTGGAGAAAATAAATTTTGGCTTTTTAAAAAATCCTTCAGAAGATTTTTGTAAAAAGAATGTTTTTCAAAAACGTAGGTCATTTGTAAAAGAATAGGATGGTTTTGAAAAACATTTTCGGATAGCCTATTTGCCAATACGACTCGGTGTACAATATATTCCTAGACTCAATAAAATAAAAAATTATATTGCTTAGCAGGAAGTACATTCTGAATAGCAAACGGCTTCAGTCTTGAACATTGTTGATAAGCATTGTTGAGTAGTGTCCAAAACTTCGTAAGTAAACATCTGAGTTGACTTGTATTTATATCGAGACAGAGTTTAATCAATTATTAAAATCAGGTTTGACCATGACCAATGGGCCAACACTCAGTATGACTCAACTTACAATAGCCTAGACTCAATAAAAAGTAAAAGTACAGACTCAGATAACAAGTAACAGCAGTACTGTCGAATCAATCGTCGATGATGTCTATCTTGAACTGATATGTGATGACGTTCTGTTTTGGAGCTTGATGAAGCTTGATGTGTCAAGTTGGATTATAACAGATATCATCTTGTTAATTATCAAGATTAGGTTGACTGTGATCCAGTTTGGGTCTACAATCTACCATATTTTGATAATTGACAAAAATACCATATTTGTATATCGCAACATTCATACCTGGACACGCGGAATAAAGATAATAGCTCTCCCGTAGATGAACATGTCGGCTCTCCCATAAATAGATATGTCCTGAGACAAGTTCTAATCCAAGCAAGCACAACATAATATATATAGAAGCTCAAAGCACATATCAAGTATTCCCAAAGCAAATATCAAGTATTCTCCCCCTTTGTCATTTAGCAAAATGAAATAATGGCTCCCCCATAAAAGTAGACAAAGGGAATACATGCAATCACACAACTAGGAACCATAACCATAAAAAGAGAAAGTACTAGCAGTTTTATATCGCAATACTGAACCAAAATGCATACTTTAGAAGGAAATACAATGCATGAAGGAAATAGAAATACTACAACTCAAAGTTTTTAAAAAACTACTACATAAAACAAAATGAAACTATAGCCTAATATCAGCATCATCAGCAGGTAATAAACCATGACCATCATGGAGCACGGGATGGACCAGCAGAGTCTGAAGGGTCGCTGGCAGAGCGACGGGGGTCAACAAAGGCCACATCCGGGTCCAGATACTGCCTGACCCATGTTTCGTCAATACGATAACTTTCGCGAGAAGGGTCCCTTACGATAGGGACCGACATAGTAGTATGGTTGGCCAGGGTGTACTGGAGGTCGTGCAGCGAGTTGTTGATAGCACTCATCTTAAGGGTGGTGCGGTAGTCCAACTGGGTCGAAAGGTCGTCTTCCAAATGGAAGCGATCGTACAACATCACCTGGATGGAATCAAGAGTAGCAGGAGGCTCAGGCTCAGGAGCATTAGGAGCATCAGAGTCAAAGGATGCAACAGCAGCAATAGTCCTACGTGCCTTGGACAGAGAGGTAGGAGCAGGTAGGAACTGATAGTCATCAAGAGGGATGTTGAAGGTACGAAAAATCTTTGGAAGGTACATGGCATAGACTAAGGATTTTAGTTTTGGTCTCGCACGAATCATCCAATCCATCATCGTGCGAGAGAAGTTAAATGGAAGACAAAAGTGAAAATGATATAGAGCCGATATCTCTAGATAAGTGACTTCATCGGTAGATCCCACTTTGGGCAAGATCGAGAAAAAGATGATCCTATAGAGTTCATAAAAATAGTTGTTGAGATATTTGGCTCGAAGCTTGCGAGGACGTGTGTTAGGAGAACACAATGCATCCTTAAAACCCTCAAGAATGGTTTCATCGAGGAATTGGAACTGTCGGGCATCAACAAGTTTTTTCCAAGTGTTTGGTTCCGGGAGGTCAAGATAATCGGCAAGTTCGAAATCGTCAAAAGATATGTCAATGCTGGTGACACACGAATAAATCCTAGTGTCGTCATGTGTTAAATTATAGTAAAACATCTGTATGGCATTTAGATAGACAAGAGATGAAGTTGTGACAAGTTCATTGAGGCATAAATCGTGAAAAAGTGCGTCATATGCCGAAAAAATTATGAAGTTTATCGGATGGCCCGGAAACACACTACATGAGCGAAAGTCCATGTACCACTCATTGTATGCATCCAATGAGACAAAAGTTTGCTCATTGTAGGTGTTGGAATTTGGTGCTGGTGGTAGATTGAACAAAGGATGACTAAGAGGAGGGTTAGATGAAGATGCTCCCTCCATTCTCAACCTCTTGCCTCTACCAAATAACTTTGGAGCCATTGATAATAAAAAGATGAATTTGAAAGAGATAAAAAATATGAGATATACCTCACAAAAGTAGTTGGAGATGGAAGAGATCCACCAAAAACCCTTATATCTTGAGTTTGGGGAAAAATAGCCCTAAGATTTGAGTTTTCTAGGGTTAGGGTTTGAGAAGAAAGGGTTTGGATGGAGGTAGAATAAGAGAAAAATGATGTGTGTGTGAGAGAGAGAGTTCGGGTATATGAGCATTAGGGCCAGCAGGTCGGGTTAAATCATGGCCGTCAGATCAAAAATTGGATGTCCAGGAGCAACTGGGCGTTCTGGAAGCAGGCACAGAGTTCGGCCCGAACTCTGTGTAGGGCAGAGTTCGGCCCAAGTTCTGTGGCTCTGGCTCCCGAACAGAAAAGGTTTTAAAAAAAATGTAAGTTTTGATAAGAATTTAAAATATTTAATGTTACAAGCCATAAAAATAGTGTATCCATATAATAAATATTGTTTAAAATGATGATTATCACAGTGAAACTGCTTTAGGTTAGTTGTAGGGGCTAGATTCCAGCTAGCGGTAGTCCGAAGACTAGTGCACCGTATTGCTTAGGCTTTTACGCCTTGTTGTCAGAAGGGCCCATTCGACTTGTACCCAAAGCAATATTACCATGAATGATGTACGTTATAACCGTTATTTTTGTAGGTACAACTTATTGTATGACAGTTTTATCTAAAATTCCTAATTTCCAAAAAAGAAAATTGAAGCGCTCTTCGGCTAGTAGTTTTGTAAAGAAATCTGCTAGTCGATGTTCAGTGTCAATGAATTCTAAGTTAATAGTGCCGTGCTGTTGATGATCATGTAAAAAATGATGTCTAATCTTTATATGCTTTGTGTGTGAGTGACATACCAGGTTCTTGGTCAAATTTATTGCACTAGTGTTATCACAGAAGATATGTATGTGCTTGAATAATAAGTTAGTCTTCAAGAGTTTGCTTCATTCACAGAATCTGTGCACAAAACGGCCAGCTGCGATGTACTCAACTTCTGTTGTAAATAGCGTTACAGAATTCTGCTTCTTGCTAAACCATAAGACTATAGCATTTCCTAACAAATGACACATGCCGCTGGTACTCTTACGGTCGACTTTGCATCCCGTAAAATCAGTATCAGAATATCCAATTATTTCGAAGGAAGTGGTTTTGGGATACCGCAAGCCCACCGTAATCGTTCCTTTAAGATATCTAAAGATACGCTTCACAGCGGTCATGTGTAATTCTTTAGGATTTGTAACACCCAGTTTTTAGAAATAAGGGTAATTTTGAAATTTTATAATTATAATCATTTAATTATGATATTTAAATCATATTGTGATTTTTGGTGATTTTTAATCAATTTAAAACTATTTAAAATATTGAATTGTGATTTTGATGGTTAACTAGTTAAACCCTAGTTTTGCTAAGCCTAGAGATTAACCATGACCAAGGAAGCCTAGTCATATGATTAGAATGTCATATTACTACTTTTTAGCCTAAGGGTATTTTGGTCATTTTGATAATTTTATGAATTTGTAATTTATATTAATTAAATATTGTGCTAATCTGTTAGTTAAGCCTTAACCTTGAAGTTTAACCTAACCTAGATTAGTCTTAAGGTTAGAATCATGGTTAGAACATTCCTACTAAGTGCCAAGGTTAGTAATATCTAGATATTATTGTGGTAGAATATTTTTCTTAGGATATTTGTGAAAAAGAAAGTCTTGAACCAATAGGAAGGCTTGGAATTGGGTGGACAAGCCCTAGCCACTCATCTATACCTAAACTTAACCCTAATTCATCTAGTGGCCAGCCATACAAGCCCCCCTCCCATAAGTGTCACACTTAGAAGGTCTTGCCTCTTTTTAAAAACCTAGAAGAACCCTACTTTGTTCTTTCCTAAACTTCTTCCAATTAATCCTAATTGAGTCCAAATTGAGTCAAATCAATTACATCATCATCCCCAACTGTAGAGGAGACTTGTGGAGGCTTGCTAGCAAGGTTGGAGGACGTTTGAATCGTAGCAAATCGAGGAAGACGTCAAGTCGAGGCTCTTTACATTGAGTTTGAACTCTCAATAGGTAAAACCCTACAAACCCTAATAAATTCCTGATTTCTTCCCATAGATGCATTAATTTAGGGTTCACGTAGGTGTAGCCCAAGTTTGGTAAGAATTTGTGTCCATTTCGTGTCCATATCGGACACGTATCGGTATTTTTAAAGAAGTGTTTGGTGAAATGCCACATAAGAATGGATTTTAGTAATTTGCAAAACTAATTACATGTATGTGTAGCCTAACATGTGTATATTACAACCCTAAATGATTGAGTCGATTTTACACATGTTTGAATACTGTTTTAGCACTCGGACATGCATCACGAGACACCGCACGAGGCTTGTGCGGCTCTCCTGCTGCTCGGGTGTCCTAGCGGACACGACACTGATTTATATGACCCAAAAATTAATGGAGATGTAGGGGCAATGTCTGAGAACATGCCCCCAAAGTTTTATTGGGTTTTATAGAGTAGGTTGTGAGAAATCACATGCGTACGAGTTTTTCACTGTCACTGTACATACTCTAAATCTCCACTGATACGCACGAACCACTTGGACACGTGACTTCGTAGACACTATGAAGGCACCTAGACTCCTACCCCTATACCTGGGCTACCTTTGGACACTAGCACATAACACAAGAGGGTGTGTATTGTATCCTGTGAAGCTCAACACCACTGCACGAGGCAGCCTCTGTGTTGTCTTTAATACTGTGTCAACCCCTACTATTTGGATACGATTTTGACTCATTGTTGACACGTGGACACGTGTGTGTGTCACACACATAACCACCCCCAGATGTTGTGTTGGTTCGACATTTGTATTAAGTTTAGGTTTGAGATTTGGGTTCTTGGATTTGACTGATACAACTAAACAAGGATTTCATGTTAAACTGTCAACTGAGTGTTTAGGGTTTTGATGTGTATTAATTTTGGGGCAGTGGCCTTAAGCCACTTGGCCTGTGAAGAGCTTTGGGGGTCTTTCCTAGCCATGGGCAGGCTAGGAAGTGAGCTATAGGCATTGCCTGGTTGTACTGCCGTAGGCCAGGGTATTTAGTGGATAGTGTGTGTGTTCGGGTTTTAGTTCAATTGTGTATTAGAGCTTAAGGATAGGTGTGTGTCAGTTACTTCCTATTCTTTTGGTGCATCAGTTAGTTGGGTATCAGGATTAGGAAGAGGGAAAAACAGTGTAGAGTTGTGTGAAAGAGAGAGAGAGGTTAAATATTGAGGCTATGTGTGTGTATGAGTGTACTAGAAGGATTACATGAGAATCAAAAGTGATGAGGACAACTGTGATACTCATCTGTATCAGATGGAGAGGGAATGGATTGAAGAGGGTAAGTTGTGTATATAATTTGGTATCTATAAATATATTGTGCCTATGTGTGCCTATACATTAGTATCCTTGAGTATTAGTTAATGTTGATAAATATAATAACTGATATGGTGTTAGAGAGGGGCCATCTTGGCTCTGCAGATATCAGTGTATATATATATAGCACATGGCTTGGGTTAATACAGAGTGCTTAAGTCTTAAGCAGTAAGGTAGCATGCAGGCATTGCCCTGCATCAACAAGATTAACCAGCAAGAGGAAGGGAGCCATTGTCCTGTGCAACAAGAGGCTAAGTTTTTTGGCAAAAAGGCCAGATGGTCACTGCCATCTTAGCAAGTAGCAGGACAAGGCTCATGTGGGCTGCCTTGTGAGTTAGTATAATTAGGAATTAGTGTGTTAGAGAAATTGTTAGTATATTAGGTAGTCCTTTGTTGTGCCTTAAATATCCTGTCCTTGCCCTTTGAATACATGCTAGCCCATTTCATAGCCTTAGTTCCCTGCATTCCCATATGCAGTTTATTTATTTATTTTATATATATATATATATATATATATATATATATATATATATATATATATTTTATATATATATAAAATATATATATATATATATATTTTATATATATATATATATATATATATATATATATATATATATATATATATATATATATATATATATATTCAATGTGAGGTTTTCAAATATTATATGGATATATGAGGTAAGGTAGCTTGATACATATAGTGGTTTAAGGAGGAGTCTAATAGGTTTGAATTTAGTTTTGATACCAACCCTTTGCCATTTTGGCAAAACCATAGATATTGACCCAATGGTTTGTTGACTAGAGTTTGACTTGTTGATCTAGTTTGACTAGATGGTTGACCAGACCATAGATGTTGACTTGGGTTGACCCAGAGTTGACCAAGTTTGACTTTGACCTAGATTGGCTTAGAAATCATGTAGATTGCATCGTAAACCTCATCTACCTTATTTTAAATACATTATAACCCATATTGCTCTATTTAGGACATTGTTACTCCAGTATAGACATCTGATATTATACTACTCTTTTCAGAGTGTTAGGCGAGTACATTCTCTAATAGTTCTTTCATTTACTTGTCAATTAATGTACTTCAGTTCTAGTTAGTTCTATTTGATTCTTATTACAAACACGTATTGTTATTACTGAATTCCTGTATATGACTTTACTCGTCTTGCCCCTATTATTCGAATCACCATTCGAACTATTCGAACCACCTGTTCGCATCTTTATGTGCTCGTTGGACTTATATTCGTCTTATGTATTGGATTATGGATTCATTTGTATTAGACTGGGCGGAGAAATACTGATTAGACATGTAGACATATCCCCCTATTCGAATCACCCCTTTGTGAATGATATTCGAATGATAGCCATCCCTCACCTGATCAGTGTGTGGTGTGCCGTATTACCTACAGCCGTTTACATGTCGATCTCGGTATTTTAAAACACACTTAGAGAATTTATTCGAATCATTGTTAGAACATCATATGAATCATTATTCGTATCACCTTATTCGAATCACCTTATTAGAACAATGATTAGAATCACATTCGACTCATACTGTACTGGAATCACATTCGACTCATCTTGTATTAGATTCACATTGGGATTACACTTGATTTATATTGTACTGTCTGGACTCCTCATGTTACTCTAGTTCAGCTAGATCTTATTTTACAATCTTCATTGCCATGCTTCTCCTCTTGTTTAGTTACCTTACTTTTCTTGTACCTTAACTGTTTCTCTACATCATTATTCATACAAACTGCCATGTTCATCAATACAACTGTCTATAACTGTTTTATAGTTCTCTATCATTTACTTGGGATTTTTATATGAGTTGTACTCGTTCCTGACCTGATTGGACCTGTTGAAAATATTACAGATGATTGTCCTGAGGACATTTGCCCTACTTGCCTTGGAGTAGGAGATGGCTTAGCTACCTTTGGCCCCGACACTCAGGAGTGATCGGGAGACTAGCTAGTAGACTTGGTTTAGTTTCATGTTTTAGAACTTGAATTATAATAACTTGATTTATGAGTTTGTTTTGAGTTTGTTTAAGATATTATTATTTAGTAGTTTATAATTGTTGTTGTTTAGTCCTTAGTTATAAACTTCTGTGTTATCTTATCGTGCTTAGACTGCGGTTGAGATTTCGTTATATCTATACTTGTCCGCGTTCGGAGTTGAGATTTGATAAGTACATTATATAATTACGTGAGTTGTTGATTAGATAGTAACCTAGGACAGCGTTCTACCGCCGACACTGCGGCGTAGGCTGGACGTACCCACTTTTCGTGCCCCTACACTGGGTGCGGGTCGTGACACGTTTTTAGTGGTGGCCCATGCAGGTCGAGTTTATGTAGTGGTATTCGAACTAGAGTATCACTACAGCCTGATATAGGATTGAGAGATAGGCTTAAACGGAGAGGTACTCAATCATAGTTAGGAAAATTTTAGCTTCAATTCATGCCATCTACACATCTTACTGATTTGCCTTCTTTGAAATAAACTGTCCTCCTTTGATTATTTAGATTCCTGCTCAGTATTAACTTCCTTGTTCGATCTGTCTTCAGGATGGTGGAGACACGATCACATCGCTCTGGTACAGCAGCCGCTGGAGAGGGGTCTGCTACCTCTCGTCCAATATAGCAGGATGCTGGGACTATAGCACCTTCTGTTCCTGATCAGACATGAACGACTGCAGCTATTGGGGGTATGCCTCCACCTGTTCAGAGGACGACCCCAGTCATTCCTGAGATGTTTCAGCAGCAGCAGCAGCATCAACATCAGCAGCCACCTGCAGGATTGGTTGACGCTGCCCACCTGTTTTCCTTTGTGGAGAGGATTATGGAGTCCCACCAGCAGCAGCAGCAACGTCAGACTGCCGACTTCCGTCACGGTATAGACGAGACTCACCAGCTGGTCCAGATGACAGTAGAGATGGTGACCATCCAGGGGCCAGCACAGACACATCAGTGCCATCAGAGGACGTCGGGTATTCAGGAGTTTCAGAAGATGCGTCCGAGGGATTTCCTTGGTACAGAGGGCATCCACTATGCGGATGAATGGATAGAGCATATTGAGGAGATATTTCGGCTAGCAAAGATACCAGTCCGACTTCAGATAGAGGCAGCAGACAGCTAGATGCAGGACCTGGCCTACACCTGGTACCACACAGACCCCCTAGTGGGAACCGAGGGACAAACTTGGGAAGCCTTCAAGGAGCTGTTTAAGGAGTAGTTCTTCACAGACGTAGCACTTGGAGGCATAGAGGTACAGTTTGAGAGCGTGGTTCAGGGGAACCAGACAGTCGGAGAATATGCTGGAGAGTTCTGCCGGCTGGACAGATTCATTGAGGACCTGAGCGAGAAAACGAAGGCGAGGAAGTTTCGTAGAGGTTTGATCAGAGAGGTTCGATCATTGACTAAGAGTGACCATGATTCTACCTTTGCAGTGATCTTGGCAGGAGCTATGGCGGCAAAGGGCGACCTGGGGCTAAAACAGAAGAGAGGTCAGGACTTTCAGGGAGCCAGTAGCAGCGGAGGCCAGGCCAAGAGGCCTCACGTATAGATTCAGCAGATACATGCACCAGTGAGAGTACAACAGGCACAGCATCAACCTAGAGGACAGGATCGCAAGGTGCAGACTTGTGCTTACTGGAAGAGGGCAGGGCACGCTTGGGAGACTTGTTATAGGAGGTAGAAGGTGTGTCTGTTCTGTGGATCCGCTACTCATCAGGTTGGGGATTTTCCTACTGCACCCGTACATAATGGAGCACCGGGTAAGAGAGAGGGAGTTAGGCCACCTGTAGCACAGTACCATGCCAAGAGGGTTGGAGCTTTTGCGATGACGGTCGAGGAGATCGACGCTGCAGGTGATGGGTTAGCAGGTTTGACCTCCTTGTTCTTCTCTCCCACCTTCATGTGTGATTTCTATTAGTATATGTCAGGATATTTTTATGATATGCTGTCACGACCAACACCCACTGTAAGGGTACGAGCATGTAACAACGCCCAGCCTACGCCGCAGTGTCGGCAGTAGAATACTGTCCTAGGTTACTATCTAACCAACAACTCACGCAATTATAATGTACTTGTCAAAACTCAACTCCAAATGGAGGACAAGTATAGATATAATATAAACTCAATCACCGTCTAAGCACGATATGATAACCCAAAAATTTATAACTAAGACTGAATACAACAATAAAACTAACTACTAAAATAATATAATCTCCAACAATCTCAAAACAACATATCTCAACTTATTTACAATTCAAGTTCTAAAACATGAAACTGAACCAAGTCAACTAGCTAGTCTCCCGATCACTCCTAAGTGTCGGGGCCACAGGTAGCTAAGCCGTCTCCTGGTCCATAATAAGTAGGGCAAGTATCCTCAGGGCAATCATCTGTAAAATTGTTAACAGGTCCAGTCAGGACAGGAACGAGTACAACTCATCAAGAATCCCAAGTAAATGACAGAGAACTATAAACAGTTATAGATAGTTATATTGATGAACATGGCAGTTTTATACAGGTAGTGATATAGAGAAATAATTAAGGCACAAGGAAAGTAAATTAACTAAACAAGAAGAGAAACATGGCAATAAAGACTGTAAAATATAATCTAGTTGAACTAGAGTAGCATGATATAAGTCCAGACAGTATAATAAGAGTCATGTGTGAGTCCAGACAATGTAACCTAATACCAGGTGATTCTAGCATAAGATGAGTCCGGTATAAGGCGAGTCCAGTCAGTGATCAAGGATTCTAGGGTGAGTCCAGCCTATACTCTAACAGTGTGTTTTAAAATATCGGGATCGACATGTGAACGGCTATAGGTAATGCGGCACACCTTATACTCGGCCAAGTGTGGGATGGCTATCATTCTATTATAATTCCAAGGGAGTGGTTCCAGTATTTAAGAATGTTCACATGTCTACTCCAATATTTTCCCCGCCCAATAAGTACAAGTGAATCCATAACCTAACACGAAATAAGTACAAGTCTAGCAAGAACACGAATGATACTAGTAAGTGATTCCAGGGTGATTCCAGTAGGTGATTCCAGAAATAGAGACCAGATATGAATAAGTGAGTGTCGTATGAAATGGATCCAACAATATCAAATCGTGTTTGTAATAGAGAATCAAATAGAACTAGCTATAACTGAAGTACAGTAAACGACAAGTAAATGGAAGAACTATCAGAGAATGTACTCGCCAGATACTCTGAATATCTGAAGAGAATCTACTGTCCGAGGAGTGGTGTCTGTCTTCTATAGAATAGTACAAGTCACTACATGTCTAAAATAATATAACAGACTGCAACAATGCATCTACATGATGTTGGGGTCAATCTAGGCTAAAGTCAACCCTCGGTCAAGTCTAGTCAAACTAGGTCAACTAGGTCAAGCCTAACCCAAACAAGTCTTACTAAGCCTAACCAGCCTGTTTTAGCATACACACACAATATCTAGGCTATACAAGCCAACAACACACATTCACTGGCATTCATGCCATATACATAGGCTGTATCACATAAGGATACACCCATAGGCTATGTGCCATGTGTATAGGCTATAGGCCATATAGGCTAATCATACATTCCACACATATAGCATACTCTCACATATTTCACACATTAAAATATATCTAATTTATATAAATAACACACATTAAAATATATCTAATTTACCTATAGCTACATTATAATATATATATCACATATATAGAAAGATAGGGAGAGGGATACATGTGTTTGTGTCTATGTGTACATGTGTGTGTGTGTGACACACATATAGGAATTAGTGAACAGTGATGTGTATATGTGAGGGTGCAGTGTAATGTGTCACATGACATTTAAATAATAGGGTGTGTGTAGATACATGGCAGTTAAGTGCTAGTGTCAAAGTGGATTAAAGTGTGTGTCAATAGGAAATAGGAAACAGTGTTCTCAGACTTATGATATGTGTCATGATAGTGTCTAGTGTACATGTGTGACAGTTAACAGGAAAGGGTGATAGTGAATCAATGTGATAGTGTCAAACTCAGAAAAATGGTGTTGCTCGGGAAGAATGAGAAGCAATGACAGTAAAAAACAAACTCAGAAAATAGGAATCAACATGACAGTTAATAATAAGTCCCAATGACCAATTTCGAAATCCATTCTCCTAACACCAAACACAACCAAACATTTAAACAAAATGAAACATGTGTGATGAATTTAACATGGCAAATTTAACATCAGAATTCAGTTTTAAACTGGAATTAAAATTCAGCATTACTAACAATGTAAAAGTCCAGGAAGTTTTAGTCATACATTGATCAGTCCAACCCACATTCGAAAATCTATTTCTCTTGACAACATCCTAATCTAACATGCAAACCCAAACTAGTAGTAACTAACACATGTGTCCATGAATTTAAACATGGTAAATTAAACACTAAATCGTTTCTTAAAAGGAAATGAAAAGTTCAGGATTTACAAACAATGCATAGTATTACAAATAGCAGTTTATTCATTCAAAACCTACTCGAAATCCAAAAAGCCTAACACCAGTAATTAACCAACCTGTAGTAATCTAATACACATGTGTATGAATCAAACATGACAATTAATCATCAAAAATTCAGTTTAAATAAACTTTAAAAATCAAAAAATGAGAATCAGGAACTGCGTATCAGTCGATTAGGGAAAAATAGAATTCGAACAATATCAAAACCATGTTAAAACTATGAATTAAGGGTTGGTAAATAGTAACACACATGTGCACGTGTCATGGAACTCATTCGTGTCCAACCAAGTGGACACAGCCGTGTCCACGACACTCAAACACCACACGACACACTGGACAGTGCACAGCGTCGTGCACGCGTGTCCAACGCGCGACACAGGCCACATGGTGACACATAGCTATGCATACACGTGCACCAGGGGTAGGGCTACCCCTTGGACACCCTGTACCATGTCTTAGATGCGTGTCTAGGCGTGTCCGATCGCGTATCAGCGAAGAAAATCACGCATGCACAGTAGGTCGCACGGCCAGTGCGGGGAGGATAGCTCCTCGCACACTCCACCATTCGATCCCATCTTTTGGGAGACTGATGTCAGTCAATGTCCCATAATCCTCACCAAAAATGGTATGTCCACATATGATGTACAGGGAGAAATGGACCCCGTGATGCAGGACACAGTGTACAGTACAGGGACAGCGTGTTCGTGTCCCCGTGTGGACACGACACGAAGCTAAAATCAGAAAGTAAGGACAGAAATCAATAAGAAAACCCTAGATCTAGGATCCTATTCAAAAACATTAGCAAAAACAGCAATTTGAAATGGCTTGGACATTTTATCAAACACCTAGCCTACACAAGTGATACGTGTCCGATACGGACACGAAACCTAATACAATTTTTACTAAACTTCTACTGTGGCTAGGGGACGCCTAAATGTAAGCTACCATGCACTAAAAATAGGAATTAAACATAATTTGAGGGTTTTACCTATGGATTGCAAGGATCAAGGAAAAGCCCCAAATCAATCGATTCCTGTTGCTAGCCAACTCCTCCCAATTGCTCTAAATCTGTGATTGCTCCCCAACATCAGCAACTAGAGGATGGTTAGAATCATATGCAAAATATTTGGGTCAAAAAGATTTAAAAATAAAATTTCTATGAATTTTGGAAGGTGGAGGAATTACCTTTCCTTCAAAAGCTTGGATGAACATAAAAAAGGCAAGAACAAGGAGAGGGTGCTTTATATAGGAGTAGAAATCTCTACATGGCTGGTCACTTAGAGTTTAGTTAGGGTTAGGGCTTCAAGTTGTGGGCCTATGGGCTTAAGTCACAAGTCATGAAGTCATAAATCACAAGTCATTGCATTAAACCATAAGTCATGAAATGATTTCACTTAAGTTAATCCTCCTATTCCAAAACTAGTTCTAATGACTAAAAGTAGGTTAACTTAAGTTAGACTAGGGTCACCATAGCTAGGGTTAGCTTATAGGCTAGTCTACAAGTCTCAAATGACTCAAAGTCCAAACTAGGAATCACCAATTCAATAAATTAAAATAAATTCAAATTTTACTAAATGACAAAATTGCCCTCAAGCTAAAATGATAATTAAATCATCATAATGACAAGGTTAGGCTCTAGGTCATCCAGTCTCTAGGGTTTCACTAGCAGCACATCAAAATCATAAGTCATGACTTAAAACCGTTTTTAAATAGTTTAAAAATAATTAAAAATCACCAAAAATCATAATATGAAATAAATATCAATAAATAATAATTATAATTACAAAAATTCAAAATTACTCTCATTTGGAAAACTGGGTGTTACAATCCTACCCCCCTTAGAAAAATTTTGTCCTCAAAATTAAGATGATTGTATCCTTACTAGGTCAACCCCCAATCAATTGAATTCGATAGATAACATGCAACAAAATCCTACTGGTCGTAATTCCTCAGTCTCGAACAGGGTAGCTACACTATCTCGCAAATCACAAGCAATATCCTGACAGGTACTAATGGAATCACACAACAAGATGGAAAGAAGAACATGAAAGACAGACCTGCTAACCCGTCACCCGTAGCGCCGGTCTACTTGACTGTCAGCGCAAAAGCCCTGTCCCTCTGTGGTATATCCCTCTGATGGTGTGGGACACGGTGCTGCACTACAGGTGGCCTAGCTCCCTCTATCTAATCCATGACACTCAAGTAATATCCACACTGATATTCCACTCAATTATACTAGGGCACCATCTATATGATATCTATTCTGCAATCTGATAATCATACCCGTCTATCCAGAACCATTTTCCCAGAATCCTCATCACACCAGTAAGTATGGCAGCGATAATCCATAGAGTCCACAATTAATGTATATACCTCTAGAATCATGGTATTTAAAATTTTTGCATTACCGCTAGCTTGGCTGCGAAAACTTTCAATTCCTATACCCGAGAAATACATCCAAAATCAGACTCTATCTCATCGCCAAACCAGCTAATATGGCTGTAAAAGACTCTAGATTCCATGACTGAGGCAACCTAGCCTATAATGTTATCTTGGTAGAAAATCAAGTCAATAATGAATACCAAGAATCAAATTCAACGATGAACAAGGAAGATAGACATATACTGTCAGAATCGAATTTCGACATAGTTTATAATGAGATTCTCAAGGGTCATCCCAGGAATCTTCTCAAGTAGTCCTAACTGTGATTTAGTACTCTCTCAACTAAAGCCTATTCTTTAGTTCCTATCGCAGGCGCGCAACAGTACAACTAATCGTTGCACAACCACGACATCGCACTAATACGACTCTCGACCTGTATGGGCCACCACTAAAAATGTGTCATGACCCGCACCCACTGTGAGGGTACGAGAACGTAACAATGCCCAGCCTACGCCGCAGTGTCGATGGCAAAATGCTGTCCTAGGTTACTATCTAACCAACAACTCACGCAATTATAATGTACTTGTCAAATCTCAACTCCGAATGGAGGACAAGTATAGATATATTATAATCTTAATCACAGTCTAAGCACGATATGATAACACAAAAATTTATAACTAAGACTGAATACAACAATAAAACTAATTACTAAAATAATATAATCTCCAACAATCTCAAAACAACATATCTCAACTTATTTACAATTCAAGTTCTAAAACATAAAACTGAACCTAGTCAACTAGCTAGTCTCCCGATCACTCCTGAGTGTCGGGGCCAATGGTAGCTAAGCCGTCTTCTGGTCCATAATAAGTAGGGCAAGTATCCTCAGGGCAATCATCTGTAAAATTTTCAACAGGTCCAGTCAGGACAGGAACAAGTACAACTCATCAAGAATCACAAGTAAATGACAGAGAACTATAAACAGTTATAGACAGTTATATTGATGAACATTTCAGTTTTATATAGGTAGTGATATAGAGAAACAATTAAGGCACAAGGAAAGTAAATTAACTAAACAAGAAGAGAAACATGGCAATAAAGACTGTAAAATATAATCTAGTTGAACTAGAGTAGCATGATATAAGTCCAGACAGTATAATAAGAGTCATGTGTGAGTCCAGACAATGTAATCTAATACCAGGTGATTCCAGCATAAGATGAGTCCGGTATAAGGCTAGTCCAGTCAGTGATCAAGGATTCCAGGGTGAGTCCAGCCTAAACTCTAACAGTGTGTTTTAAAATATCGGGATCGACATGTGAACGACTGTAGGTAATACGGCACACCGTATACTCGGCCAAGTATGGGATGGCTATAATTCCAGTATAATTCTAAGGGAGTGGTTCCAGCATTTGGGAATGTTCACATGTCTACTCTAATATTTCCCCTGCCCAACAAGTATAAGTGAATCCATAACCCGATACGAAATAAGTACAAGTCCAGCCAGAACACGAATGATACCAGTATGTGATTCCAGGGTGATTCGAGTAGGTGATTCCAGAAATAGAGGCCAGACATGAATAAGTGAGTATCGCATGAAATGGATCCAACAATATCAAATCGTGTTTGTAATAGAGAATCAAATAGAACTAGCTATAACTGAAGTACAGTAAACGACAAGTAAATGGAAGAACTATCAGAGAATGTACTCGCCTGTTACTCTGAATATCTGAAGAGAATCCACTGTCCGAGGAGTGGTGTCTGTCTCCTATAGAACAATACAAGTCACTACATGTCTAAAATAATATAACAGACTGCTACAATGCATCTACATGATGTTTGGGGTCAATCTAGGCTAAAGTCAACCCTCGGTCAACTCTAGTCAAACTACACTAGTCAAACTAGGTCAACTGGGTCAAGCTTAACCCAAATATGTCTCACTAAGCCTAACCAGCCTGTTCTAGCATACACCCACAATATCTAGGCTATACAAGCCAACAACACACTTTTATTGGCATTCATGCCATATACATAGGCTGTATCACATAGGGATACACCCATAGGCTATGTGCCATATATATAGGCTATAGGCCATATAGGCTAATCAAACATTCCACTCATATTGCATACTCTCACATATAACACACATTAAAATATATGTAATTTATATAAATAATGCACATTTACCTATAGCTACATTATAATATATATATCACATATATAGAAAGATATGGAGAGGGATATATGTGTTTGTGTTTATGTGTACTTGTGTGTATGTGTGACACACATACAGGAATTTGTGAACAGTGATGTGTATATGTGAGGGTGTAGTGTAATGTGTCACATGACATTTAAATAATAGGGTGTGTGTAGATACATGGTAGTTAAGTGCTAGTGTCAAAGTGGATTATTGTGTGTGTCAATAGGAAATAGGAAACAGTGTTCTCAGACTTGTGATATGTGTCATGACAGTATCTAGTGTACATGTGTGACAGTTAACAGGAAATGGTGATAGTGAATCAATGTGATAGTGTCAAACTCAGAAAAATGGTGTTGCTCGGGGAGAATGAGAACCAATGACAGTGAAAAACAAACTCAGGAAATAGGAATCAACATGACAGTTAATAATAAGTCCCAATCACCAATTTCGAAATCCATTCTCCTAACACCAAACACAACCAAACATTTAAACAAAACGAAACATGTGTGATGAATTTAACATGGCAAATTTAACATCAGAATTCAGTTTTAAACTGGAATTAAAATTCAGCATTACTAATAATATAAAAGTCCAGGAAGTTTCAGTCATACATTGATCAGTCCAACCCACATTCGAAAATCTATTTCTCTTGACAATATCCTAATCTAACATGCAAACCCAACCTAGTAATAACTAACACAAGTGTCCATAAATTTAAACATGGTAAATTAAACACCAAATCGATTTTTAAAAGGAAATAAAAAGTTCAGGATTTACAAACAGTGTATAGTATTACAAATAGCAGTTTATTCATTTAAAACCTACTCGAAATCCAAAAATCCTAACACCAGTAATTAACCAACCTGTAGTAATCTAATACACAGGTGTATGAATCAAACATGACAATTAATCATCAAAAATTCAGTTTAAATACACTTTAAAAATTAGAAAATGAGAATCAGGAACTGCGTATCAGTCGATTAGGGAAAAATAGAATTCGAACATCAAAACCATATTAAAACTATAAATTAAGGGTTGGTAAATAGTAACACGCATGTGCACGTGTCACGGCACTCATTCGTGTCCAACCAAGTTGACACAGCCATGTCCACGACACTCAAACACCACAAGACATACTGGACAGTGCGCAGCGTCGTGCACGCGTGCACACGTGTCTAATGCGTAACACAGGCCACATGGTGACACGTGGCCGTGCATACACGTGCGCCAGGGGCAGGGCTACCCCTTGGACACCCTGTACCATGTCCTAGACGCGTGTCTAGGCGTGTCCGATCGCGTATCAGCGAAAAAAATTGCGCGCGTACAACAGGTCGCACTGTCAGTGCGGGGAGGATAGCTCCTCGCACACTCCACCATTCGATCCCATCTTTTGGAAGACTGATGTCAGTCGATGCCCCATTATCCTTACAAAAAATGGCGTGTCCACGTGTCTTGTGCAGGGAAAAATAGACCCCGTGATACAGGACACAGTGTACGGTGCGGGGACAGCGTGTTCGTGTCCCCGTGTGGACACGACATGAAGCTAAAATCAGAAAGTAAGGACAGAAATCAATAAGCAAACCCTAGATCTAGGATCCTATTCAAAAACATTAGCAAAAATAGCAATTTGAAATGGCTTGGGCATTTCTTCAAACACCTAGCCTACACAAGTGATACGTGTCCGATACAGACACAAAACCTAATACAATTTGTACTAAACTTCTATTGTGGCTAGGGGATACCTAAATCTATGCTACCAAGCACTAAAAATAGGAATTAAACATAATTTGAGGGTTTTACCTATGTATTGCAAGGATCAAGGAAAAGTCCCAAATCAATCGATTCCCGTTGATAGCTAACTCCTTCCAATTGCTCTAAATCTGATATTGCTCCCCAAAATCAGCAAGTAGAGGATGGTTAGAATCATATACAAAAGATTTGGGTCAAAAAGGATTAAAAATGAATTTTTTATGAATTTTGGAAGGTGGAGGAATTACCTTTCCTTCAAAAGCTTGGATGAACATAAAAGAGACAAGAACAAGGAGAGGGGGCTTTATATAGGAGTAGGAATCTCTACATGGCTGGTCACTTAGGGTTTAGTTAGGGTTAGGGCTTCAAGTTGTGGGCCTATGGGCTTAAGTCACAAGTCATGAAGTCATAAATCACAAGTCATTGCATTAAACCATAAGTCATGAAATGATTTCACTTAACTTATTCCTCATATTCCAAAACTAGTTCTAATGACTAAAAGTAGGTTAACTTAAGTTAGACTAGGGTCACTATAGCTATGGTTAGCTTCTAGACTAGTCTACAAGTCTCAAATGAGTCAAAGTCCAAACTAGGAATCACCAATTCAATAATTTAAAATAAATTCAAATTTCACTAAATGACAAAAATACCCTCAAGCTAAAATGTTAATTAAATCATCCTAATAACATGGTTAGGCTCCAGGTCATCCATTCTCTAGGGTTTCACTAGCAGCACATCAAAATCATAAGTCATGACTTAAAACAGTTTTTAAATAGTTTAAAAATGATTAAAGATCACCAAAAATTATAATGTGAAATAAAAATCAAAAATAATAATTATAATTATAAAATTTCAAAATTACTCTCATTTGGAAAACTGGGTGTTACAATCCTACCCCCTTAAAAAAATTTCCTCCTCAAAATTAAGATGATCGTACCCGTACTAGGTCAACCCCCAATCAATCAAATTCGATAGATAACATTCAACAAAATCCTACTGGTCATGATTCCACAGTCTCGAACAGGGTAGCTACACTATCTAGCAAATCATAAGTAATATCCTGACAGGTACTAATGGAATCACACAACAAGATGGAAAGAAGAACATGAAAGACATACCTGCTAACCCGTCACCCGTAGCGCTGGTCTACTTGACTGTCAGCGCAAAAGCCCTGCCCCTCTGTGGTATATCCCTCTGATGGTGCGGGGCACGGTGCTGTGCTACAGGTAGCCTAGCTCCCTCTAACTAATCTATGACACTCAAGTAATATCCACACTGATATTCCACTCAATTATACTAGGGAACCATCTATATGTTATCTATTCTGCAATATGATAATCATACCCGTCTATCCAGAACCATGTTACCAGAATCCTCGTCACACCAGTAAGTATGGCTGTAATAATCCATAGAGTCCATAACTAATGTATACACCTCTAGAATTATGGTATTTAAAATTTTTGCATTACCGCTAGCTTGGCTGCAAAAACTTTAAATTCCCATACCCGAGAAATACATCCAAAATCAGACTCTATCTCATCGCCAAACCAGCTAATATGGCTGTAGAAGACTCTAGATTCCATGACTGAGGCAACCTAGCCCATGATGTTATCTTGGTAGAAAATCAAGTCAATAATGAATACAAAGAATCAAATTCAACGATGAACAAGGAAGATAGACAGATACTGTCAGAATCGAATTTCGAGATAGTTTATAATGAGATTCTCAAGGTTCATCCCATAAATCTTCACAAGTAGTCCTAACTATGATTGAGTACTCTCTCAACTAAAGCCTATTCCTTAGTTCCTATCGCAGGTGTGCAGCAGTACAACTAATCGTTGCACTACCACGACATCGCACTAATGCGACTCTCGACCTGTATGGACCACCACTAAAAATGTGTCACGACCCGCACCCACTGTGAGGGTACGAGCACGTAACAACACCCAGCCTACGCCGCAGTGTCGAAGGTAGAATGCTGTCCTAGGTTAGTATCTAACCAACAACTCACGCAATTATAATGTACTTGTCAAATCTCAACTCCGAATGGAGGACAAGTATAGATATAATATAATCTCAATCACAGTCTAAGCACGATATAATAACACAAAAATTTATAACTAAGACTGAATACAACAATAAAACTAACTACTAAAATAATATAATCTCCAATATTCTTAAAACAACATATCTCAACTTATTTACAATTCAAGTTCTAAAACATGAAACTGAACCTAGTCAACTAGCTAGTCTCCCGATCATTCCTGAGTGTCGGGGCCAAAGGTAGCTAAGCCATCTCCTGGTCCATAATAAGTAGGGCAAGTATCCTCAGGACAATCATCTGTAAAATTTTCAACAGGTCCAATCAGGACATGAAAGAGTACAACTCATCAAGAATCCCAAGTAAATGACAGAGAACTATAAACAGTTATAGACAGTTATATTGATGAACATGGTAGTTTTACATATGTAGTGATGTAGAGAAACAATTAAGGTACAAGAAAAGTAAAGTAACTAAACAAGAAGAGAAACATGGCAATGAAGACTGTAAAATATAATCTAGCTGAACTAGAGTAGCATGATATAAGTCCAGACTGTATAATAAGAGTCATTTGTGAGTCCAGAAAATATAATCTAATACCAGGTGATTCCAGCACATGATAAGTCCGGTATAAGGTGATTCCAGTCAGTGATCAAGGATTCCAAGATGAGTCCAGCCTATACTCTAACAGTGTGTTCTAAAATATCGAGATCGACATGTGAACGGCTGTAGGTAATACGGTACACCGCACACTCGGCCAAGTGTGGGATGGCTATCATTCCAGTATAATTCCAAGGGAGTGGTTCCAGTATTTCGAAATGTTCACATGTCTACTTCAATATTTCCATCGCCTAACAAGTACAAGTAAAACTATAACCCGACACGAAATAAGTACAAGTCCAGCCAGAAAACGAATGATACCAGTAAGTGATTCCAGGGTAATTCCAGTAGGTAATTCCAGAAATAGAGGCCAGACATGAATAAGTGAGTGTCGCATGAAATGGATCCAACAATATCAAATCGTGTATGTAATAGAGAATCAAATAGAACTAGCTACAACTGAAGTACAGTAAACGACAAGTAAATAGAAGAACTATCAGAGAATGTACTTGCCTGATACTCTGAATATCTGAAGAGAATCTACTATCTGAGGAGAGGTGTCTGTCTTCTATAGAACAGTACAAGTCACTACATGTCTAAAATAATATAACAGACTGCTACAATGCATCTCATGATGTTTGGGGTCAATCTAGGCTAAAGTCAACCCTCGGTCAACTCTAGTCAAACTAGGTCAACTAGGTCAAGCCTAATCCAAACAAGTCTCACTAAGCCTAACTAGCATGTTCTAGCATACACAAACAATATCTAGGCTATACAAGCCAACAACACACATTCACTGGCATTCATGCCATATACATAGGCTGTATAACATAGGGATACACCCATAGGCTATGTGCCATGTATATAGGCTATAGGCCATATAGGCTAATCATACGTTCCACACATATTGCATACTGTCACATATTTTACATATTAAAATAAATCTAATTTATATAAATAACACACATTTACCTATAGCTACATTATAATATATATATCACATATATAGAAAGATAGGGAGAGGGATACATGTGTTTGTGTCGATATGTACATGTGTGTGTGTGTGTGACACACATATAGGAACTAGTGAACAGTGATGTGTATATGTGAGGGTGTAGTGTAATGTGTCACATGACATTTAAATAATAGGGTGTGTGTAGATACATGGCAGTTAAGTGCTAGTGTCAAAGTGGATTAAAGTGTGTGTCAACAGGAAATAGGAAACAGTGTTCTCAGACTTGTGATATGTGTCATGACAGTGTCTAGTGTATATGTGTGACAGTTAACAGGAAAGGGTGATAGTGAATCAATGTGATAGTGTCAAACTCAGAAAAATGGTGTTGCTCGGGAAGAATGAGAACCAATGACAGTGAAAAACAAACTCAGAAAATAGGAACCAACATGACAGTTAATAATAAGTCCCAATCACCAATTTCGAAATCCATTCTCCTAACACCAAACACAACCAAACACTTAAACAAAACCAAACATGTGTGATGAATTTAACATGGCAAATTTAATATCAGAATTCAGTTTTAAACTGGAATTAAAATTCAGTATTACTAACAGTGTAAAAGTCCAAGAAGTTTCAGTCATACATTGACCAGCCCAACCCACATTCGAAAATCAATTTCTCTTGACAACATCCTAATCTAACATTAAAACCCAACCTAGTAGTAACTAACACATGTGTCCATGAATTTAAACATGGTAAATTAAACACCAAATCGGTTTTTAAAAGGAAATAAAAAGTTCAGGATTTACAAACAGTGCATAGTATTACAAATAGCAGTTTATTCATTCAAAACCTACTCGAAATCCAAAAAGCCTAACACCAGTAATTAACCAACCTGTAGTAATCTGATACACATGTGTATGAATCAAACATGACAATTAATCATCAAAAATTTAGTTTAAATACACTTTAAAAATTAGAAAATGAGAATCAGGAACTGCGTATCAGTTGATTAAGGAAAAATGGAATTCGAATATCAAAACCATGTTAAAACTATAAATTAAGGGTTGGTAAATAGTAACACACATGTGCACGTGGCATGGCACTCATTCATGTCCAACCAAGTGGACACAGCCGTGTTCACGACACTCAAACACCACACGACACACTGGACAGTGCGCAGCATCGAGCACGCGTGTCCAGCGCGCTACACAGGCCACGTGGTGACACGTGGCTGTGCATACACATGCGCCAGGGGTAGGGCTACCCCTTAGACACCCTGCACTGTGTCCTAAATGCGTGTCTAGGCGTGTCCGATCGCGTATCAGCAAAGAAAATCGCACACGCACAGCAGGCCCCGCGGCCAGTACAGAGAGGATAGCTCCTCGCACACTCCACCATTCCATCCCATCTTTTGGGAGACTGATGTCAGTCGATGCCCTATCATTCTTGCCAAAAATGGCATATGCATGTGTCCTATGCAGGAAGAAATGGACCACGTGATGCAGGACACTGTGTACAGTATGGGGACAGCGTGTTCATGTCCCCGTGTGGACACGACACGAAGCTAAAATCAGAAAGTGAGGACAAAAATCAATAAGCAAACCCTAGATCTAGGATCCTATTCAAAAACATTAGTAAAAATAGTAATTTGAAATGACTTGGGCATTTCATCAAACACCTAGCCTACACAAGTGATACGTGTCCGATACGGATACGAAACCTAATACAATTTGTACTAAACTTCTACTGTGGCTAGGGGACACCTAAATCTAAGCTACCTTGTACTAAAAATAGGAATTAAACATAATTTGAGGGTTTTACCTATGGATTGCAAGGATCAAGGAAAAGCCCCAAATCAATCGGTTCCTGTTGCTAGCCAACTCCTCCCAATTGCTCTAAATCTGAGATTGCTCCTCAAAATCAGCAAGTAGAGGATGGTTAGAATCATATGCAAAAGATTTGGGTAAGAAAGGATTAAAAATGGATTTTCTATAAATTTTGGAAGGTGGAGGAATTACCTTTCCTTCAAAAGCTTGGATGAACATAAAAGAGGCAAGAACAAGGAGAGGAGGCTTTATATAGGAGTAGGAATCTCTATATGGCTGGTCACTTAGAGTTTAGTTAGGGTTAGGGCTTTAAGTTGTGGGCCTATGGGCTTAAGTCACAAGTCATGAAGTCATAAATCACAAGTTATTGCATTAAACCATAAGTCATGAAATGATTTCACTTAACTTAATCCTTCTATTCCAAAACTAGTTCTAATGACTAAAAGTATGTTAACTTAAGTTAGACTAGGGTCACCATAGCTAGGGTTAGCTTCTAAGCTAGTCTATAAGTCTCAAATGAGTCAAAGTCCAAACTAGGAATCATCAATTCAATAAATTAAAATAAATTAAATTTCACTAAATGACAAAAGTACCCTCAAGCTAAAATGATAATTAAATCATGCTAATGACATGGTTAGGCTCTAGGTCATCCAGTCTCTAGGGTTTCACTAGCAGCACATCAAAATCATAAGTCATGACTTAAAACTGTTTTTAAATAGTTTAAAAATGATTAAAAATCACCAAAAATCATAATATGAAATAAATATCAATAAATAATAATTATAATTATAAAATTTCAAAATTACCCTCATTTAGAAAACTGGGTGTTACATATGCTAGATAGCGTAGTTATCCTGTTCGAGACTGTAGAATCACGACCAGTAGGACTATGATTGCAAATTATCTTGACCTCGTTTGATTGGGGGTTTGACCTAGGAGGTGTACGATCATCTTAATTTCGAGGACGAAATTCTTCTAAGGGGGTAGACTTGTAAATCCCAATTTTCAAAAATGAGGGTAATTTTAAAATTTTATAATTATAATCATTTAATTATGATATTTAAATCATTATGATTTTTGGTAATTTTTAATTAATTTAAAACTATTTAAAATATTGAATTATGATTTTGATAGTTAACTAGTTAAACCCTAGTTTTGCTAAGTCTAGAGACTAACCATGACCAAGAGAGCCAAGTCATGTGATTAGAATGTCATATTACTACTTTGTAGCCTAAGGATATTTTGGTCATTTTGACAATTTTGTTAATTTGTAATTTATATTAATTAAATATTATGCTAATCTTTTAGTTAAGCCTTAACCTAGAAGTTTAACCTAACCTAGATTAGTCTTGAGGTTAGAATCATGGTTAGAACATTCCTACTAAGTACCAAGGTTAGTAATATTTAGATATTATTGTGGTAGATTATTTTCCTTAATTAGGATATTTGTGAAAAAGAAAGCCTTGAACCAATAGGAAGGCTTGGAATTGGGTGGACAAGCCCTAGCCACTCATCTATACCTAAACCTAACCCTAATTCATCTAGTGGACAGCCATACAAGCCCTCCCCTCCTATAAGTGTCACACTTAGAAGCCCTTGCCTCTCTTTAAAAACTAGTAGGAAGATGACACGACACTGATTTATATGACACGAAAATTAATGAAGATGTGGGGGCAATGTCTGAGAACATGCCCCCAAAGTTTTATTGGGTTTCATAGAGTAGGTTGTGAGAAATCACATGCCTACGGGTTTTTTAATCTCACTGTACACACTCTAAATCTCCACTGATAAGCACGAACCACTTGGACACGTGACTTCGTGGACATTATGCAGGCACATAGACTCCTACCCCTATACCTAGGCAATCCCTAGACACGAGCACGTGACACAAGAGGGTGTGTGTCGTGTCCTGTGATGTTAGACACCACTGCACGACACAGCCTCTGTATTGTCTTTAATACTGTGTCAACCTCCACTGTTGGACACGATTTTGACTTATTGTTGACACGTGGACACGTGTGTGTGTCACACACATGACCACCCCCCCTGACATGTGTGTTGGTTCGATATTTGTATTAAGTTTAGGTTTAAAATTAGGGTTCTTGGATTTGACTGATACATATAAAAAGAGATTTCATGTTAAACTTTCAACTGAGTGTTTGGGGTTTTGATGTGCATTGATTTTGGGGCTGTAACGCCCCAGAACCAGAATACTGGAGAGCGGGGGCGTACATAGCCAGCTATATAAATTGAAGTGCAACCCACCTCGCTATACGGTCACGGCTGTCTAGATACATAAGGGTTTAACTACAATCCATCAATCACCTATAGTCATGAACAAGCCTATTGTCTCAATCTAAAGTAAGCAATAATAGTCACAAGATGCCAGAACACCAAATATACAATAGTATGGCATCCCATACATTACATATTCGGATGATCATGAAGCTAGTCGTACAAAATGTCAAGACTAGCAAGAGTTTTAATCATACATGATCAACCCTAGGATTTGCCGATCATGTTACAGCCCGTAGGCAGACAGTAAATAAATGTACAATCAAGCTAACACGTGCTCGTCGGCTAAACGTCTCAAAAGAATAATTTTACAATAAAGTAGGAGGACAAAAAGAAACCCACTCGTTGCCAGGATTACGCCCGGTGGTCACCATCTGGCTAGAAGACAGGTAGATCCTCTGGTGCTGCTCCGATATCTGGCCATACAAAACCAGCTGGGTCAGACCCCAGAAAGAGCAAGTGCCACAAAGGAGGCTTCACTTAGGAACTAAAACCAGCATATCACAATGGATATCAAAGATAATAAATAAAGAACTGATAATAATAGAGATAATAATAATAAATCGAGCACAAAAAAACTATTCAGGTAGCCAGACTGCAACCCTTAAACCAAACAAGGATCGGGGTTGCAATCATTCTCCTGAATAGAAATCCGCCTCAATAATATTGATAAGGTAATAAGACAATAAACGAAGAGAGGACACAGAACTGCTCCGGGAGCTAGGTTACAATCCTTAAACCAAACAAGGACCGGAATTGTAACCCTTCGCCTGAACAGAACTGGACCCCTGATCTTTATTGTTAAGGCCAGCATAAGTGATCATGCTATTGAAGTAAGGTAAAACATGACGAGCCTGGCATGGGGTACAATACGACAATAAACGAAGAGAGGACACAGAACAGCTCCGGGAGCCAGGTTACAACCCTTAAACCAAACAAGGACCGGGGTTGTAATCCTTCGCCTGAACAGAACTGGACCCCTAATCTTTATTGTTAAGGCCAGCATAAGTAATCATGTCATATCACAATGTTGTACAGGATCAGGACGAGACTAAGCTGGACTAGACTTCATTCAATCAGTCACGGCCAAGCAATGAGTACGGCTTGATACTTTAACAAACTAGGGTTATCATAGGCCTAGTTACTAGCAAATGTAATAAGATTATCCCAACAGCCACAAGCCCTGCAGACCATCCAGGTTATCCAGGTCGAATGTTCATTTATGAAGGATGCACCACATGATTGTGTGCTAGAAATGTGCCCTACTCATCGGTAGGCTACAAGTCCACTCAGTGCGCTCAGATAACATGATTGCCTGTAGCTGGAAAATCTCTCCATGACTACTAGATTATTCTAGTTTATTAGCCTTAGTCAATTACAGTAGGTATCCCTGACCGTGGTACTCAGGGATCCCTATCCTAGACATGATTCAAGATAGTATTGGTTTATTTGTACAAACACAATCGCCCATGGTGTCCAGGTCATTCGTACTTGTCATGTCAGGCTAGCTGTCGTAAAAGCATGTCAAGATATATCATGTCAGTTTACTTGTCAAGAGTACACTACGGCGGGCCACTATCGTGTTCCTGGAATCATGTCATAACTTATATGGTATAAACATAATTGTGACATTTCAGTTAAATAATAATAATTATATAATAATAATAATAAAAGAGGAAAAAGATTGTGGAATGAGCCATGCAGCTAATTGGATTCATGCAGCAGAGAGCATGTGCGCTTATGCGGCTGAGGACCGCGTGCCTATGCGGTCCAGGAAGGATAAGCATATGCGGCTAGAAAAGGGGCAATGCCATGCGGCTCAGGAATGAAGGGGGGCACATGCGGCTAGAAGTAGTGGGGGCTCATGCGGCTGGGAACACAGGGTCTTATGCGGCTAAGAATTAAGAGTTCATGCGGCTAAGAATTAAGAGTTCATGCGGCTCAGGGAAAAGTTGGACTTATGCGGCTGTGGTTCAATCAAGTACATACGGCCGAACCATAGATTCTTATGCAGCTGGGTCATGGCATGGCCTATGCGGCTGAGAAGTAGCCAGGGCCTTATGCGGCTGAAGAATCCGTCAAGCATATGCGGCTGCAGTATTAGGGTTCATGCGGCTGGATTGGGCCGAGGCCATATGCGACTGAAAGGAGACAGGCTATATGCGGCTGGAAATCATAAAGTCCTATGCGGTTGGGAATTGCCCAAGCTTTATGCGGCTGCAGGGAGTAGACTTCATGCGGCTAGAAAGCGCAGTACCATACAGCAACGGAGGAGTAACTTCATGCGGCTAAGGAAGGGGGTTCTTATGCGGCTGCTCGGGCGACAAGCTCATGCGGCTAGAAGAGACTTGCCGCATGAACGTTCATGCGATCAAGTACTTCCATACGGCTGAAGACTGCCATGCGGCTCAGAAATTGTTCTTCTTCTCTGCTTGTCCGAGAAGAAGAAGCATGGAGTCCCTGGCTTCAAGGCTCAAAAATCCTTCATCCGAAGTCGTAATTCAGACTTCCATAGGTCAAAATAGGGCAGAACGAAATTCTTTACAACATGGAACCATCAAAACTTGGAAATAACAATGTTAAGTAGATCAAAACTCAAGAAATCCGAAAACAAAATAAACTTAGATCTACATAAATTTAGTCATGGAAATTAGAAATGCTAAATATTAAAGTATGTTAGAATCTCGAGAGGAAGAGAATGGAACAATAAAAACGGAGTTCCTCCATGAAGAAAGCTGCACTTTCCTAAGAGCTCCCTCTCTTCCTGGTAGGTGAAGAAGTAATGGTGGAGAAGAAGAAGTAATTGAAGAGAGAGAATGAGTTGGACTAATAAATGGGGATGGTGGTAGTAGGTAAAGATTCTCCCCTTGGTTCATGATGAACCAATAAGCAACCCAAGCCGAACCAAGCCAACCCAAACAAGCCGAACCAAGCCAGGAGACATGCAATACGAGTCAAGATACCTATACGTATTCTAAATTACGTAATACGAACAATGGTCATTACAACTCTACCCGCCTTAAAAGAATTTCCTCATCGAAATTTAATCAAGAGGCTAGAGATGCAAGGACAAGCTATACTAATCTCAGGCAAGCTATACTAATCAAACAATCAAGTAATTATTCATGCAAGCAAGGAATCGAAGGCATGAGGCATAAGAAAGATATTATACCTTACGAGTCAAACAAGTCGGGATATCGCGATCGGATATCATCCTCGCGCTCCCACGTTGACTCACCCAAAGAGTGATGACCCCAAGCAACACGGACTAAACTAATAGTCTTGTTCTTGAGTATCTTCTCTCTTCGGTCCAATATAGACAGGGGCCTCTCCTCATACGAAAGGTTGGTACCAACAACTAATTTCGATTGATCCAGGATACGGCTCGGGTCCGGGATATACCGTCGCAGTTAGGATACATGAAATACGTCATGTACCTCACGTAGCGACGGTAGAAGGGCGAGACGATAGGACACATCACCTACTAGCTCCAGAATATCGAACTGCCCTATATACCTAGGACTAAGCTTTTCCCGTACGCCAAAACGAATGACGCTACGGTTAGCCAAAATCCCCAGGAATATACGATCGCCGACAGAAAACTCAAGAGGGCGCCGATGAGTATCGGCCCAAGGATGATGGCGATCTTGGGCAATTCGAAGGTGATCTCTGACTTTCCTGACCACTTCAACGGTCTGAGCAATTATTTTTGGACCGAGCATCTGCCTCTCCCCAACATCGTCCCATGCTAGCGGGGATCGGCACTTCCTGTCATACAGTGCCTCGAACGGTACCATCTGAATGCTGGCCTGGAAACTGTTGTTGTACGAGAACTCCACCAGGTGCAAGTGATCTTCCCACGAACCACCGAACTCGAGTGTGTTAGATCTCAACATATCTTCAAGAGTCTGGATTGTGCGTTCTGACTAACCATCTGTCTGCGAATGATAAGCCGAGCTGAACTGGAGGCGAGTCTCCAAACTCTCTTACAGAGTACGCCAAAAGTGCAACATAAATCTTGAATCTCTGTCCGAGGTGATACTGACTGGTACACCGTGAAGTCGGACGATCTGCCTGCGGTACATCTCTGCTAGCTGAGCCATCGGTAGACCAACTCTGAATGGAAGAAATTGAGCCACCTTCGTGAGCCGATCTATAATAACCCAAATAACGTCTCTACCGGCCGGGGGTCTAGGTAATCCTGTCATAAAATCCATGGTTATATGAGCCCACTTCCATTCTAGAATTGGCAAGGACTGAAGAAGTCCAGCTGGCCTCAATTGTTCAGCTTTAACTTGTTGGCAAACCAAATATCGAGAGACAAATCGGGCTACCTCCCTCTTCATGCCATTCCACCAGAAGTACTGACGGATATCACGGTAAATCTTCGTACCACCGGGATGAATAAAATACTGCAAACTGTGAGCCTCTGCCATGATCTCCTGTCTGATATCTCCGCAGGCTACACAAAGACGCTTCCCATGTCGAAGTGTACCATCCTTATGGATATATAACTCTGTCCTTCGTCCTTCCTCGTACACTGCTCTAAGCCGCTGAAGCTTAGAATCTGTTGACTGCGCCATCCGGATCCTCTCGACTATAGTGGACTGAACTTGTATGCTGGCCATCAATGCCATACTGGTAGGAAGAACAACTTCTATGCCCATCTTCTAAAGATCTGTTAACAGCTCTGGTTGTGCTGTTAGGAAATAATCTCCGACTCTCCTGCTCAACGCATCTGCAACGACGTTGGCCTTCCCAGGATAATACTATAGGTTGACATCGTAATCCACAAGTAGCTCTAGCCATCTCCTCTGACGCATGTTAAGATCCTTCTGAGTGAAAACATACTTTAGGCTCTTGTGGTCGATGAAAATCTTCACCGTATCTCGGTACAAGTAGTACCTCCACAACTTAAGTACAAACACTACTGCTGTCAGCTCCAAATCATGGGTTGGATAATTCCTCTCATGATCACGAAGTTATCATGACACATAAGCTATTACCTTCCCATGCTGCATTAGAACGCATCCTAAGCCTCTGTCTGAAGCATCATAATACGCTGAGAATCCTCCGGTCCTATCTGGAAGTGTGAGAATAGGAGCCGTCATCAAGCCTCGCTTTAACTTCTCAAAAGAATCCTAGCACTCTGCTGTCCAAGCAAACTGTACATCCTTACGGGTCAACTGGGTCAATGGCGCTAAAATTCGAGCAAAGTCTGAAACAAATTACCGGTAGTAGCCGGCCAAACCAAGAAAACTATGAACTTCTATAACTGTGCTAGGCACTAGCCATGACTCAATAGCCACAATCTTTTGGGGATCTACTTCTACTCCTCCTCTGGTGATGATATGACCCAAGTATGAAATACGGTCGAGCCAGAACTCGTATTTACTGAACTTGGCATACAACTGGTGCTCTCTGAGAATCTGGAGGACAACTCTGAGATGCTGCACATGATCCACCTCGCTCTTGCTATAGACCAGGATGTCGTCTAGGAACACAATCACGAACTGATCCAAGTAAGGCATGAAGATGCGATTCATGAGGTCCATGAATACTGCCGACGTATTGATTGCTCCAAATGGCATAACAAGGAACTCCCAATGCCCATATCTCGATCTAAAAGCTATCTTCGGGATATCCTGCTCTCTGACTCTAATCTGATGGTATCCTGATCGCAAGTCGATCTTCGAGAATACTGCTGCCCCCTTGAGCTGATCAAACAAGTCATCTATCCTCGGGAGAGGGTATCTGTTCTTGACTGTCACTGAGTTCAAGGTACGATAATCTACACATAATCTAGATGTACCATCCTTCTTTTTTATAAGAAGCATCGGGGCTCCCCAAGGTGATCCACTTGCACGAATGAATCTCCTGGTTCTGAGTTCTTCAATCATCTTGTACAATATCTCTAGCTCTAACGGCACCATCCTGTAGACTCTCTCTGACACTGGGACTGATCCGGAAATCATGTCGATGGTGAACTCCATCTCCTGCTCCGGCGACATCCCTGGAAGCTCTTCTGAGAAAACATCTGAAAACTCCTCAACTATCCGAGGCAACTATACTGCTGCTACTGCCATCCGTAACACTGGAGGAGAAGGTTTAACTTCGCCTCGGGAGAAGAAAAACTCTGGCTCGCCTGTAATGCTAAAAACAACCCTGCCAATGTGGCAGTCTATCCTAGCATACTGGTTCCTCAACCAATCCATCCCTAAGACCACATCATAATCGGCCATCGGAAACTCTATCAATCTAGCGGAGAATTCTCTACCGCTAACTTCGATCCGACACGAGGAAAATACTCTATCTACTCTGTAACGCCCCAATCCAAAAATACGTAGGACTAGGAACGTAGACATGCCAACTGTATACATACTAAGTACAGGGGCCTTGTATGCACACATAAGCTATAAAATATAGTAATCTAAGACAAACTAAATCTCATCCACAATGAAAAGAATAATACAAATATCAACTCGAATATTTATGATACAATCGTTGGGCGGAGACAAAGTCCACTGCCAACTATCTTAATGAAAGAAATGTACAAGGATCGATACATAAAATGGTAAGACGAACCAAGCTCAATCGTCTTCGAAGGAATGGAGAAGTCCACAGCCTTGGTTAGGATACCTGCGGAAGACATGAACACATACCTGGGGAAAAACTAGGTCCTCAGACGGACGTAGCAAGATACAGGAAAAACAAGCTAATATGAACTGCCAGAATAATAAAATAATATATAAAAGACTATCCTAGACAAAAATATGCAAAGAAGATTCTAACCGCCTAATGTGTAATTTAGAGGACAACTTTCATGCGTATGGGTAAGATTTTAGGCTATGTGTATGTAACTGGCATCCAGTCATCTGTATCCGTCCGTAACGTCTAAAACGTCAGAGGGCATCTGCAAATATATCGCCACAGTTCCATCCGGAGACTGTGGTTTACCTGTTTGGCTTCCCATACGCACTAACGACTGTCCTTCCCCAATATTTTCCATACTGTTCAAGTCATGTCCATGGCTCGTCCAGTTTTGTAACTGCTTGAGTCTCTAAAACCCTAGTCATAGCAGTTACGAACAACTACCATCACACGACAATAAAGATAGCTAGTCAATAAGTCGTGCCCCTAATAAAATGCCTCAAATCGTGTAGTGTAAGTGTCATGGCCAGCGGAGATATAAAAATATCCCATAATAGGAGGGTAGTCTGCTAACACTAAGTTAACATGCATATAGTAAAGTAAAACGACTAAGAAAACTAACAATATGAAACAAAATAAATAATGCAGAAAATAAATAATTGACAGTTAATTAGCAAGGTGTACTTGTCTGTTGTGACGCCTGGTGAGCTGCCTGGTGTGGTACAATAAAGGTGGCATAAGATCGACTTCGGTGTTACAACTATGCAAGACGACCTCTCAGTATGATTTAAAGTTGATCAGCGTGATATGATCAGATCGGCACAAAAATAGTCCTAGACGTCAAAACTATGCAAGATAATTTCAGATGATGGTACTGACCATGTCATTAAGTCCGGAATAGTCAAATTGACTAGGGACGATATAAAGTAGCCCGAGATTTGTGAGAAGGTAGGAATATGACTAGCAGGGGACAATATTTGAATAATCGAAGAAATTTGTATATATAACTATTTTGGAATTATATTTGAAACTATATTTTTTACTAAAATAGTTTTTAGATAAAAGTCACGAAAAATCAAAACTATAATTTACTTAGGTATGAAATATTTCAACCCTATTTAATACCATAGAAATAATATAAATATTTTTTAGATAAAAATTGTCTTTGGAAAATACTTAGAAGACTATATATATATATATATATATATATATATATATATATATATATATATATATATATATATATATATATATATATATATATATATATATATATACATTTTAAGTAAGAACCATATTTTAAAATCCCCTAAAATAATATAATGATATAATTTAGCGATATAATATTAAAACGAGTAAACCATTGGTAATAATAATAATAATAATAATAGAAATAAAAATAAAGCAAACCTATCTTCAAAGTGTTTCTTCTCCTCGGAAGAGGTAAGAAACCAACAGAACAAAACAAAAAAAAGCAATCAAACCACAAAAAAAAAATAATGGCAATAAAGCATGAAAGAACTTAAAGTAAAATAAAACAGAAAAAAATACACTGTAACTCTTCTCCCCAATAGAGGAGAGAGAGAGAGTCAAAAGGGGGAAGTTACGGGAAGGAAAGGGATGGGGAGAGAGGAAGCGTCGATCGGAGCGGAGCGGGGGGCGCCGTCCGCCGCTGGCCCGGAGGGAGGAGCGGCAGCGCAGGATCGGGGATTCGAGCGGGGAGGAGTGGAAGAGGGAGGCGAGGCAGAGAGGAGTCGCGGAGAACGGTAGCGGGCGGTCGCTCCGACGGAAACGCGTCGGCGGGGGTGAGGGGAGGCCGGAGATCGGAGTGGTCAGCGGAAGAAGGGAAGCGGGGAGACGAGAGAGGAAGTTGGGAGGAGTAGACGAGCGGCGGTGGCCACGGCCAAGGGAGGCGGCATGAACGGGGCGACATGGGCGGCGGATGCGGATGGCTCCGGGCGGCACGGAGGTTCTGAGGAGACTCGGGTCGCAGCGGATCACGTCGGAGTGGCGAACGGTGGAGGAGAGGTCAGAACGAAGGGGGACGAAAGGACGGAGTCTCCGGCGACTGTGGGCTGCACTCGCGGGGGCGGGTTCGGCGGACTTCGGGTGATGTGGCCGGAGAGGTTTCGGCGGGTGGCTCGGGGTGTTCTAGGTGGAGGGGGCGGTCCCGAGAGAGGTGCGGGCGGCTCGGCCTGGGGTCGGCAAGACGTGGCGGATAGAGGCAGGTAAGGGTTTTTTCTATTCTAATTCTTGCTGGTGGTGGTGACTGTTACGCCGTGGCGGCGGTGGGGGTCGGCTATGGCCGTGGTTGTGCTGATAGTGGTGGTGATGTTGTGGGCGATGGTGGTGGTGTCGTGGGTGGTCGGGTCTGTCGAGTTGGCCAGGACGAAGTGGTGGTGACGGGGTGGTTGTAGGCAGAAGGAAAGGGTCTCTTGGTGGTGGTCGTGATTGGGTTTGGACGAGGCCGGGGTGACGGGGCCGACGGGTCGGGGTAGCGGTTAGGATTTGGATTGTATGGCTATGTCGGGGTTGTCCGACACGAGAGAAAATATAAATGTAAAAATTGGAATAAGAATTTGGACGGGGAGGGCGAACATGGACACGATGCACTCACATGGGTGGTGGAAATATTTATGGAGCAATTATGGCTTGTGGAGAAATAATGGAGGAGTACCTGCCGATTTATAGGATGTGGGAATTCCCATTAAGATAGAATTATGATTTGATTTAAAACCCAAATAGATAAATTTCATATTAATTTAAATAGTTTTTAAATTAATTTCAATCAAATTCAGAATCAATTTAAATCTAGGTAAATTTTTATATTAAAATAGAATCCATAAAATACATCCATATTTTTAAATCATAATAATTTATCTAAATATCAATCAAACAACATTTAAAAATATTTTTTTTGAACACTAATATAATAATAATAATAATTAAATTTGAAAATCATAATAATATTTTTAAATTTTGATAGAAAATATTTGGAATGATCCTTTGTAAAATAAATAATTAAAATATCTAAATTATGTATAATATTTCAAAATACCTTTTGTAGTAAAATTAAGATAAAATAATTTTTGAAAATATAAATCGTCTACACGAATTAATTTTCGTGTACTTCGCATTCAACTAAAATATCTATGTATATATATATATATATATATATATATATATATATATTTGAAATCGGTATAATTAAATAAAATTGCCACTAGTTGACGAAAATTTCTTTTCAAACAAAAATAAAATATTTACTATAATAATATTGAAATGGAATGTTTTTCTAAAATCTATAAATAAAGCATTTTTCAAAAAAAAATATATCTTGTAAATATTCGTACTCGACGAAATTTCGTGCGCGACGTTCAAATTCGAAAACAAAAAAAAATTCAATACCAAATAAAATTTTAAAATCTTAGTGAAAATTTAGGGGTTTTACATCCTACCCAACTTACAAGAATTTTGTCCTCGAAATAAAAATGAGTAGGGGGGTTGAGAGGGTACAAGGGTATATCAATGAAGAACAATTAAATCACGATGTTCAAAACATGCATTAGAAAATCGTGACTTCGATAACTACGGAAGTAAATCACGAATTTTAATTTAGGGAGTGAATGATGGTGACAACAATGAATCTAGGTTCAATGGAAAGGGCGAGTAACTCGAGATGGGGATATAGTCCCATCGGTTGGTCGGTGGCTAACTATTTTGGCAATAGTTGGGGGGATAGCTAAAGGTGATACCTTGGGCCTATCCATTAGGTACGTGTCTTCGTCTAAATAAGTGAAAGATGAGAACCAATATGAGTCCAAAGAAGTTGTTTTCGAATATCAATATGTGGTTCAAAGGCGACCGGAAAAAAAATTCAAAGGAGTTGCCAAGGCAGTCGCGGATAGGACTTTAGAGGGCAAGTTTAGCTATGTCCCCATCCACGTATAACGATAGATAAAAGCGAACCAAAGTGCAATAGGTTGATCAGACCATCATACACCGGTTCTGATTAGACAATATGTTAGTGGGTGCGCACCCAATAAAACATGTCATGATCAAGCTCGATAAGGGAATAAGCTTGCAAAACTTAAGCTAAACTAGCAACATAGGATAGTCAAAAAATAGTAAAAACATAGGCACGATTAATATTGAAAGAAGTGAAACTAGTTCAAACTTCTTAAGAACCTAGTAATGTCTTATGTTGGTGCTTATACAGTCGTTCTATTGTCTACTTGATTAAGACTTGGTTAAGGTAACAAGGATGATTAGGTCGTAAGGCATCCTACCCAACTTACAAGAGTTAAACTAAGGGTGTTAGGACAATGGACCAAGTCTACCTAGTATGGATTACCTTCCTAACCAACATCAAGCATGAAAGAAGGATAAGAATTAACGGTAGAGGGAATCAAGCAAGATGCAAATCAAGGGAGTCAAGTAGAATCGAGGAGGTCAATTATGTGGATAAGATCCTAGACTTTAATCCTATTCGCAGGCTTGCTTGGTACGAAAAAGTAACCAAACAATTTATCTTGACCTGCATGGGCCACCACAAAAACATGTAACGCCCCAATCCCAAAATACGTAGGACTAGGAACGTAGACATTCCAGCTGTATACATACTAAGTACAGGGGCCTTGTATGTATACATAAGCTGTAAAATGTAGTAATCCAAGACAAACTAAATCTCATCCACAATGAAAAGAATAATATAAATATAAACTCGAATATTTATGATACAATCGTTGGGCGAAGACAAAGTCCACTGCCAACTAACTCAATAAAAGAAATGTACAAGGATCGATACATAAAATGGCAAGACGAACCAAGTTCAATCGTCTTCGAAGGAATGGAGAAGACCACAGCCTTGGCTAGGATACCTGCAGAAGACATGAACACACACCTGGGGAAAAACCAGGTCCTCAGACGGACGTAGCAAGATATAGGAAGAACAAGCTAATATAAACTGCCAGAATATTAAAATAATATATAAAAGACTATCCTAGACAAAAATAATCAAAGGAGATTCTAACCGCCTAATGTGCAATTTAGAGGACAACTTTCATGCGCATGGGTGGGATTTTAGGCTATGTGTACGTAACTGGCATCCAGTCATCTGCATCCGTCCGTAACGTCTAAAACGTCAGAGGACATCTGTAAATATATCACCACAGTTCCATCCGGAGACTGTGGTTTACCTGTTTGGCTTCCCATACGCACTAGCGACTGTCCTCCCCCAATATTTCCCACACTGTTCAAGTCATGTCCATGGCTCGTCCAGTTTTGTAACTGCTTGAGTCTCTAAAACCCTAGTCATAGCAGTTACGAACAACTACCATCACACGACAATAAAGATATCTAGTCAATAAGTCGTGCCCCTAATAAAATGCCTCAAACCGTGTAGTGTAAGTGTCATGGCCAGCAGAGATATAAAAATATCCCGCAATAGGAGGGTAGTCCGCTAACACTATGTTAACATACATATAGTAAAGTAAAACGACTAAGAAAACTAACAATATGAAACAAAATAAATAATGCAGAAAATAAATAATTGACAATTAATTAGCAAGGTTTACTTGCCTGTTGTGACGTCTGGTGAGCGGCCTGGTGTGGTACAATAAAGGTGGCACAAGATCGACTTCGGTGTTACAACTATGCAAGACGACCTCTCAATTTGATTTAAAGTTGATCAGGGTGATATGATCAGATCGGCACAGAAATAGTCCTAGACGTCAAAACTATGCAAGATAATTTCAGATGATGGTACGGACCATGTCATTAAGTCCGAAATACTCAAATTGACTAGGGACGATATAAAGTAGCCCGAGATTTGTGAGAAGGTAGGAATATGACTAGCAGGGGACAATATTTAAATAATCGAAGAAATTTGTATATATAACTATTTTGGAATTATATTTGAAACTATATTTTTTACTAAAATAGTTTTTAGATAAAAGTCACGAAAAATCAAAACTATAATTTACTTAGGTATGAAATATTTCAACCATATTTAATACCATAGAAATAATAAAAAAAAAATTTTTAGATAAAAATTGTCTTTGGAAAATACTTAGAAGACTATATATATATATATATATATATATATATATATATATATATATATATATATATATATATATATATATATTTAAGTAAGAACCATATTTTAAAATCCCCTAAAATAATACGATGGTATAATTTAGCGATATAATATTAAAACTAGTAAACCATTGGTAATAATAATAATAATAATAATAATAATAATAATAATAATAATAATAATAATAGAAATAAAAATAAAGTAAACCTATCTTCAAAGTGTTTTTTCTCCTCGAAAGAGGTAAGAAACCAACAGAACAAAAGAAAAAAAATCTATCAAACCACAAAAAAAATAATAATAATAGTAATAAAGCATGAAAGAACTTAAAGTAAAATAAAACAGAAAAAAAAATACATTGTAACTCTTCTCCCCAATAGAGGAGAGGGAGTCAAAAGGGGGAAGTCACAGGAAGAAAAGGGATGGGGAGAGAGGAAGCGTTGATCGGAGTGGAGCGGGCGGTGCCGTTCGCCGCTGGCCCGGAGGGAGTAGCAGCGGCACGGGATCGGGGATTCGAGCGGAACGGAGTGGAAGAGGGAGGCGAGGCGGAGAGGAGTCGTAGAGAACGGGAGCGGGCGGTCGCTCCGGCAAAAATACGTCGGCGGGGGTGAGGGTGTTGGCCCATTTGGTCATATGGTCAAACTGATTTTAATAATTGATCAAACTCTGTCTCGATATATGAAGCTAGTCAGGATGTATCGGACTCATGGACATGAACAAGAACAGCTATCTACACAGTTCAAGACCGAAGCTATGTTTGCCTGTTCGAGTCTGTATTTCTTTGAGCAATGTATTTTTCATTTTATTGTGTCTAGGAATACATTTTATACCGAGTCGTACTAGGAAATAGGCTATTCCAAAATGTTTTCAAAATACTTTTAAAATGTCCTTTGTTTTGAAAACATTCATTTAAACAAAAGCTTGAAAAAGGTTTTCAAAAATCATCAAAAACTAATTTTTAAAACCTAACCTAACCCTGACAGAAGTCGGCCAGAGTTCGGTTAGTAGCCGTTTGATTTTTGAATTCTTCTGAACTTGGTCCTCCTGCAGTTGCGGATTTGACCGAGATTTCCTCATAGAGTTCTGTCCAAATTCTGCCCGAATTCTGCCAGAATTCTGTCTTTGAAACTCCTATAAATAGAGAAGGATTTCGATCATTTTTAACTCACTCATTCACTTTCAATCTTCTCTCTATCTAAAGCTTTCAGTCTTCCAAAGAGTTTTTCTTGAGCTTTAAATTTCAGATCCCAAGCCAATTACAATCCTCTAGTCGATTTGCCATTACGGTGCGGTCTAAAAGTTTCTGAGAGATTGTAATCAGAAGGCTTGATTGAAGAATACCTCTTCACAATTGAAGTTGGACGAGTTCTTCGTATCAAAGCTCGCGTTGTAGAAGTTGCAAGTACTTCGTAAGAAAACTTGCGGTTTTGCCAATAGTGGATTCAACTGGTAGCAAGAGTTCTACCGACTGGATTAGTCCTCAACAGAAGGAAACCAGTATACATCGCTGTCTTTGCGTTTGCTTTTTTATCTCTGTCTTTATATTATTTAGTTGTGATTATTATTCTGTGATCTTGCTGCTAACATTTTTTAATTAGCAATATTCTGCTGCCAACTCTATTCACCCCCCCCTCTAAAGTATTGTGCTTTACGATTTCGTTCCTACAATTGGTATCAGAGCAGGTGTTACAGGTAAAGCAAGGTAACATTACAATTATTTATTCATTTAAATTAATTGTTATATAGATCACAGCACAACACATGACAACTGTGAAATTCACAAGTGAAGGCCAGGTTACTAACAGACCTCCACTGTTTGATGGTACAAATTATACATATTAGAAAACACGGATGAGTTTCTTCTTGAAATTACTTGACTTTGATTTATGGTCTATTATTATTGATGGTTATCAAAAGCCACCTCGTATAAATGTTGATGAAGTTTTAGTTGAAAAACCCCATAACAGATATACAGAGGAAGAAAAGAAAAAGGCCAGTCTTGACGCACGTGCTATTAACGCTCTATTTTGTTCTTTAGACAGAACTGAATTTAACAGGATGTCTATCTGCACAACGGCTAATGAAGTGGGGAAGCTACTTGAAGTCACACATGAAGGCACGACTCAAGTCAAAGAATCAAAAGTTAGCAGACTGACTCAAGAGTATGAGGTGTTCAAGATGAAGTCCAACGAAACAGTTACTCAGATGTTCGAAAGATTCTTGGATATTGTAAATCCTTTGTCCTTCCTAGGCAAAGAGTACAGTAACCATGAAAAGATTCGCAAACTCCTGCGAGCACTCACAAAGAACTGGATTCCAAAGGCTACTGCAATTATTGAAGGAAATGACCTCACCACTATGTCCCTCAAAGTACTCATGGGTAAGCTACTCACTCATGAACTAGAGCTACAAGATTTTGAAGAGCCTGTACCAAAGGAGAAGACGATCGCTTTCAAGGCTCAGCACAGAAAAGCTGCTGAAGGTGACTCAGATAGCAGTGAATCTGATGCTGAAGATCAAGCACTCCTAGCAAGGAAATTCAGGAGATTCATGAGACATGAGAAGAGAGCCAAAGAAAACAACAGCAGTAACAACTGGTATCAAGATGATGCTGTTTGCTATGGCTGCAAGAAGAAGGGACACATGAAGAAGGATTGTCCTATAAACTCATCATCAAGCAAGAAGAGCAACAGGTATGAAAAAGGGAACCTGAAGAGATCGACATCACGGAAGTATGCCAATACCAGCATATGGCATGAAAGTGAAGCCAGCGACTCAGAAGACGAACAATCAGAAGATGCTGCAAACGTATGCTTTATGGCATCCGATCAGGTACCTACTGAACTTATAGTTGATACATATGATGACTTCACCTTTGAGCAATTAGAAGATGCCTTCAGTGAACTGATAAGTGATTACAGAAAACTGCGTAGCAAATATCAAACCTCTAAGAAGGTACTCAAAGAGTACAAAGGTGAAATAGGTAGACTTACCGACCTACTAGCTGAGGTTAGAACTAATGTTAGTAAGTCTGGTGAGCTTTCTTCTATCAAGCTCTTATTACACGAGACTACCAAGTCATCTGAAGAGAAAGAAAAAGTCATTAACCAACTCAAAGAAGAACTTTCTAAAGAGAAAAAAAGTCTTCAATATGTACAAATCAGAATGGAAACACTCACTTCTGATTATACTAAGTTGTATGACACTTCCAAAAGATTGGAAATTAGCTTAGGAAAACAGCCTGAGACTGCTGCTTCCTTCCCTAACACGTGTCACTTACCGAAAAATCGGAACATTCCCAAGCCAAATACTGTCAGACCTAACCCTATCAAACCTTTACCCCAAAAGGTTAAGCCCAAACAGGATTATAGGTATGCTTTCTTCTATACTAGAAAATTCAAACCTACCAACCATGCACACCACTCAGCTTTCAACACTCGACATGCACAATGTCATTATTGTGGCCTCATTGGTTATATTTCACCTGCATATAGAATCAGAAAGCTTGTTGATTTAAATATTTATGCTTGGATACCAAAAGCTAACATTTCAGGACCCTACAAGAAATAGGTACCAAAAGTTTTATTTGCAAATTATTTTGTAGGTGGAACACCCTTCATACGCTAAAAGCAAATGGATCCTCGACAGCGGTTGTTCACGACATATGACCGATGACGCTACATTATTTGCAATACTGTCGAAGAAGAAGAAGGAATGTTATGTTTCCTTCGGTAATAACTTGAAAGGGTATATTATTGGTATCGGTGATGTTGGTAAGTCTCCCTATCCTGTAATTAAGAATGTCTGTCTGGTTACCGAGTTGAAACATAATCTACTCAGTATAAGCCATTTAGCTGATCATGGTTATGGCATCAACTTTGGCAAAGACAAATGTACTATAGTTGATAGCTCAACTGGTAGTGCTATTTTTGAAGGTATCAGGGAAGACAACATATATGTTTTCTATTTGTTAGAAGAAACTAACATTTCAGGTAGATGCTTAATGGCTAAAAGCGATGAGAGTCATATGTGGCATATGAGACTCGGTCACGCAAATATGGACACAATCTCAAGATTATCCACAAAGAAGCTAGTAAGGGGTTTACCAGACATTACATTCAAGAAGGATTTGGTATGCAGTCAATGTGAAAAGAATAAAGCTACCAGATCTACATTCAAGTCAGTAAACGTAGTATGTACTACTAGACCTCTACAATTGCTTCATATGGACTTATTTGGTCCTAGCAGAGTTGCTAACCTCGGAGATAAACTTTATGCTTTTGTAATTATAGATGATTTCTCTAGATACACGTGGGTACACTTCTTGACACGCAAGAATAATGTATTATCCAAATTTGTCGCCTTTTACAAGAAAGTTCAGAATAAAAAGGTTACATGATCACTCGTATAAGAAGCGATCATTGAGGCAAATTCGAGAATGCAGAGTTTGAGCAATTTTGTGACACACACGGTTTTATACACGAGGTATCCTGCCCTAGGACTCCACAACAAAATAGAGTTATAGAACGTAAGAACAGAACTCTATCCGAAATGGCCAGAGTAATGTTAAACCAGTTTAGTCTACCCAAATATTTCTGGGCTGAAGCTGTCAATCCAGCTTGTTTTATTCTCAATAGAGTTCTAATTCGACCCAAATCGAAGAAGACTCTGTTTGAGTTATGGTTTGATAGAATTCCATCAGTTTCATATTTTAGAATATTTGGTTGTAAATGCTTTATTCTTAATACAAAAGACAATTTGGGAAAGTTTGAGGAAAAGGCCGATGAAGGTATATTTTTAGGTTATGCGGCCAAGAGCAAAGGATACAGAGTTTTCAACAAACGAACCATGATCATCGAAGAATCAATCAATGTCACCTTTGATGAATTGAATCAAATGACTATCGATGACAATGACGAAGATCTAACTGTACCAAGCTCAACACCAGCTGATTCTCAACCAAGCTCAGCACTAGCTGATCCTTCTAGAGAAGATCGAGGAACAAGCTACCTCCAGAGTCTGCCGAAAAGATTAAAATTTATGGCTGATCATCCAAAGGATTTGGTAATTGGTGATATTACCAAAGGTGTAAGTACTCGTACATCCAGTAGAGATATTGTTTCTAGTGTTGCATTTATTTCACAGCTTGAACCAAAAACTATTATGAAGCATGTAGTGATAATTTTTGGATAGATGCTATGCAAGAGGAATTAAACCAATTTAAACGAAATCAAGTTTGGGAATTTGTTCCCAAGCCTATTGATCATCCGGTCGTTGGCACCCGTTGGGTATTCTAAAATAAACTTAATGAGAATGGTTTAGTGACTCGTAATAAGGCTCGACTCGTAGCTCAAGGATACAATCAGAAAGAAGGTATCGACTACGATGAGACTTATGCCCCAGTTGCGAGATTAGAATCTATTCGCATGTTATGTGTATTTGCATGTTTTCATAATTTCAAATTATTTCAAACGGATGTCAAGAGTGCATTTTTAAATGGTTTTATTAAAGAAGAAGTTTTTGTAGCACAACCTCCAGGTTTCACAAATTTTAAAAACCCTGATCATGTTTTCAAGTTGAAGAAAGCTTTGTACGGTTTGAAACAAACTCCTCGTGTTTGGTATGATCGTCTGAGCTCTTTCCTACATGACAATAGTTTTTCAAAAGGCAAGGTTGACACTACACTTTTTACTAAGTCCTTTAATGTTAAGCTTTTTTTAACACAAGTCTACGTAGATGATATCATATTTGGATCCACTGATGAATCTCTGTGTCAAGAATTTTCTAAGTGTATGCAGAATGAGTTTGAGATGAGCATGATGGGAGAGCTAAAATTCTTTCTCAGACTGCAAATCAAACAAACTGACAATGGGACGTTCATAAATCAAGCCAAATACACAAAAGATTTGCTAAAGAAGTTTGATCTAGACAATGTCAAACCTATTGGCACTCCGATGGCAACTTCAATAAAGCTTGATATTGATGAACAAGGCAAGCCGGTCGACACACATAAGTATCGAGGTATGATCGATAGTTTACTTTATTTAACTGCTAGTCGTCCAAATATAATGTTTAGTATTTGCATGTGTACACATTTTCAAGCTAATCCAAAGGAATCACATCTGTGCGCAGTTAAACGTATATTTCGATACCTTAAGGGCACTTCTTTTATTGGCTTGTGGTATCCCAAAACTAAGTCCTTTGACCTTACTGGTTATTCGGATGCAGATTTTGCCAGATGCAAAGTTGATAGAAAAAGTACCAGAGGCACATGTCATTTCTTAGGCAAGGCTTTAGTCTCATGGTTTAGTAACAAGCAAAATTCTATAGCCCTATCAACAACAGAGGCTGAGTATATCGCCGCAGGACGTTGTTGTGCTCAGATTTTGTGGATGAAACAAACCTTGGAAGACTATGATTTATTTTATACACATATTTCCATTTTCTGTGATAACACGAGCACTATTAATTTGACTAAGAATCCTGTATGTCATTCTCGTACAAAATATATCGAGATTCGACATCATTTTCTTAGAGATCATTATCAAAATGGAGATATTGATCTTGTATACATAGATACTGAGAATCAATTAGCTGACATTTTCATAAAACCTCTAGCAGAAGATCGTTTCAATTATTTACGTCAAGAATTAGGAATTTGGACGTCAATAATATTAATTAATTTTATTTTATGATTATATTTCAATACGCAAAAACTATGTTAGAGACAAGCCAATGAAGAGTATATTTGTCACCACAACTACGGTTGAAGCGAAACGGTACTTAAGAGTTTCCCGGTGAACCTCCGCCAGCTGGGACAGTACTCCTACAGCTAATCTGAAATAGTCGTTGAGTAATGATATTTAATCTATAAAATAATATTAATTATGTTAATTGAAGGTTAAAATTACTAATCTTTGAATTAAATATTTGAAATGAGCCAATGAAAAAGATAGTGATCCAAATCAACCCCAAGCGAATTCGGCCAGAATTCGGCCCGAATTTGGCCCGAGTTCGGTTGAAGGTATCAGGTTATATAACCAGAACTCGAGAGCCTTTCTTCCTCATTGCTTCCAAACTACATCAACAGCAACAGCAGCCGCGCGAGAGAACCCCCTAACCCTAGTTCTTCACCACCCCTTCTCTTCCAATCCAAGTGGTAAAATCAATCCAAACTTTGGATTCATGTGGAGTTCGTCATTCTTTACAACATACTCAAATCTCGGGAAGCATAACTCCTTATTTCCCTTCCGTTTAATTTCGTGCATATTTCCTTTTATTACACAAATCGCACCCAAGGGATTTAACCCCTTCAAGAGGAAGAAGACAACAAACCCTAGTGAGGAAGGTTCATCTTCGAATCCACCCACTAATTCTCTCTTTTCGCCAGTCCAATCTAGCGATGGCACGTTCGACGGGTTTTACTTTCAAACCCTAGACCAAGCCCTACTGTGGTATGGAGATTTTTCTATGAGATCCATATGCACAGGCTCTCCCATTAAGTGGACTGTATTTCCAGATTACCGCCATTTCTTTGAGACATTAGGGTTACAGTATTTTGTTAAACTCTGTTTTCCTGTAGCAACTAATGCCATTAGACTGTTTTACTGTAATATCATATTAAACACGTTTGATGTAAGCACTCGTGTTGGAGGATTAGATATTAATTTTAATGATGTTCTCTTAGCGGAGATCCTTGGTATTCCCAACGAAGGTGAACCGCTTGTTGATATCACTGAGTTTGATTTCCCCAAAGGCACGACACTTACTAGTTTCAAAGCGGAACTCTGTGCACCTGATAGAGTTCGCTCTGGAAAGTTCAAGGCAAACAACTTAAACTTGTTTAATTATGAATTGCACCGTATCATTTATTTCACTCTCCTTCCGAAGTCTACTTCGAAGGATGATGTCACGTCTCTTGAATTATCTGCTATGTATCACATTCTTAAGGGAATTCCATTTTCTGCCCCTAAGACCATTATCCAGATGATGGGACATTGTCGTACAAGAGATAGAAATCTCTCTTATGCGATGATTCTCCCACGCATCTTTCAGCGTTTTGATATTGATTTATCTACTTGTGCTCAAGACCCTGAGCCCAAGGTTCTCAAGTTATCTCGTCGCAGTATGACTGTATCTGCTCCTCCTACTACTCCTCCTACTGCTCCATCTCCTCCACCTCCTCAGCAGTATGCTATGACATTTGAGGGCATACACCAGCACCTTTCAGATTTGCACGTCTTGATGACGGACATGGCTCGCGAACGTGAGTTCCGCGACGTCACCCGTTATCCGGCGATTGCAAATTCTATCGCTGATCTCTGTTTCGCCCAGACTGGACATTCTGTCGGTTCCATTCCTAGAGATCCAGCTTTCTCTGGTTACCGCTGTGAGGATGAGGTTGTTCATGCCTACTTTCAGCCCGGTAACGCATATGATTGGTACCGTTCTGACCGTGCTCCTCCTCGTGACTATGTCGGTGAGTTTTATACTGGTGCTCCTCCTCACCCTTCTGGCGCGGGTACCTCTGTAGCTGATCCTTCTGGACATGCTGGTCATGATGATGATGATGATAATGAGGATGAGGAGGAGTTGCGATATGTTGATTTTTGAGACTTAGACATTATCTACTTTATACGTCGAAATGCTCCGACATTCCAAGTTTTTCTATTTTTTATTATTAGTATTTTTTTGAGGACTTATACTGGATTTATTTTATTTGATGTCTTCTGAACATCTTTATATGCATCTTTATGAGATTCGTTGTTTATAGTTCACATCAGTTTATTCATTTGGCATCTTTATCTGCTTCTCAAATTATAAACTGCTTGTGATATAATTCTTTGTTTATTATAAACTGTCTGAGTACAAATCCATGCCTGTGATGTATTTTAATTTTTCTTTACTATTTCTATCATTTATCATGATTATTTTCTTATGTTTCTTCACTGTTTGTTATTTATGCATTAATTGCGGGGGAGTTTTTACTCTTTTGCAATTATTTTGCTAAGTGACAACGGGGGAGAAAAATAAAGATCTAACTTTCTTTTGAGAAAATGCAGGACATGAACAATTTTTTTGATTTTCTTTCAAGCTTAAATGTTATATCATTCATAGTTTGTCAATTATCAAAATGGGGAAGATTGTTGGCCCATTTGGTCATATGGTCAAACTGATTTTAATAATTGATCAAACTCTGTCTCGATATATGAAGCTAGTCAGGATGTATCGGACTCATGGACATGAACAAGAACATCTATCTACACAGTTCAAGACCGAAGCTATGTTTACCTGTTCAAGCCTGTATTTCTTTGAGCAATATATTTTTCATTTTATTGAGTCTAGGAATACGTTGTACACCGAGTCGTACTGGCAAATAGGCTATTCCAAAATGTTTTCAAAATACTTTTAAAATGTCCTTTGTTTTAAAAAATATTCATTTAAACAAAAGCTTCAAAAAGGTTTTCAAAAATCATCAAAAACTAATTTTTAAAACCTAACCTAACCCAGACAGAACTCGGCCAGAGTTCGGCCAGAGTTTGGTTAGTGGCCGTTTGATTTTTGAATTCTTCTGAACTTGGTCCTCCTGCAGTTGCGGATTTGACCGAGATTTCCTCATAGAGTTCTGTCCGAATTATGCCCGAATTCTGCCAAAATTATGTCTTTGGAACTCCTATAAATAGAGAAGGATTTCGATCATTTTTAACTCACTCATTCACTTTCAATCTTCTCTCTATCTAAAGCTTTCAGTCTTTCAAAGAGTTTTTCTTGAGCTTTAAATTTCAGATCCCAAGCCAATTACAATCCTCTAGTCGATTTGCCAGTACGGTACGGTCTAGAAGTTTCTGAGAGATTGTAATCAGAAGGCTTGATTGAATAATACCTCTTTACAATTGAAGTTGGATGAGTTCTTCGTATCAAAGCTCGCGTTGTAGAAGTTGCAAGGACTTCGTAAGAAAACTTGCAGTTTTGCCAATAGTGGATTCAACTGGTAGCAAGAGTTCTACCAACTGGATTAGTCCTCAACAGAGGAAAACCAGTATACATCGCTTTCTTTGCGTTTGCTTTCTTATCTCTGCCTTTATATTATTTAGTTGTGATTATTATTCTGTGATCTTGCTGCTAATATTTTTTAATTAGCAATATTTCGCTGCCAACTCTATTCACCCCCCTCTAGAGTATTGTGCTTTGCGATTTCGTTCCTACAGAGGGAAGGCCGGAGATCGGAGTGGTCAGCGGGAGGAGGGAAGCGGGGAGACGAGAGAGGAAGTCGGAAGGAGTAGACGAGCGGCGGTGGCTGCGGCCAAGGGAGGCGGCGAGAACTGGACGACAGGGGTGGCAGATGCGGGTGGCTCCGGGCGCCATGGAGGTGCTGAGGAGACTCGGGTCGCGGCGGATCTGCGCGTGACGGATCTCGTCGGAGTGGCGAACGGTGGAGGAGAGGTCAGAACGAAGGAGGAAGAAAGGGCGGAGTCTCCGGCGACTGCGGGCTGTACTCGCGGGGGCGTGTTTGGCGGACTTCGGGTGAAGTGGCCGGAGAGGTTTCGGCGGGTGGCTCGGGGTGTTCTCGGTGGAGGGGGCGGTCCCGAGAGAGGTGCGGGCGGCTCGGCCTGGGGTCGGCAAGAAGCGGCGGATCGAGGCATGTAATGGTTTTTCCTTTTCTAATTCTTGCTGGTGGTGGTGACTGTTATGCCGTGGCGACATTGGGCATGCCGTGGCGGCGGTGGGGGTCGGCTATGGCCGTGGTTGTGATGATAGTGGTGGTGATATTGTGGGTGATGGTGGTGGTGTCGTGGGTGGTCGGGTCTGTCGAGTTGGCCACGGCGAAGTGGTGGTGACGGGGTGGCTGTAGGCAGAAGGGAAGGGTCTGTTGGTGGTGGTCGTGATTGGGTTTGGACGAGGCCAGGGTGACGGGGCTGACGGGTCGGGGTAGCGGTTAGGATTTGGAGTGTATGGCTATGTCGGGGTTGTCCGACACGAGAGAAAATGTAAATGTAAAAATTGGAATAATAATTTGGACGGGGAGGAGGAACATGGACACGATGCACTTACATGGGTGGTGGAAATATTTGTGGAGCAATTATGGCTTGTGGAGAAAAAATGGAGGAGTACCTGCCTATTTATAGGATGTGGGAATTCCCATTAAAATAGGATTAGGATTTGATTTAAAACCCAAATAGATAAATATCATATTAATTTAAATAGTTTTTAAATTAATTTCAATCAAATTCATAATCAATTTAAATCTAGGTAAATTTTTATATTAAAATAGAATCCATAAAATACATCCATATTTTTAAATCATAATAATTTATGTAAATATCAATCAAACAACATTTAAAAATATTTTTTTTGAACACTAATATAATAATAATAATAATTAATTTCAAAAATCATAATAATATTTTTAAATATTGATAGAAAATATTTGGAATTATCCTTTGTAAAATAAATAATTAAAATATCTAAATTATGTATAATATTTCAAAATACCTTTTGTAGTAAAATTAAGATAAAATAATTTTTGAAAATTTAAATCGTCTACACGAATTAATTTTCGTGTACTTCGCATTCAACTAAAGTATCTATGTATATATATATATATATATATATATATATATATATATATATATATATATATATATATATATATATATATATATATATTTGAAATCGGTATAATTAAATAAAATTTCCACTAGTGTGACGAAAATTTATTTTCAAACAAAAATAAAATATTTACTATAATAATATTGAAATGGAATGTTTTTCTAAAATCTATAAATAAAGCGTTTTTCAAAAAAATACATATCTCGTACATATTCGTACTCGACGAAATTTCGCGCGCGACGTTCAAATTCGAAAACAAAAAAAATTCAATACCAAATAAAATTTTAAAATCTTAGTAAAAATTTAGGGATTTTACATACTCCCACAAGACCATTACCAGTAAGTATATTGAGCCTTACTGATAATGGCTCGGGATCCAGTCCTATCCGTGTCGCGAATCGTACAGACATAAATGAATGCGAGGCACCAGAATCAAATAATACTGAAGCTGGAAAGGTGTTGACGAGAATAGTACCTGCCACCACCTCTCCTGGTGCAATTTCTTCCTCTCCCATGGTCAAAGCCAGCACTTGACCATGTCCACTAGGTGCGGGTCCCCTCTGCTGAAAATTTCTCTTCCTGCTCTGGATCAAGGCTTGGACTTGGGCATACTGCTGCTGTCTCTGCTATTGGAATGCCTGGGCCTGCGTCGACAATGGCCTCGGGAACGGGTACTGCTGCTGCTGCTGGACTGGAGCTGGTTCTCTAACTGAAGGACTAGTGAAGGCCGAAGAAGAGGAACTCCTCCTGTTCGGACAGTTCCTAACCATGTGGTCCGGGGCACCACAAACCAAGCACAACCCATGTGCTCTGTGACACTCTGATACAACATGCCCCGGCTTCCCACAATGAGAACATCCCACAGCGGAAGAGTGCTTCTGCTGCTGGGGGTGCGTCGTGGTTGAATGCTGAACCAACGTCACTGAGGCCACCCGCCTCGAAGCTCCAATGGTCAAAGCCTTGGCTGTCGGGGCTGGTACTGAAGACTGATTCATCTGGCTGTGGGAGCGCTTTCGACCTCCGGTCCTATCCACAATCCTCTGGGAGGTATACTGATGCCTCCTAGCTGCTCTCAATACCGCATCAAAAGTCTGATGCTCAAACTGCTCCACTGCCAATAGAATCTCCAGGTGAAGTCCCTGCTGGAACCGCTGGGCTCTATCAAACATGGTCGCCACCAAAGTGGGAGCAAACCGACTAAGCCTGGAAAACTTTGCCGCATATCCGTCGACCGTCCTCCCCATCTGCTTTAGATTGGTGAACCTTGTCTGTAGATCGTACCGAGCTACAGCATCGAAGTACTTGGTCTGGAATCTCTCTCTGAATACTGCCCAAGCAATGGGGGCCACTAATCCAACGGCCTGCGCCGCCCACCAGCTGCGGGCAAGATCCAATAGCTGCAGGCGCACTACAGCCACTTTCTCATTCTCAGGCATCCTGACTGCTTCTATAATCACCTCTGTGTCCTGAAGCCAAGCATCTGCAGCAATTGCATCTTCACTGCCGTCGAAGAAGGGAGGGTTCAAGCGCTTGAAGCTGTTGGCCGTGCTGTTACCCTGATGACCTCCTCTGGACAAAGCATCTGCCACTGCCTGGTACAAGTTATCTCCTCGACGATCCTGAGAAGCTAATAATGTCCTGATGAGACCCACCAAAGTGCCATCATCAGGCTCAGCAGGCTGAACGGGCTGAACTGGTGGCTCTCCTCCAATAGGCACGACTCTGGAGGCTACTCCGGAATATTGGGCTTGATCTCTGGGTTACTGCTGGTCCACGGAAGGTGCTCCGCCTTGCTGATCGGTAGGACCAGGAACAATGCCGCTGAAGAAGATGACATAGGGAACAATAAGGAAGGATAAAGACAGATCAACGATACAAGCATGCGATCGGGTCAAGATTTTCAGGGATTTAGAAGATACGAGAAGAGATCAAGGACGAGTACTGATTGAGACATCTATTCGGTAAACCCTCACATATCTTGATTTTCAAGACCTGCATGGGCCACCACTTAAACCATGTAACGTCCCAGAACCAGAATACTGGAGAGCAGGGGCGTACATAGCCAGCTACGTATATTGAAGTGCAACCCATGCTATACGGTCACGGCTGTCTAGATACATGAGGGTTTAACTACAATCCATCATTCACCTATAGTCATGAACAAGCCTATTGTCTTAATCTCAAGCAAGCAATAATAGTCACAAGATGTCAGAGCACCAAATAGACAATAGTTAGGCGTCCCATACATTACATATTCGGATGATCATGAAGCTAGTCGTACAAAATGTCAAGACTAGCAAGAGTTTTATTCATACATGATCAACCCTAGGATTTGTCGATCATGTTACAGCCCGTAGATAGACAGTAAATACAGGTACAACCGAGCTAACACGTGCTCCTCGGCTAAACGCCTCAAAAGAACAATTTTATAATAAAGTGGGAGGACAAAAAGAAACCCACTCGTTGCCAAAGTTACGCATGGTGGTCACCATCTGGTTGGAAGACAGGTAGATCCTCTGGTGCTGCTCCAATATCTGGCCATACAAAACCAGCTGGATCAGACCCCAGATAGAGCAAATGCTACAAAGGAGGCTTTACTTAGGAACTAAAACCAGCATATCATAATGAATATTAAAGATAATAAATAAAGAACTGATAATAATAGAGATAACAATAATAAATTGAGCACGAGGAAACTATTCAGGTAGCCAGACTACAATATTTAAACCAAATAAGGACCGGGGTTACAATCCTTCTCCTGAATAGAAACCCGCCTCAATACTATTGATAAGGTAATAAGACAATAAACGAAGAGAGGACACAGAACTGCTCCGGGAGCCAGGTTACAACCCTTAAACCAAATAAGGAACGGGGTTGTAACCCTTCGCCTGAACAGAACTGGACCCCTGATCTTTATTGTTAAAGCCAGCATAAGTAATCATCTATTGAAGTAAGGTAAAACATGACGAGCATGGCATGGGGTATAATACGACAATAAACAAAGAGAGGACACAGAACTGCTCCGGGAGCCAGGTTACAACCCTTAAACCAAACAAGGACCGGGGTTGTAACCCTTCGCCTGAACAGAACTGGACCTCTAATCTTTATTGTTAAGGCCAGCATAACTAATCATGTCATGTCACAATCTTGTACAGGATCAGGACGAGACTAAGCTAGACTAGACTTCATTCAATCAATCACGGCCAAGCAATGAGTACGGCTTGATACTTTAACTAACTAGGGTTATCACAGGCCTAGTTACTAGCAAATGCAATGAGATCATCCCAATAGCCACAAGTCCTGCAGACCATCTAGGTTATCCAGGTCGAATGTCCGTTTATGAAGGATGTACTACATGACTGTGTGCTGGAAATGTGCCCTACTCGTCGGTAGGTTACAAGTCCGCTCAGTATGCCCAGATAACGGGATTACCTGTAGCTGGGAAATCCCTCCATAACTACTGGATTATTCTAGTTTATTAGCCTTAGTCAATTGCAGTAGGTATCCCTGACCGTGGTACTCAGGGATCCCTATCCTAGATATGATGGAAGACAGTACTGGTTTATTTGTACAAACACAATCGTACACGGTGTCCAGGTCATTCGTACTTGTCATGTCAGGCTAGCTGTCGTAACAGCATGTCGAGATATATCATGTCAGTTTACTTGTCAAGAGTGCGCCACGGCGGGCCACTATCGTGTTCCGGGAATCATGTCAGAACTTACATGGTATAAACATAATTATGGCATTTCAGTTAAATAATAATAATAATATATAATAATAATAATAAAAGAGAAAAAGACTATGGAAGGAGCCATACAGCTAATTAGATTCATGCAGCAGAGAGCATGCGCGCTTATGTGCCTGAGGACCCCGCGCCTATGTGGTCTAGGAAGGATAAGCATATGCGGCTAGAAAAGGGGCAATGCCATGTGGCTCTGGAATAAAGGGGGGCACATACGGCTGGAAGTAGTAGGGGCTCATGCGGCTGAAAACACAGGGTCATATGCGGCTAGGAATTAAGGGTTCATGCGGCACAGGAAAAAGTTGGACTTATGCGGCTGTGGTTCAATCAAGTACATGCGGCCGTACCATAGATTCTCATGCGGCTGGGTCATAGCAAGGCCTATGCGGCTGAGAAGTAGCCAGGGCCTTATGCGACTGAAGAATCCGTCAAGCATATGCGGCTGCAGTATTGGGGTTCATGCGGCTGGATTGGGCCGAGGCTATATGCGGCTAAAAGAAGACATGCTATATGTGGCTGGGAATTATGAAGTCCAATGCGGCTGGGAATTTCCCAAGCTTTATGTGGCTGTAGGGCGTAGATTTCATGCGGCTAGAAAGCGCAGTACCATGCGGCAGCGGAGGAGTAACTTTATGCGGCTTAGGAAGGGGTTCTTATGCGGCTACACGGGCAACAAGCTCATGCGGCTAGAAGAGACTTACCGTATGAACGTTCATACGATCAAGTACTTCCATGCGGCTGAAGACTGCCATGCGGCTCAAAAACTGTTCTTCTTCTCTGCTTGTCCGAGAAGAAGAACCATGGAGTCCCTGGCTTCAAGGCTCAAAAATCCTTCATTCGAAGTCGGAATTCAGATTTCCATGGGTCAAAATAGGGCAGAACAAAATTCTCTACAACATGGAACCATCAAAACTTGGAAATAACAATATTAAGTGGATCAAAACCCAAAAAATTTAAAAATGAAATAAACTTAGATCTACATGAATTTAGCCATGGAAATTAGAAATGCTAAGTATTAAAGTGTGTTAGAATCTCGAGTGGAAGAGAATGGAACAATAAAAACAGAGTTCCTCCATGAAGCAAGCTGCACTTGCCTAAGAGCTCTCTCTCTCTTCCTGGTAGGTGAAGAACTAATGGTAGAGAAGAATAAGTAATTGAAGAGAGAGAATGAGTTGGGCTTATAAATAGGGATGGTGGTGGTAGGTAAGGGTTCTCCCCTTGGTTCATGATGAACCAATAAGCAACCCAAGCCGAACCAAGCCAACCCAAACAAGCCGAACCAAGCCAGGAGACATGCAATACGAGTCAATATATGTATACATATTACAAAATATGTAATACGAACAATGGTCATTACAGGGGCTGTGGTCTTAAGCCCTTTAGCCTGTGAAGAGCTTTGGGGGTCTTTTCTGGCAATGGGCAGGCTAGGAAGTGAGCTATAGGCATTGCCTGGTTGTACTACCATAGGCCAGGGTATTTAGTGGAAAGTGTGTGTGTTCGAGTTTTAGTTCAGTTGTGTATTAGAGCTTAAGGATAGGTGTGTGTCAGTTAGTTCCTTTTCTTTTGGTGTATCAGTTAGTTGGGTATCAAGATTAGGAAGAGGGAAAAACAGTGTGGAGTTGGGTATGAGAGAGAGAGAGGTTAGATATTGAGGCTATGTGTGTGTGTGTGAGTGTATTAGAAGTATTATATGAGAGTCAAAAGTGATGAGGACAACTGTGATACTCATCTGTATTAGATGGAGAGAGAATGGATTGAAGAGGGTAAGTTGTGTATATAATTTGGTATCTATATAATTTGGTATCTATATATATTGTACCTATGCAAAAAAAAATGTCTAGGTCTCCGAGTTTGCTCTCCACAGGCGGCGGTGAGGAAACGAAAAAATGGGATCCCGGCGCCGCGGCCGACGGTTCGAGGGAGACGGACGAGAAGACTGAAGAACGGGAGAGTGGTGGGGGATGGACCACCATCTAAAGACGCAGAAGGGAGCCCAGCACCAGCAAGCCCCCTTTCATGCCAAAGGGGGGGAGGGATTCTCTTCGTCCAGGCGCCAAAAATAGGGTTGAGGGAGGTTCCAAGGGCCGAGAGGGCGAGGCCCGGCAATGGCCACAGTACCGAAGTGCTGCTCAGGCGCCGACTGGGATCTGGCGGGAGACTAAAAAACCGACGGAAGCCTCTCAAGCTTCTCAACCGAATGATAATCTTACGAGCAAGAGGAGGGCCAGCCCTAATGTCATCCCCTCAGGAGCTCCTCAGCCGGAGAAGAATAACCAGGAATCGCCCACACAAGGTCAAGCCAGGGCAGGGAAGACATGGGCGAAGATGTGTCGAGCCAACTGTCCTTCCTCAGCCGACGAGATGCAATACATTGAGCCAATCCAGATCGAAGGGAGAGCAGTGGCAGAGTTCACTGGGGAAGACCTAGAGGAGACGGGGGAATATTGGAAAAATACGATTGTGCTCTATGTCATGGGAAACAAACCGTTCTATGGGCAAATCAAGGCATATGCCAATCGGGTGTGGCACCCCAAAGGGAGTATGGAGTTCTTCTCGAGAGAAAATGGTTTCTTCTTCGTTCGATTTGGCACGACGGAGGATATGGAGCAAATTATTCACAGTGGTCCATGGACATTTGATGGAAGGGCAATTATAATCAAGCGATAGTCTATCGGCATCCATTGCGAGAAGGAGATTCTTCTCTCTGCTCCCATTTGGGTTAGATTCCCAGATTTCCCTATCCAATATTGGAGTATACCAATGCTCATGAAGCTTTCGAGTCTTCTCGGAGTCCCTATCAAAGCGGATGAAGCAACCACCAAGAAGACGAGGATCTCATTCGCTAGGGTGTTTGTAGAGGTCAATGCAGGGGTCAAGTTGCCCAGAGAGTTAGAGTATGTCATCCCTAGTGGGCAAGTTTTCTCACAGAAGATTGATTATGAGTGGGTTCCCCCGTCGTGCAGCATTTGCAAGTGCTTCGGTCATTTAGTCAACAACTGCAATCGTAGAGATCAGCATCCTGTGGAGTCGCCCCAACATGCCAACATCGAGCCAACCTTACCACAGTCTAACCAAGTCGAGCCAGACGAAGAGATGGAAGAGCCAGCGATGGTGCCCAAGAGAAGTAGTGTCATACTGATGAGGCGATCAGTCAGCAACGGGGAAGAAGTCTCACTCCAGGAAGCCAATAGCGTTCCAGAGGAAGAAGTGGGAGCCGCTGTCATTCCTTACTCAGAACAGGGTATGGAGATCACCACTCAGGAAGAAGGAGATGGTTCCCCATTGTCGATCCTCAGGAAAAGACTGGGAACACATGATTCAATTGCTAGGAAGATCTTGGCCATAGAAGGAAGTATATCCTCACAGCAAACTGGGAATAACATTCAGAGCATGGAGACTAAGTCCCCATCTTCCATTCAAGAACATAAAGTTCGGAAGAGGAACACACCACATCAAGTCAGAGGCAAGGGTGCGATCAGTAGTTTGCAGGAGGTTGGGCATGATGATGAGTCTCGTCTTACCATGGCTAATCCTGAGTGGGAAGCAATGCTACTTAAAGTCAAGCCGGGTGCCAAGATAGGGAAGGAGAATGTTAGTATCAGAACAGACAATTCAGCCGTTCCTTCATGGTCGAGTGTCAGAATCTTGAAGGAACATCCATCCAGTTGTTAATGTCGATACTCGCCTGGAATGTAAGGGGAGCCAACTCAGTAGGTAGATGGAGAAGTGTTCGTGAGCATATGAGGAAGTTTAAGAGTTCAATAGTCATAGTGGTGGAATCTAAAATTAAATCGGATTCTATCCTAGCTAGGAGGGTTCCTGACAATTGGGAAGCTGTTCATAATCTCTTTCTCAACACTATGGCCAGGATTTGGGTACTTTGGAACAAGAGTACCTGGAAGGGCACCATTCGCTTCGAGTCCCAACAACTGATTATGATGGAGTTCTCTAATGAAGGTGGTATGAAGTTTCTGCTGGGAGCTATCTATGGGTTCAACGATCGCAAACTCAGGACTGCCATGTGGAGGGACATCGTGGAGGTCAGTCTCGGTCTTGGTTCTTCCATTCCTCTTCTCTTTATGGGTGATTTCAATGCCGTCATGTCCAAGAATGAGAAACGGGGAGGGAGGCAGGTCCCGAATTTCATTCTCGATGATTTTCAGGATTGTGCTATCAAGGCTGGGATCACCGATCTCCACAGGCTCGGGATGGAGATGACTTGGAGTAACCAATCTTCAGTGAATCGGATTAAATCCAATATCGACAGGGCGTTAGGTAATCAACTCTGGTTTAATTCCTTCCCTGATGTTAGTGTCACGGGTCATCCATCCGGTACTAGTGATCACTCTCCACTCACGGTGGACTTCTTTGGCGACTCAGGGCAGTGCGCCCCCCCTTTCAAGTATTATAATTCCTGGGCTCTCATGGATGGGTACTCCGATGCTGTGCTGGACGGTTGGCGTTCCCATTTCTCTGGCTTCAGTCAGTTTCGACTGTCCTCCAAACTTAAGAGCGTCAAATCCAGTCTCAAGGCGTGGCATGGCAGCCTCCCGAAGACTTCTTTGAGTGATATCAGCCAGCAGCTCGACAAGATCCAGCACAGCAATCAGTCCTCCCCTACTAAGGATAGCCTTGAGCTCGAATCCTATCTGAAGGAGCAGGTCAGTAAACTCAGTATAATCGAGGAAATCAATCTGAAACAGAAAGCCAAATGTGATTGGCTCAGGGACAGTGACTGTTGCTCCAAATTCTTCCATGGGATCGTGAAAGCTAGACGGAGTCGCAATCAAATCGCCTTGCTCATTGGTAAGAATGGCAAGAGGGTGGACAACCCAGTAGACTTAAAGGAAGAAGTTATAGATTTCTTCACTGCTCTTTATAATGGGGATGGTCAGGAGCAAGTCCCTCCATTGGTTGTTTGCAAGCGGCTTATCACTGAAGAGTCCAATGCCAGGCTACACGACGTCGTTTCGCTCAAAGAGCTCGAGGACATTGTTCTCTCATCCAAATCCAACAAGTCACCAGGTCCTGATGGGTTCTCGGCGGGATTCTTCATCAGGCATTGGGACTCGGTGAAGATTCTTTTCTTTGAGGCGGTCAGGGACTTCTTCCGTACGGGTAAATTGTTGAAACAAATCAATCACACTTTCATATCGCTTATCCCGAAGAAAATCGGTGCGTCCTCCCTTAACGATTTCAGGCCTATCTCCTGCTGTAACTTCGTCTACAAGGTTATTGCACACCTGATGAGTAATCGCATGAAGAATCTATTGCCGGGATTGATTTCTCCAAACCAATCTGCGTTCATCAAGGGGAGAAGCATTGCGGAGAATAGTCTCCTTACCAACGAGCTCGTGAGAGACTTCAATAAGCAGGGGAGTGACAAAGCATGTGTTAAACTCGACTTAAGGAAGGCTTACGACTCGGTCGACAGACAGTTTGTGATTCATATCATGCAGGCAATGGGATTCGATCAATGGTGGGTTAGTAGGATATTCGAATGTATCGCTACTCCTACCTTCTCTATTATGGTTCGTGGTCGCCCTGTGGGTTTCATCCATAGTAATAGAGGGTTGAGACAGGGGGACCCCCTCTCGGCATATCTCTTCTCGATGGTGATGGAATTCTTCTCGTGTCTTATGGAGGTTGCCGTTCATGAAGGGAAGCTGATCCCGATATACAAGCAAGTTAAGCCTATTATCACTCACTTAATCTACGCTGACGACTTGTTAGTTTTCTTTAAGCCTACTGACGGAGGGATCCAGACGCTGCTTAACATCCTGAACAAGTTCGAGATGGCCACGGGGTTGAAGTTGAATAAAGACAAAAGTGATATTTTCTTCAATAGGACGTGTGCCGCGAAGACTAGATGGGCTTCTATGTTGCAGGTGCACATTGGGTCCCTTCCTGTCAGACGTCTCGGGGTTCCTCTGAACATTAACTATGTTAGACACTCGGAGTGCGACAATCTAGTGCAAATGGTGGAGAACAGGCTTGATGGTTGGCAAGCCCAACTGCTTTCGTTCGGTGGTCGTCTGGAGCTGGTCAGGTCTGTGGTTAACTCAATGATTTCTTTCTGGTTCCAGGTTTTCCTCCTCCCTAAGCGGACGATTCATAGGATTGAGTCTCTGTGCGCTAGGTTCATCTGGAAGGATGGTGTTCAGGCTGTGGCTTGGGAGGAGCTGTGTCGTCCGAAGGACGAGGGCGGTGTGGGTCTCCCGTCCCTATCCACTCTCAGGGAGATGGCTACTTTAAAACTTTCATGGAGATTCATTGACGGCAACTCCTTATGGGCTTCCTGGATGAGAGACAAATACTTGAGAAACGAGACTTTCTGGACAGTGCAAAGTAACTCCAACTTCTCGGTTACTATGAAGGCAATTTTGCAGCAAAGGGCGAGGCTTAAGTCCTGCATTCGTCGGGTCATTTTCGATGGTGCCGAGACTAACGTGTGGACTGATCCTTGGATCGAGCAGTCGAGTATCGCGGATCGTGTCGAGCTGAACCTGCACAGCCTCAGGAACATCTCTGAGAAGGTTAGCATCCTCATTCGAGATGGTTCATGGTTCATTCCTTCGGGTTCTGTTTTTGGCAGATGGTCGAGAGTCATCAATAGGATTCCTATTGATAGAGAAGCTTCGAAAGATTTTTGGTCGTGGACGGCCTCGGATAACGGCACATTCTCGTTGAGGAAGGTCTACGACAGGTTCAGGGACAGGCGCGAGAAGTTTAGATGGTATAGTATCATATGGACTAGAGAGACGGCCCCTAAATTCAATCATTGCCTGTACAAAGTTTTGTTGAAGAGGCTTCTCACACGAGACAGGCTGCATAAATTTGGGTTAAGGGTGGAGGACCGGCTATGTCCGATCTGTACCAACGAGTTAGAGTCTCATACTCACCTTTTCTTTGAATGCGTTTTCAGTTGGGGTGTTTGGCAGGGACAATGTAGGATCCTCGGCATTGCTTGCAGTTATTCCAGATCGCTGGAGGAAATTATTTTAGGGATTGAGAAGATCAAGATCTCCAGCTACCAGGGATATGCTAGAGCCAGGGCAAGACTGCAATATACGGTCTGGCACATTTGGCGGGAAAGGAACAGAAGAGTGTTTGAAGGTCTAAGTAATACGGTCAAGTCCTTAGAACTTGGTATTCAGGAGGATATCTCCGTCATGCGTTGTTCTAAGGTTTGAGTCGTAGGGGTCTGTAGTGTGGGTTGAGTGTTTGTAGCCTCAAATATTTCATTAATTTTTATAAAGTTGTTACTATTCCAAAAAAAATATATTGTACCTATGTATGCATATACATTAGTATCCTTGAGTATTAGTTAATGTTAATAAATGTAATAACTGATATGGTATTAGAGAGGGACCATCTTGGCTCTGCAGATATCAGTGTTTATATATATATATATAACACATAGCATTGGGTTAATATAGAGTGCTCAGGTCTTGAGCAGTAAGGTAGCATGCAGGCATTACCCTGCATCAGCAAGATTAACCTGCAAGAGGCAGGGAGCCATTGTCCTGTGCAACAAGAGGCTAAGTTTTTTGGCAAAAAAGCCAGATGGTCACTGCCATCTTAGCAAGTAGCAGGACAAGGCTCATGTGGGCTGCCTTGTGAGTTAATATAATTAGGAATTAGTGTGTTAGAGAAATTGTTAGTACATTAGGTAGTCTTTTGTTGTGCCTTAAATATCCTATCCTTGCCCTTTGAATACATGCTAGCCCATTTCATAGCCTTAGTTCCCTGCATTCCCTATATACAGTCCAGTTTTGATGTTCAGTCCTTGGGTGTGTATGTGGGATTTCATATAGGGGTATTTATGATATAAGGATTATGTGGATGAATGGGATAGAGTGCTATGTGGTATAGGTGATGTTAGTATAGTGATTTGTGTGAGGGAAGGGATGTGTTAATATGTATCATGAAGAGGTACCTATATGAGTGTGTCTTAATAATGAGGAGTTGGAAATCAAGTTGCACATATGAATAGATTGGTAGGTATCTTTGAGTGTAATAGAGAGTGCCAATTTGAGTGTATATATATATATATATATATATATATATATATATATATATATATAAATATGAGGTTTTCAAATATTATATGGATATATGAGGTAAGGTAGCTTGATACATATAGTGGTTTAAGGAGGAGTCTAATAGGTTTGAATTTAGTTTTGATACCAACCTTGGCCATTTTGGCAAAACCATAGATATTGACCCAATGGTTTGTTGACTAGAGTTTGACTTGTTGATCTAGTTTGACTAGATGGTTGACCAGACCATAGATGTTGACTTGGGTTGACCCAGAGTTGACCAAGTTTGACTTTGACCTAGATTGGCTTAAAAATCATGTAGATTGCATCGTAAACTTCGTTTACCTTATTTTAAACACATTATAACCCATATTGCTCTATTTAGGACAATGTGACTCCGGTACAGACATCTGATATTATATTACTCTTTTCAGAGTGTCAGGCGAGTACATTCTCTGATAGTTCTTTTATTTACTTTTCAATTACTGTACTTCAGTTCTAGTTAGTTCTATTTGATTCTTGTTACAAACACGTAATGTTATTAGTGAATTCATGTATACGACACACATACTTTACTCATCTTGCCTCTATTATTCGAATCACCATTCGAACTATTCGAACCACCTATTCGCATCTTCATGTGCTGGTTGGACTCGTATTCGTCTTATGTGTTGGATTATGGATTCATTTGTATTAGATTGGGGCGAGGAAATACTAACTAGACATGTAGACATATCCTCCTATTCGAATCACCCCTCTATGAATGATATTTGAACGATAGCCATCCCTCACCTGTTCAGTGTGTGGTGTGCCGTATTACCTACAGCTGTTTACATGTCGATCTCGGTATTTTAAAACATACTTGGAGAATTTATTCGAATCATTGGTAGAACATCATGTGAATCATTATTCGTATCACCTTATTCGAATCACCTTATTTGAACAATGTTTAGAATCACATTCGACTCATGCTGTACTGGAATCACATTCGACTCATCTTGTATTAGACTCACATTGGGATTACACTCGACTTATATTGTACTGTCCTGACTCATCATGTTACTCTAGTTCAGCTAGATCTTATTTTACAGTCTTCATTGCCATGCTTCTCCTCTTGTTTAGTTACCTTACTTTCCTTGTACCTTAACTGTTTCTCTACATCATTACTCATACAAACTGCCATGTTCATCAATATAACTGTCTATAACTGCTTTATAGTTCTCTGTCATTTACTTGAGATTTCTAGATGAGTTGTACTCGTTCCTGTCCTGACTGGACCTGTTAAAAATATTACAGATGATTGCCCTGAGGACATTTGCCCTACTTGCCTTGGAGCAGGAGATGGCTTAGCTACCTTTGGCCCCGACACTCAGGAGTGATCGAGAGACTAGATAGTAGACTTGGTTTAGTTTCATGTTTTAGAACTTGAATTGTAATAACTTGAGATATAAGTTTGTATTTGAGTCTGTTTGAGATATTATTATTTAGTAGTTTATAATTGTTGTTGTTTGGTCTTTAGCTATAAACTTCTGTATTATCTTATCGTGCTTAGACTGTGATTGAGATTTCATTATATCTATACTTGTCCTCCATTCGGAGTTGAGATTTGACAAGTATATTATATAATTGCGTGAGTTGTTGATTAGATAGTAACCTAGGACAGCGTTCTACTGCCGACACTGCGGCATTGGCTGGACGTACCCACTTCTCGTGCCCCTACACTGGGTGTGGGTCGTGACACGTTTAGCTTGATATCTAGCACATAAGCAAACGTTAAACATATTATCGGGACGACTAGCAGTTAAATACAATAGACTACCAACCATACCTAGATACTTACGTTGATCGACCGGTTTACCGCTTTCATCAAGTTCTAGCTTTGTTGTAGTAGCCATAGGAGTACTGATAGGTTTGTTGTTGTCAAGCTCAAAGTTTTTTAGCATGTCCTTTGTATACTTCGACTGACTGATGAAGACGCCTTGCGAATATTATTTGATTTGCACTCCAAGGAAGTAGTTGAGCTCCCCCATCATGCTCATCTCAAACTTGTTCTGCATACACTTGGCAAAATCTTTGCATAGGCCCTCATTAGTAGACCCAATTATGATATTATCTATATAGATTTGTACTAGTTAAACAGTGTTATCAAGGGATTTTATGAAAAGTGTAGTATCAATTTTTCCTTTTGGAAAACCTTTATCAACTAAGAAAGTACTAAGGCGTTCATACCAAGCTCAAGGAGCTTGTTTGAGGCCATAAAGAGGTTTCTTAAGTTTAAAAATATGGTCGGGAAATTTATGATTTTCAAAACCAGGGGTTTGCTTGACAAAAACCTCTTCTTTACTAAAACTATTTAGAAAAGCAATTTTCAAATCCATTTGAAAAAGTTTAAAGTTTTGGAAATTTACAAAGGCGCAAAGCATCCGAATAGATTCAAGTCGTACAACAGGAACATACGTCTCATCGTAGTCGATATCCTCCACTTGGTTGTATCCTTGAGCTACGAGACGAGCCTTGTTGCGAGTGATCGAACCGTCCTCATTAACTTTGTTGCGAAAAACCCATTTGGTACAAATGATTGAATGATCAGCATGTCTAGGAACAAGTTCCTAAACCTGATTTCGTTCAAATTGGTTGAGTTCTTCTTGCATTGCAGATATCTAAAATTCATTGTTAAAAGCTTCTAAAATACTTCTAGGTTTAATTTGAGAAATAAAAGCAGTAGTAGCAATAGAATCTCTTAAAGAAGATCGAGTAGATACCCTTTTCGTTACCTCACCTATTACCAAGTTTTCTGGATGTGAAGGTTTGAATTGGAAATTCTTTGGTAAGCTCTCCAGAGAACTGGTTTCGGGTGGAGTATCCACATGAGTGGAAGTTAATGGTTCATCATCATCGAGAATAATAGCTATACCATTGTCCTCGTCAAAAGTTACGTTAGTAGACTCTTCAACAATCAAGGAGCATCAGTTGAACACTCTATATTCGTCACTCTTAGCAGCATAACTAAAAAGAATACCTTCGTCAGCTTTGGCATCAAACTTGTCTAAGTTGTCTTTGGTATTCAGGATAAAGCAGTAACAGCCAAACACTCGAAAGTAAGAAACATTTGGTGTTCTTTCAAACCAAAGCTCATAGGGTGTTTTCTTCGAAATAGGTCGAATCAAAACCCTGTTCAAAATATCGCATGTTGTGCTGACAGCTTCTGCCCAAAAATATTTTAGAAGAGAAAATTTATTCAGCATGACTCTAGCCATATCGCCAAGTGTCCTATTCTTCGACTCCACAACACCATTTTGTTGAGAAGTTCTAGGACCAGAAAACTCATGATTAAAGCCATTTAAATCACAAAATTTTTTAAAATCAGAATTTTCGAATACGCCACCATGATCACTTGAGGAGTTCTATAACACTCTTTTTCGTTTTGGACCTTTTTAGCAAAAACTTAAAAAACTGAAATTGTATCATTTTTATTTGCGAGAAAGAAAACCCAAGTGAATCTTGAAAAATTATCAACAATAACGAAAGAATAGAGTTTTTCGCCAAGACTGGCTATTCTACTGGGACCAAATAAATCCATATGGAGTAATTATAAAGGTCGAGTTGTAGTACTTACAATATTGATGGATTTAAAAGAAGATTTGGTAGCCTTATTCTTTACACATTCGACACATATCGTGTCCTTTTTGAATATGATTTCAGGCAATTCTCTTACTAGCTTCTTGGTAGATAATCTCGATATGGTGTCCATGTTAGCATGACCAAGACGCTGATGCCATAATAGCCTATCATCTTTATGGGCGTAAAGACATCTACTTGCACTATTAGTATCTCTAGATAGATAGAAAATATATATGTTATCTTCTCTTATCCCTTCGAAAGCGATATCTCCAGATGATCTATCATAGATAAAGCATTTAGTTTTACCAAAGTTAATACCATATCCATGATCAGCAAGATGACTAATACTGAGCAGGTTATGCTTTAATTCTGTCACTAAACAAACATCCTTAATAACGGAAGAAGGAGGATAACTAATTGTACAGTTACCTATGATATAGCCTTTCAGATTGTTGTCGAAGGATACATATACTTCCCTTTTCATCGATAGTGTTGTGAATAGATTAGCATCTCCAGTCATATGTCGCGAGCACCCACTATCGAGAATCTATTTGCTTCTAGTTTGAAAAGGAAGGTCCACTTACACCATGAGTAGATGTGACCTTTGGTACCCAGATTCTTGTGGGTCCTGAAAAGTTAGTCTTTGGTACCCATGCATATATATTAATATCCACTAGTTTTTTATTCTACACTGTGGTAATATGTGTCCATGTAAACCACAATAAGTACATATAGCATGTATATTGGTATTAGGTGCAGGATGACAGTGATGTCTATATGTGGGTGTATGATGATGATAACTATGCGTAGTAGTAGGATGATGATAATAATTACATGTAGCAGCAGGATGATTATAACTATATGTGTGTATTTTATGTGCTGTATGGGAGTAGGTGTACATAAAGGCATATTTTTGTGTGGTATGTGGATGAGTGTTCTTGTAATGGCGTGCTCTCTTGTGTTGAGCCGTCTGGTGTTTAGTATAAGTGTTGTGATTATGAGACTGAGTTTGAGGTTGAATAACCTGTTTACCCAGTGTAATCTCTAATTTCTTAGAGGAAGCATGCAATTCATCATATTTAGCAGTAAGACCATTTATTCTACCAGTAGCAATCTTGTACTTATTTTTTCTTCATCAAGTTCTTTATTTAAAGTAGTGATATCATGTGTTTGCTTCTCAATAAGAGATTCGACATCGTGTAAGCTTAACTTAAGCTTGCATACCTCCTCAGTGTTTTTCGTGGGTGTAGTATTTCTAACATTTTCTAATAAGCATGAAAGTTTATGGATCTCAGCTTCATGAGCCATGATTTTATCCTTAGCATGTTTGTATTTGTTAATAACCTTTTTGTGGTCTTTAAGTAGATCACTAAAGGCATCACCTAGTTCATCAAAAGAAAAGTCGTCAAAAGAATCATTTACCTTATCTGAAATTGCCATTAGGCAGACGTTTGCCGTATCTTGCGGAGAGTCCTCTTCTTCGTCTGAATCACTAGCTTCGCTTTTATGCCAGATGCTAGTGTTAACATACTTCCTTGAGGTTGGCTTCTTGTACGGCTTTCGTATCTGCTTCCTTTCTTTGCTACAGGACAATCTTTTATGAAGTGTCCCGTCTTCTTGCATCCGAAGCAGGTGGGTTCTTCCTCATCATCTTTTTGTTCCTTCTTCCTTTGGTTGAAGCGTAGGAACTTCTTGAAATTTTGAACCATGAGTGCTTGATTGTCTCCTTCGGAATCACCATCATCTATTTTCTCTGAAATGGTTCTTCGACGATAAGCTCTTAAGGCAATTTCTTTTTCTTTTGGAGCAGTTTCTTCAAAAATTTTGAGGTCGAGCTCATGCGTCATCAGCTTGCCCATCAGAGTTTCTAGGGACATAGCCATAAGATCATTTCCTTCGATAATTGCTATGACCTTAGGGTTCCATAGCTTCGGTAATTCTCTTAGCACTTTGCGTATCTTCTTATGGTTGGAATATACTTTGCCAAGGGAAGATAGAGGGTTGACGATGTCGAGGAATCTGGTGAACATTTGAGTAATCATCTCATTTGGCTTCATTTTGAATGCCTCATATTCTTGTGTCAGATGACTGATCTTTGATTCTTTAACTTGTGTGGTTCCTTTAGGAGTCACCTCTAGAAGCCTCCATACTTCGTGTGGGGTGGAGCATGTAGAGACCCTGTTGAATTCAGTACTGTCTATTGCACAAAAGAGAGCATTAATAGCCCTAGCATCTAGACTTGCTTATTTTTTTTCCTGGTTAGAATATTTGTCTTAGGGTTTTTCAACAAGAGTCCCCTCGACAACAATTCTGGCAGGTTTCTTGTAACCATCCGTGACGATGGCCCATAGATCAAAGTATAGAGACATAAGATAAATACTCATCCTAGTTTTTTAATAGGTGTAGTTAGTTTCGTCAAATAGGGGTGGCCTATTTGTGGACTGTCCCTCCCATAGTTAGAAAAGGTAGGTTGTGTGGTTGCCATGGATAAGCTCTTAGGATGTTAATCCAATATAAGAGAATATAGCTCTGATAACAATTAAAGTATGTACAGGCAACTCTAGAAGGAGGTAAATAGAGTATGTGTCGATAATACCCAATTAAAAATAACTCTATTCAAGTCCACCCAACAAAAATAATAATCAGAGTATAATTGCATAATATAAATAGAGATCAAAGAAGCATACACAGACACAACAGTTTTTAACCTGGTTTCCCTCATGGAGGACTAGTCCAAGCCAGAGAACTATAGCTCAGGATTAAAATCCACTATTTGTGAAATAGCGTAACCACGTGGCTTTACTCAGAAGATGGGAGACTTGGAATTGTTTAAGTGACTTCTTTTGAAACTCTTGCACATAAACTTCTAGTTGACTCGTACTGAGCACCTTGCGGGCTTGAAAAGTTTTGTGGCTAGTTAGATGAGAAGAATAAGCTCTTGAATGTATAGGCTATAAGAGAAGAGAAGACGATAAGATTGGATGATTGAAAATGAGAGAAATCAAGGCCTATATATACTAGTCTAGATAGGCAGAGTTCGGCCAGAACTTTGTCCCAAATATTCAAATATTTAGCCGTTGGACAAGTAGCAACTAAAAACCCTAAAACTTAGGTCCTAAAATTAAGGCGGCAGAGTTTGTCCCGAACTCTGTGTTGGACAGAGTTTTGTCCGAACTCTGTCTCCTAGAGGACAAAAAGTTCAAGTAGGATTTTTGGGCTTGGCAGGTTTTGGAGTTCGTTTGGTGGAGCTTGGGTATTAAGTCTAGGGTTGAGATACTTAGTGCCACTAAACTTACAATAGCCTAGACTCGATAAAAAGAAAAAATACAGACTCAGATAACAAGTAACAGCAGCATTGTCGAAGCAATCATCGATGATGTCTATATTGAACCGATATGTGATGATATTCTATTTTGGAGCTTGATAGAGCTTGATGTGTCAAGTTGGATTATAACATATATCGTCTTGTTAATTATCAACATTAGGTTGACTGCGATCCAGTTTGAGTCAACATTCTTTAACCAACAACGGGGGAGAGAACGCAGTGCCTCCGTAATGGCTCTTGTTTTTGTTTTTCCAAAGAGTCCCGATGATCGTCGATGCTAGGCAAGAGAGAACATTATCAGTGGCATTACTGCGCCAACTGTGAAGGCGATCAGAGAGAACCATATCGGTTCCAAGTATGGAGGAGCGCCTCTGGAACTCCTCCCAAACAGAGCAAGCAAGCTACCCCGAGGAGAACACGTAATCAAGTGATTCAATTTCGAGCTCCTGACAACACAGGCATCTGGAGACGATTGCCGTTTCGAAGAAGCGGATCACATCATCTGTGGGCACCTTGCGACGGACAACACGCCAGCAGAGACACGACCACTTCAATGGAATATTGTTGTTCTAGACCGAAAATGGACCTCGCAGGCCTGTCGCCCCCTGTCGGCCGATCTCCCATGTCGATCTCATACTGAAAAGGCCGGATGGTGGCGGCGACCATACGAGCTAGTCCTCCTGCACTGAGATGGTCGCCCCACTCTTGAGGATATGGCCCGTGGCCTCCGTGTCGAAGACGCTCTTCGCTAGGTTGACATCCCAGCCGTTCTCGGAGCTCCATAGATGTTTTATTGTCTCAATTGCCCTCTGAGGTTGCAACTACACAAGCCTGTCGAAACCAATTTAGTTCTCTCGCAGCATATCTGCCTCGCCGTTGCCTACCTTCAACTTAATGATATGCTCTCCTGCTTTCCTCCCCTGTAAGCATCGATGCCACACAGGGGACGCCAAGCTATTCGAACCTGTGACAGTTGGGTGCACGTAAAGGAAATACCTGGTCCGCATGAATTCGATCCACAGGGAGGACCCTGCTCTGAGATTCTACCAAAGCTTTACTTCTATGGCCTTGTCGATGTCTCACAGATTTTGAATCTCGTGCCTACTTCTGTATTCGGCCTCATGACCGCCTTCCAGACCGACCACTTGAGCCTCCCAAGGTCGACGTCACCGTCCCAAAGGAAACTGTAAAATGACTCTTCAATGACATCGAACACTTTGTGCGCCGGGGGTGGGGGTGGGAGGTTGCAGACCATAAGCAAATACACTGACATGGAAGAAAGGATGTGCCGGTTGAGCATCATCCTCCCTCCCGGAGATAGAAAGCTCTCTCTCCAACTACCAATCTTTCGCTGAATCTTCGACACCAACGGCTCGAAGAGGGCCGCTCTCTTCTGGTCGTAAGCAATCAGACAGCCTAAGTATGTGAAGGGGGTACCTCGGTGGGTGTCATAACCCGCTCCCGGTATAGGGGCACGAGTCGTTAATAGTGCCCAGCCTACGCCACAGAATCGGCAGTAGAGCACTGTTCTAGGTCGCTAACTGTCAACTCATACAATGATATAATGTACCTGTCATAGATCTCAACTTTGAATGGAGGGTAAGTATAAAGATATGATAATACTCAATCACAGTCTAAAGCACGATAAGATATAAAAGAAGTTTAAATAACTATAAGAACTCAACAAACAACAACTAAATAATATCCAAAACAAATCTCAAATATAATGTCAAAATCTTTACTTATTATAATTCAAGTTCAAACAGAGAACCTAAACAAGTCCACTAAACTAGCCTCTCGGTCACTCCTAAGAATTGGGATCCAAGGTAGCTATTCCCTCCTCTGATCCAAAGAAGGTAGGACACGTATTATTTAGGAAACATCTGAAAAATATATCCAGTCAGGATAGAATGAGCACATCTCCTTTAGCAATCCCAAATAAATGACAAAGACTATAAAGCAGTTATGGACAGTTTATACATGATAAATCATAGAAATTGAGGCAGGTAATGAAATAGACAGTTTAGAACAAGGTAAGTAAATATAGAGAATTAGGAGAGCATGACAATGAATACTGTAAATAGAGATAACTAACTAGAACCATGTGAGACGAGTCCAA